>OZ024914.1:26039774-26509774 GCA_964017125.1 Flabesymbios commensalis
TATTCAAATGAACAGATGAAGCGGAAGGTCAGATTATGACGTCTAAAGTCGACCCATAACATAGGTATTCAAATGAAGCGGAAAGAGCGAACTTACACATTTATGATAAAAAAATGAGAAAACTCTTTGGTCTCAATGCTTTATACAAAATATCTTTATATTTGAGGGTTAATAAATATAGTTGCCCAGTTGTACTTTCATTTCTACTTTTAATAGATTATCTATATAACAATTGAAACTTATAATTATAGGCATCGTGGCGTTTTAGGTTTATTGAAGTTTATTGGCCATTATTTGCCAATAGGCCTAAGTTTTATTTGACATCTCAGTGCTGCTAACATGGTTAACCTATGTTATGTGGAGTAACGTGGGCGTGAGTGTTTCCACCACCCGGACGCTGAATTGTTTTATATTTTTTGCCGTAGATTAATTTTTTTTAAAAAGCATTAGAAAATGATATATTATTATAATTTGTTTTTCTTGTTTACAGATTGGTTTCTTCAATGGAGACGAGGATAAGTTTAACCAAACATTAATGGACGGTAGAAATCGTTCCAGAAAGATATTGTCTCGGCACTGTTTCTCATATCAAACTGTCAATATCAGTGGAAATATGTACAACTGGACATATTAATTATTTCATAAACTTTCCTATTTTTCAATCTACTTATCATGCTTAAGATTTATGTGTTCACGTGTAGTCATATTTAAATGAGGTGTAGGTCTCTTATACATTTTGAGGTGGTCCTAAACATTTGTGTACCGGTACGTTGTAAAGGCGCTCGTATAATTGTAATACTTTGTCTTTGAATACAATAACATGCATAACGTGTGAAAACTGTTCTGAGGCGATCCTAAAAGTTAGTTTATGGGTTAAGCTGTTAAATCGCTACATAAATAAGTTGGTTTTAACCTCAGCTTAACTTGTAAGTTCGTGTCAGAACACGGGCCCTGTTGAAATTATCCTATATTAGGCCTACAAAATAATCTAACTGTCACTCACAATAAGTGTATACCAACATTACAATGCGTTGTAATCTTGTAACTGATAACTTAGGCCTACGTCATTCAACCACGGACCTTTCTGATAGAAAACAATATATGGCTCTATAGGTAATTCAACAAAAACATAATATCACACATCTATAGATATGTATGACTGATTTACTGAAGTTTAACCGCTTAAAATTTTAAAAAGTTTCACTATATGATTGTAAACATGCTACAGAAATTGTCGGCTGCTACATTGAAACTATCTAGCACTGGATTGATTCCTCCACCACACAGTGATCCAGATAAGCAAGATTGTGGAAATTCAAGAAATCGGCGGGAATGGACTATTATCAGTAAACATCTATGGAGGACGGATCTAGAGGGAGGTTTAGAGTATCAGGCGCTCACTGCTTTGGTCATTGTCCATGTCGCAAAGAGTGGGCAGGAGAATCTCTTGTGCGTGTGACAGTGACAATGTATGGGTGGCAAATCATCACGCTCCTGCTCACCATCAGCATCTTCCTCTGCAAGGCTGGCTATTCCTGAGGTCGTAGACCTGACGGCCTCGCTGTGTCAAGACTTGCTGCCAGGAGGATGACCATCAGCGTCTACAGTGCCCAATTTCAGACAGTTTGCATGATGTGTTTTAACTCTTACAGTTCCCCACGGGGCACACGACGTTGTTGCGACGTTGAATCAACGTCAATGATGTTGATTCAACATCGCGACAGAGTCGTGTGCCCAATTGGGAACTGCTGTTGATTGTTCCTAATCTGTGCATTTATGGCTATAGGGTCATATTTGCCTCATTAGTTGGGCTCTTTCTGTATCGTTTCAATGTAGCTATTTTATGTAGGCCGTATCTACGAACATAAAAATAATGTAACTTTTAAAAGCGCAATGACTGAATTTTAACATCAAGCTGACGTTAAATATCGGTTCTCAGATTGTCACGGATTGTGTTAAAAATTGTCTAAATACAAGAAGGCCTTATTTATGGTAAATAATTATATGCCTAGAGCATATAATATTTCGAAATTGATACATAACCTTTTAAATTCTGAATTAATACTGTTTACATTTTTTACCCACTTGAACGTTTGCCTCGCTGTAGCGATCCATAAAGCCGAAAGACAGTATCTGCTTACTTGTCAAGTAAGCAAATACAGCCTTTTGGCTTTGCACGGCACTATCGTCGACACAAGTGATCGACACAGTGTTCTAGTAAATTAATTACATTATATTCCTGGCATGTGGTGATTTTCGAGGTGATGTCTTCAACAATAAAAAGAGTACATGCACATAATGCTCACATGTTATTTTTTACAGATAAAACGGTAAATTAATGAATTTACGTACACTCGAATTCGAGTGACGCTATCTCGACTCGTAACAATGTAATTAAACGTTAAAGTGTGGACAGCGAAAGAACTAAAATGTTACCAAATTCACACCACAATGGCCGATGCTGGTAATCTATTAACGACTGGTTCGACTTGCATGCCGTTTGTTTTATAATCATTATACTAAGGATATCAGCTATTGTAGGGAATGTATTAGATACATGACGTATTTTAATTTATTCAGCTCTAACTACATAATATCGAAATCGTAACCTGATTTTTATTACGTTAAATTGCACAATTATATTGTTTGGACGAATAATTTCGGCTAAACTATCCAAATTCTCCGTAATTTCTTTGTATATTCCATAGCGCCGAGGTTTATCAATATTTCTTCAATCATTTGTTTTATTCCCCTTGGAAACAGTTTAGAATGCGTGACCATGCAGGTGATCGATCTCCATGATTATCGTGGAATTTGATACAGCGATATTTAAAATTGTCATGGCGCTTACTAAAATAGATTACTCATATTCCGTTTATGCTCTCCACTTGCATCACTAGCTGATGATATTGATCTATCTATCGTCGTTTTCGTGCTACATCGAATCAAAGACCCAGGGATATTTTCATTGAAAATGCTGCATTAACGTATATTATCTCACCATCCTCAGGAGGTTCTCCTGGCCCAGTTTAGCCTATATGTGCACAAAGGTGGCCTAAAGCCCGATTCATTTATTTTTGCATTAACGTATATTTACAAATTGCCATATCTCGTAAGGCTGGCTAAAAGGGAAGGCAATTTTGATTCATATGGCTATAAATATGTATATATTACGCAATATTAAGTAAAATAGAAAATAAATACATAAAATCCCTTACTATCACCCGCTTAGACCTACAATTAAATGATAAAAACCCGTAATTTGGCCAATAAATACATTTCCATGCCAATATAAAACATCTGCAAAAAGGAGGCTATTTATGATCACTTATAATATAACTATAACGAGCATCATTTTTGTTAGTAATTTGTGTCCTTCGGTTCAGTAGTGATAACGTTAGACTTATAAATAACAGTCCATTCACCAAAGGCAATAAATTGTCTGTCAGGCATATTTTAAGAAAACCAAGACCACACAAATCCAAGCGCTGCATACTGCCCCGAATAAAAAATTGTAAGGGGTTACTTAACGGTTTATTCTGCTGTATACTACTGGACTGCCTATCTGGCACGATATGCCAGATATATATTTGAAACAATAGATATATATAAAGTAAACAATGGCCGCAATGGCCAAATTTGAATTAGGTACAGGTTGAAATGGTTTGTAGGTAGATTCCCTTCTTGAACATTTTGTTTTGTAAGAATGGTTTACCTATATCGCACAGATGATCATATATACAGCATAATAAATATAGTAGGCCTAAACAATTAGCTGTCAGTAGGCCATTTTGAATTTGATTGATTTGATAATATTCATGTGTTCTTTTCTAATCAAAAACTCATATTTTGTATTATAGTAATGGTATAGTGCATGGTGGGTCAGATAGCGGACATACTACAGTAAGCTACCTGTAGGCTACTATTGTAAATAATACTATATTCCAATTAAAAGTAGATAAGCGCTAATATGTCATTTTAGCTTTTATAAATTTACTATTCCAAAGTGCTTATCTCCACACATTTTGGTTTATATTTTATAGTCTGGATATATAGAATAATTTTCAAGATAGCGCACAGAGTAGGCCCTATTTGTCATATAAAGTAGATGGGTCGTCGATGTGAGGAGGAGTGGAACCGTCACGATATAATAAATATTATTGATCAGTGAAGCAAAAGGACTCACGCTTTTTAATAAAATAGGCCTACCCCAGTCAAAGTGTTGAGATCACATAATTAGTTCTGGAGATAATGATCCGGAAACAAAGTGTTTGTTAAAATGTAAAAAAATAGTCAAAAGAACAGCTACCCCAAAGGCACATCTAGAATCAATAATGTGAGTAATGGTCATTTAATTGACATTTTAATACGATAAAAACAGTGCAGTCCATTAATGAGATGAATGATGTACAGATGATGACGTGAGGGTTGGGTCATAGGGCATGGTGGCTTATTGAGTGTTTTCCTTCACTCAGCCGATAAGGGGTTCTGGGCATGTCTAGGGGATTCACCCCCAGACATGCCCAGATGTTCAGAGACTCTGCTATCCTCGCGTGGGATAGTCCCCTTAGTAACAATAGCTGAGGGTAACACCATTCATACCACGTGGGAGATATAATGTCAAACGCTCTATTGCCAGTTGCTTAACAGGGTTTAAGGCTACCACAGTAACATCAGTGCCTGTACTGATGCGGGAGCATTGGCACCGCTGTTGAGCGGAGGAACCAGGGTACACCGCTGGTAATACTTCCGAAGATTATGGCAAAACATTTGAGAAATTGATGGGATTAATGCGAATTTTAAAGAGAAGCAGACAATTAAGTAGTTCCGGTGAAATGAGATAAACTCTTACTATTTGATGCTCCAACCCACACAGCCAGCTCCTCCCCCAAGTCCCTATCATGATGAAATTAGAAGCATAATAGAAGCATACGAATACATTGTACAATTATTATAACATACCAAGGTATGATCACATTTTGACAAATAAAATATATGTGTAGATCTGAACTAGGTGTAATATTTGCATGGCAAATATAAAAGTTTTTACATTTCACAATAAAAGTTGTATGCCAATATTGATCGAACCGATGGGATATATTGGAAGTGCCGAGGCGCCATTTTGTATAGAAAATCAGCCAATTTTTTCAAAATTAAATACGGCAATCAGACAGAGAATGATTTAAAAAAGTTTCTCAAAGATTGTCTATAATTGACAACTGTAGAGCGTTTAGTTGAATTTTAAGAAAGAGCGGTGAGGCTATCCTACATATGCAAATTAATAACTTTTCGAAATGAACCAGGGCAATCCATCAAATAATGTTCAGAAGAAAATTAACTACAGTAGTGAGTCAGAGAATGTTCAGAAAACATTCTGTAAAGATCTGATTAATATTGGCGACTGTGGAGCGTTGACGTTGATTTGTAATGCTTAGGTCCCACCGGACTAAGGTCAGTGTGCAATCTTTTGAGATCAATACCAATTTGATTGTAAAATGATCGTGTAAAATGTGTTGCCCAAATGATGGCTACGATTTTCTAAATTTGTCAAAATAATTCCTGATAAACCATGCACATTATGTTTATGAAAACAGATTGGAAACTTGATATGAGCATATTTTATTCTCCCAATCACACATCATTTTTCAGTTAAAATTTCCTATTTATGTTTGGACTGTTTGGACTTTGTTTTTTGGACTTTGGTTCTTTTCGTTTTTATTCCTCTGTGTCCGAAAATTGGAGTGCTATTTTTCCCTGAGTTTTCATCCAATCAACTTCAAACCTTGGCACAATGACTAGGTATTGGGGAGGTGTGCTATATATTTTTAAGAATTTCCAGTTGTTCTCCCGGCTTTATTCAGGATTTTCTGGATCACTATGTGGATCAATGTCAAATTTTGATGAGCTATTTCTCCTTGAATTTTTATCCACTCGACTTCAAACCTTAGCACACTGATCCTTAGGTATTGAAGTGTTATGATATACCTTTTAAAAATTCACATCTGTACTTCCGGATTCATTCAGGATTTTCTGAATCACTATGCGAACCGATGTCAGTGCAATGATGTACATGTCGGGTGAAGCCCCTTTTTTTTATTCTTGACAAGCCAATATAGGGGCCTTTTGTTATAGGCGACTCCATACCGATTCCCTTCGAGCACCCTATATAATAAATAAAATACATTTATTCAGTAATTTTTCAGTGCCGGACCAGCGTCGCAGACAGTGGCCCAGTATTAAACCAATATTGCGTTTTTGGTATGGACAGTAGAAACCTTTTAAATGCTAAAATTGACAAATAAAATAACAGTTGCAATTTCATTCAAACACAAAACGTCGACTCAATGTTGTTTTAATGTTGGGCCTGCGTCACGGACAGTGATATATAACACGTAGGCCTACTAGCCAAAAGAGAGTCAAGTCAATGTGTTCACACTTGGCCCTTTGAAAATGCTTCCAATTGACAAACATCTTTTAAACGCAACATTTAATAATTGAAATGCATTTATATACTGCTTTTCAATGGCGGGCCAGTGTTGCAGATAGTGCCCTAGCATATGTCGGGTGTTTGCTATAAGCAGCTGGAACCTTTTATGTGCGACATTTCATACTAAAATATATGTTGCTGATGTTTCAGTCATAATACATTATTGTCACCCGTAAATCGCCATTACTCAGTCATTTTTATTCCGATTGACCCAGAAAATGACACAGTGTGGGATCTTATCACTGTGAAGAGCTATGCCAAATCTTGTAACGATCGTCATTGGTGATCTGTATAAATTTAGACAATTGAAGATAAGATTTTCAGGTCACTTTGCATTTTTTTAAAACCTTTTTCACCAGCCTGTATCTCCTAGAATGTTTAATATTTTACAAATCTGTTCTGCTAACATGTATGCTTGTACAAACTAGTTATTTGAATATTTTGTGTTGTATTTTTAACATTTGTAGTTTGTTCACGATAGCTTTAGGAAGGTCGGAGGGGTTGCATTTCTGATAATGCATTAGAGCCGCCCGTAAAACGCCCTAACTTTTCATTCCAATTCACTTAAAAATGACACAGTGTGGTAGGCCTATCATATCACTGTAAAAAACTGTACCAAATAATTTAACGATCGTGGTTGGTGATCTGTATGAATTTAGACAATTACGGATTTTCGAGTCACTTTTCAATTTTTTTCAAACCATTTTCACCAGCCTGTATCTCCTCGAATGCTCAATATTCTACAAATCTGTTTTTAGTAACATGTGCGCTTGTGCCAACTGGTTATTTGAATATTTCTGTTGTATTTTTAACATTTGTAGTTTGTTCACGACAGCCTTAGAAAGGCCGGAGTGGTCGCATTTCTCATAATGCATTAGAGCCTCCCGTAAATGGCCCTAACTCAGTTATTTTTATTGCAATTCACTTTGAAAATTACACAGTGTGGCTTTAACTGCTAAAAACTGTGCCGAATCTTGCAGTGATCGTGATTGGTGATCTGTATCAATTTAGCCAATTAAGTATTTTTCACCAGCATGTATCAAATTTTCAATATTTGACTTATCTGTTTTGGTAACATGTAAGCTTGTACAAACTGGTTATTAGAACTTTTCTAGTTTATTTTTAACATTTCTAGTTTATTCACCACGGTTATGTGAAGGTCAGAGTGGTGGCATTCCTTATAAAACTTCGTACTTCCGAATTTGTAGTTCCTACTTCAAAATTTGTACTTCCTACTTCCGAATTTGTACTCACTACTTCCGAATTTACACTTCCTACCTCATAATTTGTACTTCCTACCTCAGAATTTTACCTCCCTACTTCCGATTTTGTATTTGAAGTCTGAAGTCCGAATTCTGAAGTCTAAAATTCCAATTCAAAATGGCTGGCAAAAACACCCAAAAGCAAGATCTGTCATAATAAAAATAAACCAACAGAATTCAAAATGGCTGCCAAACAAAAAAAAAACAAGTCCAAACATTATTGTTACTTGAAAAGTCACAATTTTCTTCTAGTTTATATTCAACATAAGTGGAACATAAAACAGATTCTCATCTTGATGGACGCTGCAAAATTCTCAGCTACGGTGAGATGTATATATCAGCATATATCTGATACTAAGAAAAACTATGCACAGGTGTCAGACAGAGGCCTTACTATGTACGATGACCATGTGCAGCATGTCATTTAATATACTGCTGACATAGATTGTAATAACTAGCTCGTAAAAGTAAGGATAACCGATTATCTTATTGTTTTGGTTCAAAAATGTTCATATTTTTATACATTCAAATTAAAAATTATAGGCCTATAATAGCAAAATATGGTCAGTTTATCATTCATAAAAAAAATTAAAAGACAATGTTCAACAAAAATAGTTTATTATAATTTAACAACATTTATTTTAGTGCAGCTTAAAATTTCATTGTCACCATTGTCGACCTCTTATCCCTTACGACGCGGGATCGACTTGAGACGGCAGAATCTGATGTCTGTAGACGCCAGATTCTGACGTCTAAAGGCGACGATCCCGGCACCGTAAGAGCAAATATATTTATAATTGCCGTAGACCCAGAACACAAGTATTCAAATGAAGCGGAAAGAGGTAACTAAGACATTTGTGATTATTTCAATTTGAAAAACACCCTTTGGACTCCATGGTTTATACAAAAATATTTCAGCGTTGTAAGGGTTAAACTTGCAGCCAAAGTGTTGTATGGTATGGTGTAGGTTAGCATGGTTAGGCACATACAACTATTTACCTTCAAGTACACATAAACTGAATTTAGGTCTGCAAATTTGGATGGAAAAAAACGATGAAACTCTGAACCTCAGAAAATTTCAGTCTTCACCGTTTTTGAACAAGTTTATCGTCACTTTACGGAATGGTTTCTGAAGGGAAAATCCAATTAAATCAGTAACATTTATATCACTTAATGTTGGTGATAAAGAAGTCGTTGAATAAAGGGTGGGGTGGGGGATCAGAAATTGATACAGCTGACTATTTTTCTTATTTATTATCATGATTATGTATACCTCATTTATAGATAACAAAAATCAAAAAAGAAGATTGGATTAAAAAATAATACTATGCTATTGAGAAATTAAAGCAGAATAACATCAATGTATTTAAAAATTACAATGACACAGATATACATGCAGTAAGTTTAGGAGCAATAACATATTAGTAGTACATAATACTAGTATTAATAATGTCTATCAGACAAACATTATTATACAGTATGTATAACGGGACATAATTAGAAAAAAATCTTAACAATATCTGCCTTACCCAATACCACTGATAGGTGTACAATAAAATATTAAAATAGCTGACTAGCAAAATAAACCAGCAATAAACATGCCCCTGCATTGGTCCAATGTGGCTTTAAAGTTGTGCCGTCATCGAAGACGTCGTGCCAACATCAAAGCAACATTGGGTCAATAATCAGATTACCAATACCAAAATAAAGATATAAATGATTGTATATGTAAATAATAATATATTTTGTAATGCACCGTAAATCACAAGGACAAAATAATATATATCTGCCTCTACAAATCAATGAAATTATGAATGTCTGAATGAATTCAATGACTGGATGACTCACTGGCTGAATAAATGAATCGGGTTTTAGGCCACTTTTTTACACCTATAGGGCCTACAGGCTAAATAAGACCAAGCTGACGCCGAGGAAACTGTATATTCGACGATAACCGAAGCTCTCAAAAATATTGGATGTTTAGGAGTGGGCGGGAGAGAAACATTTATTCCTTGAAAGCTAGATATAGAGCAGCCTGGAACAAACACAGAACTCTGTTGCAACGCCCCCCCACCCCTCTATCTGCATTGTCAATAGACCTCACTGTGCTGCAATTCCCATGATTACCTTTTGTATATTCAAAATAAATTAAATAACAATGTGAAACTAGATGTAAGTCAGCTTAGATCATCAATACCATGCATGTCTTCACAGTATATGCAAAGACTTGTACTAACCACAGATGTATGTGTAATATCTGGATAGAAATAATGGGCCTTGATTAGTCTGATATGATCAGTTTGATTAGCATCGCCCACCTTTGCAAAATAACAATACATCTGTTAATACAATCAAAATAATGTCAATGTGTAGTTAATGCTAAAATGCCCACTGTTTAGTCTGTATTCAAAGATATCAACCAATACATCTTTGTTGTAAAGCAGCTATATCTGTTTTAATTTGTGCTTAAACCAATCTGACTGAATTTTTTATACATTTGAAATACTAAATTTCGAAGAGGACGTAAATGTCATTAACAGGCTTAGGCCTAATGTATAACTTAAAAGGTCAAACACTTATTATATAACTAACAATTCGATATCACGTAGAAGATTTCTAATGTATGTCTATTAAGGCGGCTAAGAGTCCTTCAGGCGTAGGTTTACTAGCCACTGCAGCTACATTTATACATTTCTGTTCCAAAGCCTTTTGTGTTGTGACACCGATGGCAACAAATTTCACAAGCATCAGTGGAATTTTCAGCTGATGAAGAATGTCCCATGTGAACGTCAAGCCAGATGGGCTATAATACACCAAGAATTCAGGAATGCCAATAGTCTGCAAAAAAGTCTCCATATTTTTAGAAATGTTTGGTTCGGCACACGTTTCGTAAACAGTTATATTTTCCAAAAATATGTTCCTATCGCTCAAGTAATTGTTCAGTACATCTCTACGGAGATTTCCAGCTGGAAAAAGCAAAGGTTTCACATCTCCGTTTTCCAGGTAGTGTTGTGCAATAATAGGAGCTAGTGTATCTGCGTTTCCACTTGATTCACCCTGTGTAATAAAGCCTAATTCTGCTGCAGCTTTACCAGTCGCTTCTCCAACGACAAAAGCTGGCAGATCTTGCGAAGGAGTCAAAACATCACTGTCACTATTTTGGCTTATGCTAAGAAGAGCCTTTTTTGTGGCTTCCACTGCACGTGGGCTAGTCAGGATGATTCCGCTATAATCACTCGGATTTCGCAATGCACCAGCAAGTTTGTCTATATTTAGAAAATTAAAACTGAGGACGGGAATGCAGCTTGGTGAGTATCCTCCATGAATCAGTTGCTCACAATAGGGATCTGTACCTTCTCTTTCTGCCTCACCACGAAGCAGGACTACTGACCCCACACGCACCTCCATGTCAAGCAGCAGAATCTGTAACACGAACAACACACCATGTAATGTAAAAATATGGCATCACATCTAATGGTTTAAAAAACTCGCTTGCATATACAGATCGTCGCCTCAGAGCTAAAGGATCCTATCTGCCACTCTGACGAGTGTCAGATAGGATCCTTTAGCTCCGAGGCGACGAGATATAGGTCTACAACACTGTCTTGCAAAGTAAGCAGATACTGCCTTTTGGCTTTGTAGAGAAGAACAATTCGCTATATACGCTGGTTACTTGTATCAGAGATTTACGCTTTCAGACTGCATGTACAGATATCTTCAGCATTTAGTCAAAACACTGGAAATTGAATAACCTTCCACATGGAACATGTGGAAGTAATGAGGATTTGATCAATGTATGCCAATTTTGAAGTGGGGTCAGGGAAACATTGCATCTTTGCTGAAAAAACAGCCCATGAAACATAAGAAATTGACACAATGTTGGGTCACTATTGGCCAATGTTTATGATGCTGAATAGTGACCCGATATTGGCTCAATGTCTCGTATGTGCTAGGAGGACCCCCTCCCCAATCTGATCACCTGTAGCAGTCTGGTTGGCCAACAAGGCAAACTGAATATTACCTGTTAAAACCAGTGCACGTTTGTCATCATGTTTTGACATTTGCCGCAACTCATGCGGCCAGCGTCTGACGGCCTGGCTGAGTTCGAGTGGATGTCCGAATGTCCGGTCAAGGTCACTCCGGTCTGTCAGCATATAATACAGCCATTGACATTAGGATTTTTTTATACTAGACAACAGGGCAGGTAAACTGTGATTTTTGTCGGCCCTGGTGTTTTTTAACTGGACCTGGAAGTGGTACGTAGGGCTAAAACTATGAAAACTTTACCCGACCACCGGGCGGCTAACGTGGACAGTTTATCCGACCTGGGCCTTTTTAACTTGCCTTGGGCGGCCGGTCAGACGTTAATGTCAATGGCTGTATAATATATCAGTGAAAGGCGGGTTGGTAAACGTTGACCCAGTGTTGTGCCAACGCCCTGTTCTTATTGCAAGAAGGCTGTGGTGGAGGTCAGTCGATGTGCGTTGAAAAGCAAGCAGATGGTTAGACGATTGGGTTAACACTGTTTCCTGTATGATTAGTTGGCTTGACGCCGGCCCATCAGCTTAGATGACAAAACGGCTTTGTAGCAACCTATGTTCTAATAATAATGCTATGCCTACCACTGAGGAGATGAAAGACAGTATGCAGCCATTGAGTTTCGACTAGATATATCTTATTTTGACTTCTCTGAATCAATAGCACCTCTGACATGACTTAGGGTGGTAATTGGTTGCTGTGTCGTTACTAGTTACTGTTTTATGCCTAGTCAGAGGCGTGATTCTTGTTGAGCAAGACTCAGCTTCGCGTGCCGCCACGTGACGGCGCGCGGAGCATTGATTCGCTTAGACGTGAATCACAGAATTGAATGGGCTTATATTGTGGATACAAAGTGGGTGAATTTTCACTGTTGAAGTCGAACTCTTGCTAGAGAGTTGTTTTCCTTGTACATATTGTCAATGCTGCAGCCTCCCATTGACTGTAATTGTAAGTTATAATTTATGAGTTATAATTTTGTGGGTAATTAGTGAGCACACATTGTTTCCTTTATGTTGAATATGAGATATAACTGTTTTATGTGATTTTCAGTGGACACAGTGGGTAAAAATTATGTGGAATTCTGGTTTGGGGATGTGATCATCACTCCCCAGGGGTTGGGGAAAGGCACTGGAGGGCATAACATCTTCGAATCTGTTTGTGAAAGAGG
Organism: Flabesymbios commensalis; assembly: GCA_964017125.1. Lineage (NCBI taxonomy): Eukaryota > Metazoa > Annelida > Polychaeta > Terebellida > Flabelligeridae > Flabesymbios > Flabesymbios commensalis. The sequence goes on from OZ024914.1 coordinate 26,052,730, forward strand.
ATACCCTAGGTGCTATAATCAGGGCTCGAAAGTTATTGAAATGGTCCTCATCAATATGTGCCATTCTCACAAAAATACCACTTTATTGTGGTCCACATGAATGTGAGTGATTAGATATATATTTTTCGAATTGCCGGTACATTTTTTTCAGACAAGTGGAGTTTTGATTCAGACATGTACATTTCATTAGTGACTTATCTGTTGGATAAGTGATGTAGAATCCCTAATGTCAAGGCCTCTAGATAAAGGTAGGTCACATTGGGGAGTATGTATAAACAAAAGAGGTGTTTTTTCAAATTCGGCCTTTGACGTTTTATGTCTTTCAATGGGAATTGGCATTTAGTGAAGGCAATCTGTGATGGACGATTTCAGTTTCACTGGGCTTGTCCTACCAGACCAATGCCCCTGTTGCACCATGTGCACAGCCATGTGCAGGTATAGGGCTTGACGAACCCTGTGTCCAAGTGACATGCCAGTACAATGACCCGGCACGCTACCACTGCAGTTGGCTGATTGAAGACATTTTTTTCAAGCATTCAGATTGAGCATTATGAAGGACAAGAGATATTCTTGGGAAGGACTGGTAGAATTTTTAGCCAGCTGTCCAACTGAACAAGTGGAAATTTAGTCCAATTTCGTGCCCTGGCTCAATTATAATTGTTACTTAATTTTTCGGTGTAATTAATTGTAATCTGGTAATTGAAGAAAATAGGTCTGTTATAATAGTAATTTTAATAATAGATTTTTAAATCTGTATAATCGTAATTGAAAAAAGTATGTGTACTTGTTCAATCATATATTAATTAGGGGAAGGTGTGGCATAACCACACAACCCATTCGGTCTAGATTCATAAGACTGTTGTTAATAGGTGAATTGATTTTACAAAGTCAAATGGGACGTGATCGATTACGGTATACACCACTTGGAGCTAGATCGCCACCGGAAGTTATGCCTTTTTGAATTTCTTAATCATTGTGTTTTTTGGATATTGACTATTGTTACAGAAACTGTATCGTGTAGGTCAGAATGGGTCCTCATGTATTCATGAGTACCAAAGTCTCTTCTGGGGTCTTTTCCTTCACTCCACACTCAGTGAATGAGCGATGGTCTTTTCTCCCCACTCACCGAGTGAGAGAGTGAGTGCGGGAGTGAGTGGATGTCTATTCTTCAACTCATAGAGTGGGAGGGGTTTCTTCCCCGCTCTCTATCATGGTTGGTACAGTTTGAGCATTAGCAAATTCAAGCATTTTTCAAGCACTTTTTCAATGGTCTCTAATGTCGTTTTCAAGCCCTCATCCTAATTAATGAGGACACTCAGAAGTAGAACAAATTGCATTTTAATGCTGAAATTAAGTGAAATTTAAAATTTAAGAAATTTTAAATTTTATTTAAAAAAAAATAAAATCGGCTCAGATATATTTTTAAATTATTCTTTTATAGTTTGCACAAAAATTCAAGCACTTTACAAGGAACGTTATCCATTTTCATGTACCCGTACTATTCATGCTATTTTCAAATTCAATCACTTTTCATTGAGAGCCCTGAAATTCAAGCACTTTTCATTGAAAGCACTGAAATTAAATCACTCATCAAAATTGTGCGGACCCTGTCTACTATCAGTGAGGCCGGTGTTTCATCTAGCCATTTCTAATGTGGCACCGACCGTGCCATGTCCCTATAGTCATGTTCCTTTCACCCCACACAGGCCATTATCAATGGTTAAGCCTTAGTAAAACGCCTTGATTTAATGCCCAGTCACAGACTCACTGGTGTTGTGCGTTCACACCTATGACATAAGACGACTTTCAAATGATGTAGTTTACGGATCCCCCGAGCTAACATCATTGAAAAATGAAAAAAAAATCAGCAATTATTTATTTTCGACTGTGTCAAAAAAAGTAAAAAAAAAAAAAAAAAAAAATTTAATAACGTAAGGTCACCTTAAGTCGTGACGTTCGGGAAAAAAACACAAATCGCGTTTGGAATTTATGTTATTGAAAAATAACTGTTGGCGTTTCATGTCAACTGTTTATACCAATAGAAACTTCAATATGTCAAAAATAAAATAACAGTGTTGTTTTTAAAGAAAATTTAATATAACGTTACAAATAAACATTTTTTGAATTGCTACTCCTCAAATGACGGACTTTTGCATCCGGATGCGAATAGTCGTCACATATGGTGGCTTTATGTCGCCAGGGAGTCAATATCCCGCCACCAACATACACACGGGTGTTCTATTGTCGCCATGACCTCAATATGAGGCGATATCGATCATATCACCTTCAAAATAGATAAATTGTTTAACATATGCCAATTGGGTTGCAAACATAGACATAATTATTCAACGTGCTGATTAAATACACGAATATTTAAAGAATGAAATACAAAATTGCAACGGCATCTTATTTCAACAAGAGGCCATGAAGCCGGTCACCATAATCCCCCGCCCCGCCCAGAAAATTGACAGAGCAATCACCAGTCAGCGGGTCGCCGAACAAACCTGTCTTCCGGCACACAGGGTGTATGGATGTGGAAGAGATGCCACTAATATATAATACAGCCACATATTATTCAATCAATCAATTAGACTGGAAAGTCTAGGGCGCCTAACTCTACAGAAAAACTGAGCTCAGAGGTGCACTAAAACCAATACATAACCAATGTCATGTCCAGGTTCAGAGCAGAATATTTGAATTTATGATAGTTTCGAGAAAGATGTCATGGTTTAAGCAGTCCTAATTATAGAAGGAAGAGAGTTACAGTGTGGGTGCAGCGACATAGACGATTGTTGATCCGTTCCTCGTTATTTTACGTTGCCAAAACCTAAAATGCCCTCCATGTTTTTAAGTTTCACACACCCAACTTCGCCTGTGGAGGCTGAGGGAATGTGTTTGTCGGAGGAAGAGGAGGTGGAAATGACAAAGAATAAGGAGAAGGGAAAAGAAGAGAAGGTGGAGAATGTATACGAGGAGGAATAAGATAGACACTAAGTGGAGTAGAAAGAGGAGGAAGACGAAATTTCCATTTCAAATTTAATATAGATCAGCAAATTTTCTCAATGTTTATTTTATATTACCGCTTTAGCGATTATGCAACATTTCCGAGATAATGAGAGAAACAATTCAAAATGACCGTCAGTCGGCCATTTTCGATTTTATTTCTACAACATTTATCATGGGTTATCCTTGTGTGAATCTTTACATTTTTTTTCTATATGCATGGTCCAGCTATTTTACATTGATTTTGAGTTGCGTAAATTTATATTACAAAATTACTCAAATTCAAAATGGTCGCTAGACAGCCATTTTAGAATGGTTTGCTCCCAAAAGTTAATGAGGTCATCGACTGACATTTGCTGTCCATATTTGCCAAATAAAAAGTAAATCTGCTGGAAACTTTTTTCTGAAATGTGCTAACAAGTGTTTCCTTGTTAGTGGCCCTAGTAATTGAAGGGTTGATAATATGGGAATCAAAATGTCACCAAAAATCCCCTGGTGTTATCTGATGGCTATGTGATGTATGAGGAAGCAGAAGTTCATAGCTCAGCTATCATGCAAGATTTCCGAGATAATGAGAAAACAAATTTAAATGGCCGACTGGCTGCCAATTTGGATTTTATAACTGCGAAATTTGTCATGGGTTATCCTTGTGTGAGACATTACATTTTGTTTTATATTCATGATCCAGCTATTTTGCATTTTTTTTTAAGTTAAGTAAATATCACAAACTTATGAAAACTAAAAATGACCACTAAATGGCCATTTTGAAATTGTTTGCTCCCAAATGTTAATCAGGTCATTAGCTGATATAGCTGAACATATTTGCAAAATTAAAAAAAGGATCTGATGGGAACTTTTTCCTGAAACGCGCTAGCGAGCTTTTCTTCGTTAGTGGCCATAGTAATTAAAGGGTTGATGATATGGGGATCAAAATGTCATCAAAACAATTCCCGAGTGGTGTGTGATGGCTATGTGAAGTATGAGGGAGCAGAAATTGATAGGTTAGTAGCTATCTTGAAAACAAATAACTGCGTGGCGAGGGCTGCCTAATTAAAAATAGTGGGAGAGGGTGCTAAAGGATGAGGAAGAGGATGAACAAAAGGAGAAGGGGATGGGCGGAAAACGAAGAGTGGGTGGTAAGGAGGAATAGGAGGGGAAGAAGAAGGAAGAGGAGAAGGAAGGAGGCGTCCTTCTCGTCACCATTTTCCTCCTCCTTCTCTGACGGTAGAGTAGGGTAAGAAGAAGGAACAGTAACAGGAGCATAAGGAGGAAAAGGATTCCTCCTCTTTGTTATCCTCTAAATTCCCCACTTAACCCCCCCCCCCCCATTCTCTCTTTCTTTTTTTTCTCTCTTCATCCTCTTTCTCTTTCAACTTCTTCCTTCCTCTTCTTTCTCTCTTTCTGCTCATTTATTCATCATCTCCTTTTCCTCCTCCTTCTCAAATCTTCCTTCTTCTATTTCTTTACATTATGTATCCTCCTCTTTTTCTTTCTCCTCATTAACCACTTCCTCTTTCTTCTTTTTTTTCTTCTCCTCGTCTTAGTCTTCCTTTTTCTATTCTCCTTCATCCACTTCTCCTCCTCCTTTCTTCTCCCACACTTCTTTATTCTCTTCTTTCGTCTCTCCCTCACTCTTCTTCTTCCTCTCTCTCCCTTTCTTCACCCCCCCCCCCCTATTCCTCCTCCTCCTCCTTACCCTCCTTAACATTCGCTGTTCTTCATCCCTTCTCTCTAATAGTTCTCCTTCTCAATTCTCCCCCATGTTCCTCTTATTTCCTTCTGGCTCCTCTTTCTCTTCATGTTCTTCCCCCTTAAAGTTCTTCCTTCCTCGTCTTCTCTCTTCCTCCCTTCTCCTCTTCCTTCTATCTCTCCGTGTCCTTCCTTCCTTCTGCTTCATCCCCTCCTCCTTCCTTCGCTTTCTCCTCCTTCCCCCTTCTCCTCCTTCTATTTCTTTTCCTTCGTTCCTTCTCCATATCCTCCTATTCTTCTATAGTCCTCTTTCCCCTGCCTTCCTTTTTGCTTCATTCACTTCTCCTCTTTTCCCTCTGCCATTTCCTCTGCCTTCTCTTTCATTCCTCTTCACTTCCCCTCCTACAATCAGGCATTTAGCTTCATCAGGCGAAGTCGAATTACAGTAGGGGCCTACGAGAAAATTGATACTTGGAGCGCATTTTAGTTTGTTTATCAATAATGCACTGTAGTCCGCCATTTAGACATTATTATATCAGGCGCACAAAACTGCACATTATGTTTTACTGTCAAAGGCACTAGGGTGGAGTCTGTTTGGTTTGTTTGGTTATCAAGAACTGGAAGGGGGGTAAGATGGCTAAACTTTTTCTGTTGAAGTGCAGATCCAATTAGGAATTCGTTTTTACTTGGGTTGAGTCATTCAGTCCAAGAAAAAAACATTACATGTACCGGTACTTTAATAGTGGCGTATCCTGGGGAGGGGGGGGGGGGGTATTATTATTATTATTTTTAGAAAACATGATATTTCACGTTCCCAATGATGTTTTAACTGAGGTTGCCTTAGTAGGGTCCTACCTAATCCACCAAATTGCTAAATCATATAAGGGCCCATGCGCGGATCCAGGGGGGGGGGATGTTAGCAGCGGGCCAAATACTTTAAAAAGTCCCCTGAATTGGCTAAAATTTACAAAAAAATATTGGGGTCAAGCCCCCAAAACCCCGGGTGTCCCCCTTCTCTTCAGATCATGGATCCGCCACTGGGGCATATATGCCTATAATGATCAATGTTGGTTTAATGTTGGGCCAGCGTCGCAGACGGTGGGCCAATATTAAATCGGTAGTGGTTGAACGTTTTTTTGGGAGGCAAAAAGTCGTCACTCGTTTCACGACCATTGGACACCCTTCTTTTTTCTGGCGACAATACGTACATTTGGAAAAATGGGATGGCAAAAGCTCGCCAAATGGTCGATTTTAGGAGCCCAAATGTCGCCACCAATATAAAGTAATTCGTTTTATAATATATTGAATGCTCCCCTCCTATTTTTATATGGAAACGTGTTTCTTGGATCATTGGTCGCCATTTTGTAATCAAATAACGTCAATACGCGGCTCAAACAGCCTAATATTCTAAATGGAGAAGAGGTGGTGCAAACAGATTTAAAGATTCAAGCAACGCGCTATTGGGGTTGTGGCAGAAAGATGTGTAATTGACACCCCTACATCACTTTGAATACTAATTCATCTTACAGAATTGAATAGCAAATTCACAGGTTGAAGATGACACCGCCAGATTGTTAGTATCGTCACATGATCGTTTAGGATTGCGTGATCATTTTAACCATGGCGACTTAAAGCAACCCACGACTATACGTCACCCTACGTTATAAATTTCAATTTTCCAAATTTATTTTTCCTCGCCGTTTGTTCATACAGAGAATTTAAAAGAAAATTGTGCTACCATTTGTAATATTATGGTATCAGCCTACATACCAGTGATTTAGACAATAGTCAAAGTGGCTGAAAATTACACACAATTTCACCTTTTAAATTTGTCTTCCACCTGGTTTAAAAATAACAATTAACTATAAAAAACATTTGGAAATGCTCAAACCAGGTGTCCAGGGTTCTAGCCAGGCCTTTCCAGCGTGTCGGGCCGATACGCTGAACTTTCCAGCCGATATGCTGTCACAGGGATCGACACTAACACTGGCCCGTTGGCCAGAGGCCAGTAAAAATCACTAAGGGCCAGTAAATCAAGTGAGGTACTGGCCCTGGTGGTCAAGGAAAAAATTCCACTCCCCTTGATAAGGTGTACACTAAGGACTAGAAAGACAAGGCTAAGGGCCAGTAATAATCGTAAGTTACTGGCCCTTTGGGCTACTACCTGAGATCAGTTATGGTCGATCCCTGCTGTCATAACGGCGATAGTACCGCTTCGTCTTGGAACTTCTCCAATTTGTTTGGGAGAGCTAGCTGTGAATAAGGCTGCCAGGGCCTTCCGACTTGGTCAATCACTCACTACACTATCGATGTATTACGATGTGTTGACTGATCGTCACTGACTTTACACATCGATTTTCAAAGGCTAGAATCTTTGTTGAATATAAAGATCTGGTTGTCTAGTAAAAAATGCTGAATTTCTACTCTATAATTAACATTTTTTTTAGAAAAAACTAGTGGTTCATTCATTACCTCACGATTCAGCGCCAAGGAAATATAAAAAAGCCCCTCGTTTTTTATTAGCACCATGCAATAAGTTTGTTTGGAATAGCTATAGTCCTGGAAGCAGGCTGCCCGGGCCTTTTCGTAAATATCGATCGCTAATACCTTGCCAATGGCAATAGAAAGGTCTAACGTACGGCCACTGTTTGTGATGTTGACTCAACATTGGCAGGTCTACTGTTCAGTTTGCTGGAATGACGCCGAGCCGTGATTCAAAATGACCGATATCTCACGGCAACGCTGATTGGTTGGAGTCTTCATCACAAACCAATCATGCCATGGCTTGCATCTACATATGCAGATTTGAAGTGTCTTGACTATAAACATCTGTTTAACAAGTTCAATGCCATTCTGCTTGACTGACCTAACCAAATATTGAATTATTTTCTATAAATATCACATTAAGAAGTTTTAACTCAATATTATATTAACTAGCTGTTTTTTATCATTATTTGAACGAATTTCTTGCTAGTATATTTACAAAATTCTTTTTCAAAAAGTAAATATTACCAATATGCCAGACGTACTTGAATGACTATTAACATGATTACTAAAACATTAATTTTAAGGGTTTTTTCTATGCTATTTGGAATCAGTATAATTAACCACCCCATGATTTGGTGAGGCCTATCACTGTCGGTCTTTAACAAAACAGTTGAGCAGAAAAAAAAGAAAATTCTGCAGTGTCTGCAAGTACCATAAAATGCAGTAAAACTCTAAGTATCAGCTAAGAGAAACTAGATACCAAAAATTTCAGGGGCCTGCGGCCCCCTACCCCCCTGCTGTTCAGTTGTCTCGGCCAGCGGCCTTGGTCTGTGGCTGCACCACGCGCTTTTACCCCTATGCTGCCATTTGGAATAGCCAGTACCCTGGGTACCGTCATGCATGATTAGGAGCCTCCAATGAGAGGTGGTGCCATGCCCCTTCTGAATCCTAGATGATACACTGATATGAGTGAGTGTTTCTTCCCCCACTCACTAAGTGGGGGGTCTCTTCTCCTGCTTCGTCAGTGAGGGTCTCTCCACTCTCTCCCCTACTCACTGAGTGGGACAGAGAGTTAAGGTCTCCTCTCTCCACTGACTGAGCGGAGGTCTGCTCCTCACTCATTGAGTGGGGTAGCCTACTCTTTCCTCACACTCAAAGTGGAGTGAGCATAAGTCTGTTCTGAGTAGGGTAGTGCTCACTGGACTGAGGAGGGGGGGGGGGAAGAGTGTGAGGTGTCTTTTTTGATCTCCAATGACTATAAAGTGAGGTTTTTTCACCCACTCCCAACTCTTGTTGGAATGGTGTATTTTTCTTCCTACTCACTCAGCGACTCATTAACCTTTACATTACTCTACTGGCACTGGCAGTAGCCTAATGTACCCCCAGTACTCAGGTACTGGGCCCAAATGTACAGAGGTATGACATCATATAATTTAGCCACTGTGGTCATGGCCAAGGGCGTCATACTCCAATGTACACCGGGAGCCCGTCGACGGCTCACATAGTGAAAGGGTAAAAATGACTGAGTGGGGAGATGGGCCTTTTAGTCTTAGACAGTGGATTGCAGATTTCTTCTCCCACTCCCAGACCCAGTCCCACTGACTGGGGTTGGGTGGGTAGGTGCCGTAACGTAAGACTAGAAACTAACGCTTGTCAAATTTTATGACAATCGGATGATAATTGCATGAGAAATGAGCGAAAAAAAATGCAACCATAATTGACAGACTTAAAGTGACTTTTACTTTAACGTAAGTTTAGGTAGACAACCGCTTTAATTATCGCCCGGACACGGTCTAACCAAAATCTTATCGTCCTAAACTATTTTACTTCTGTAGTCTAGACCGTATATAAATTTGCAAAATAAATTCTGAATAGACTATAAATATCATAATGTTCACAACAGCAAAAAATTAATGAGTACGTTTGAAATAATGGCGTATGGACAAAAAGATTCTTAATCTGCTTCAGTTTTGTGGGCGATAATGCATGTGCGGACGATTTAATAATAAACAGAAACGTCACCAGTTGATTCTGGTAATACCATATCGGCACCAGATAAAAAAATATTTAAAGGGACCGTCTCAAGCTTTAAAATTTAAATTTGTTTTATTCAGGCATATATCATCGTAAATCTTTATCATCTTTCCCCACCCTCCATTTGAAAGAGATATGTACCTGATAAGTATCAATTTCGGAATGTTTATACAATTTGGGAGAACCAAGACACTAGGCTATAATTCCATTGAGATTTACTATAAAACCTTCCTGTTGAGGGTCTAGATATTTTTTTTTCTTTGAAAAGGTCAACACTGAGGAAAATCCCTTCCATATTGTCACTACAGAACATCCCGTGAATATTGCCTGTGTATTTTGGCGATGTTCACGATGACTAGCTGATTATGACTATGATTTAAAACATGTCAATAGGTCGAGTTTCGCTGTGTAGATTTGGGGCTCTCAGTTTTGAAATATGTAGCCCGTTAGGAAATCTGTCCTTTTGCGATGACGTTGTAATAGCGTGAGTCTGGGATTGCCTCAATATGCTATAAATAGATTCCGTCATCCCAGCGTGTGGCCTGTCGGACAAATTTTACTCACTGGCCCGTCGACTCACGCTAGAAACGCAATACACTGTATAGCCATCTTGACACCCATAACCCGTTTATTATTAGTTTTACACTTGATATTAAATTTTATAACATAATCTGAATAAACTATAATCTTGGATATGGTTTGCACTAAACATTGAACGTGTAATAATGATTCACGCTACACACATAACGACCACATGAAGGGAGTAGGCCTATAGTATAGGCCTACTTTCTGCCATAAGTGGGATATTTCCTTTAGATTAATTTAAGAAAGATGATAAGAAAATGAAATTTTACACCGGGCTGACATTCTGTCAGTAACTGGTACTTTATAGATTTGTAGGATCTGCCGTTGATAACCTGATTTACTGGGGGAGAGAAAGACAACATGTTGAATTTGAAGCCATCCCTACAAAGAGACGTAGTCCTAAACGTAAAATGATACCACAGAATGAGCTGATATTAACATTAATTCGTCTCAGACTCGGGCTCCTACACAAACAAATGGCCTATATGTTTGATATCAATGAAACCCAGGTTGTTTCGTCATCACATGGATCAGATTCATGCATGTAGGGCCTACAATTTAAACGAATAGATCCCAAGTGTCTGCCATCTGCCTCACAAATAAAGAAAAAAAATCCGCTTTGCTTGAAAAAATCAAAATATTAAAATTATTATTAAAATAGATTGCACCGAATTTTTCTGTGCCCATCCTAGAAGCTTTTATAGACAGGGCAATTTATACTCGAGCTACACAAGTCACACAACTTCTATGTTTATATCAAATGAATTTGTATGCTATATCTCTAACCGTGAAATAACTATATAACCTGGACTTCTAGGTAAATTACACAGGGGTGATCTGGTTCTGGCCGATAGAGGTTTTACTTTTAAGGATTTGCTAAATAAAAAGGGAGCAGATCTTAACATTCCCCTATTTCTTAGCGGGGGAGCAGACTGACACCACAGGAAGAAATGGAGACTAAAATAAATGATAATGCACGTATTCATGCTGAGCGCGCCTACTCTGATGACATCGCAAGGCTCTGACACAGTGACCTCCATTTTTAAATGTAATAGTTGTAATACGATCAAAAGTTTACGCCTGCTGAAAATGGCCTAGTTTTCGTAGGCACTTGAAATATTCATCTCAATTTCATGGCATCCGAGTTTTTTGGTAGGCAGCGCGGGTGTCGTTTTTACACAGCTGGCTGTGGAAACAAAATGGCGGTCAGTGTGACTGGGCCTCGCGCAGTAAATGAGTTAGGTGGTCCAGTCATACCGGGTAGAGCGCGCCATAGAAATATTTTAAAAAATAGATTACTTAGTAAAACTATCCCACTGTCACTCGGTCCTATTTTTTCACATATATGATGTATGTATGCGGTTGTCTAGTATATTTCGAGGAACCTATTGTCAAGTGACTATAATTAAACAAAGATATAATGTGAACTTTGGTGTTTATTGAACTAGTAACATTGTATGACAAAACGTTTATCCTATAACATGTTTCATGACATGTAACCACATCCATCTGATTATAAAAATAGTAAATACAAAACGTTCAATTGACAGCTTCTTTACTGAATTCTATGCAGAAAAAATTCCATTTTGTCACATATTGCATAGGCCTATATTGCTTTCATTTCTTCCCGCGGTAATATATATAATATATGTATATTATATGTACGGATATATAAACGGATCATAATATTATATTGCCATGATCTAGTGCCACAAGGTCACGAGGTATCCTCATTTCAAAATACGAGGTATCCTCATTTCAAAATACTATGGTAAATACACATCTAGGTAGAAGGTTAGTAGTTTTTTCCTCTCGAACACAGAAGTCTTGGTTGAAATACATGTACTACGAATGGTGACCCCACAGAAGTCCACACAACAAAATCGCACCACCTCAATCCAGTTACTGCCAGCTGCATTGATAATAATAGTCACGTGATTTTTTTTAATGATAGGACTCCATGCTCTTTTTTCAAACAGTCAGTATTTCTTAAACTATAAGGACATTCGATTTCGACCAATCCTTGAGCCATTTCTGATGACAAAGACGGATCCAGCGAGATTTTATCTGAGAAACATATAGGCTTATAATAGTAAACAGTCACGCAGGCAGCCAGGCGATCCCGGCTGCTTGTCCGACACCGGCGCGTACACGAGCGTGTACTATTTTTAGCATGCTATAGCGCGTCATCCCGGACTTACGCTATTAAACTCGCAACGTGTTTCACGATGTGATACATCTGAGACCTTACATACTTCTCCTAATACGAGTTAAAAAAACTTTTTGTCATGGATTTGGGTTAGTAGGCCTAAATTTAAAAAAAAACTATCTGTGGAATAAAATATCAAAATTGGTGAGTATATGTCTTTTTTCTCTCAAATACATGAAATATGATTATAAAAGGGTTCGACTAAAAGGCAAAAATGTGAAAATCGACATTTTGTCATAATCCAGTTTTTTCGAAACCTAATTACGTCGCCAACGGATGGCTTGCTTCACTCATTCAAACACCCCAAAAGATATAAAAGAGCTAAAACAAAAACATGCCATTTGCCATGAGAATGGGCCTTTAAATAATAGTAATAATAATATTAATAATAACTAATTCTTCTTTTTTTTCACGAAGGTAAGCCCAATTAATATGAGCCATAATTCATCTGTCTTGGGGCCCTCAACATATACAAAATATACAAATACTATACAACATTTTAATATTTAAAGCAAAATCATCAGATTAATCTGATTTTCGTAAGCCTACATGTTATGGCCTAGCGTATGATGGCCTATAGGCCTACACATGATTGTCGTGCATGGGTAAATTTGATATTTTTTTTTGCTTAAGAGTAAATATTTTGTACTGTAAATTTGCATTATAACATAGACAGACAGACAGACAGACAGACCGACAATAATTTTATTGACAATAAAAAGTCACAGCTGGACTTACATGTCATGTGTATACATGGTATACAACAACAAAAACACAAGCATACGTTAACGAATGTATAGAATGAATATGGAGAAATCCAAATTAAAATTATAATTATACATGCTATAAGGAGATGAAACATATAATATGCAAATGAAATGATATAATGTGCCAATAAAATGGTATAATGTGCAAATAAAAGTGTGTAAATGCATAAAATCACCCCTCTATTTTATTAAGACATATGCGAACGTGTTTCTCCAAAAGGTAAATAATATAGTGTTCTTGGGAAGATAAAAACCTTACAAATTTAAAATTGGATGACATAGTGTTAGAATACTGTAACATACTTTTATTACATGGAATCAATTTTCGCGCATTTTGCGCAAGGACCGTGAGCGCGAAATCATTTTCCAAGCGAGTTTCGTGAACTTTGGGAGTGGGTTTTAAAGGGTGTGACTGACGCTGTGCAGTCGACCGTGGTTATGTAATCCATTCGTTCGATGGTCACGCTAACTTGTGAAAGTTTAAGTCCTAGGACTTATATTTAAATGACTGAATGACAACGGCTGAATGACAACATATGAAATATATTTTTAATATGACGAAAAACATAATTTGATACCAATATTTTTTATTCTATTCCCATTTTATTCTAAACCTGCTTGTACAAAGGCTTTGATTATACTATGTTTTCTGTTTGATTTATTCGATGACTGCTATTAGCCAGCGGGCATGAAGGGGTTTAATGATAGATGTCTTGATGTCAACGTTGATTTTTTGTCCATGTCAAGTTGAGGGGTGATGACCCAGCAAACACGAGACGTTGATCCAGTGCTGACGTGATACTGGGACAGCGTCAAAGACAGGGGGCCAGCATTTCCTCAACACTGGATCAACGCGTTGTGTTCACCAGGGACAGACTCAATGTTGTTAGGAAGCTGTGGACGCGTTTTTTGGCATGTGTTTTTCTAAGTTTCTGAGTTAAGTGACAGTACATGTAAAATCAGACTTTCACTTCCTGTAACGCCAGCCTATTTTTTACATTGGACTTTGGGAGGACATGACCTATTATCCCATTTTTTATGCTTTATTTGTCTGATTACAGACATATCTACATTTCAGAACATTCTTGATTTTACATGTTACAGCTGTAGGTTACGCAGTCATGGTTTATTGCGTTGCCGTGGACTGTAAGAGACAAATATGTGCACAGATATAGCTATTTTAAATTTCCACGATCAAACAGATACGATGAGCTTTTTTAAAAACAAATTAAAGTCAAATATATATAGACATATTTCACTGAAACGACACATATAGTAAATCAGCTGCAGATAATTAAATGATAACCTGTTGGATTGATAGGGTTGATGAGCAACGCGTGCAAGTGCATTTGCCTCAATGGTGAGTCACCCCCCCCCCCTCCAGTTATTTGGTGACCATACATTATGTTTACCGACGACGTTGCGTCATAGTGATTACTAGTCGGGAAGGGTGGTGACAGTCGTTACAGCGCGATAACAATTGCATGTTTCCAGACCCAAAAAATCAATTTTAAAAATTATTTTTACTCGAAATTAAAACAACGCGAAATGGTCAAAAATAGGGTTTACGCAAAAATTCATACCCGCGAAATTAAAGTATATTACAGTATTCAATATAATTATTTGTTTCGTTAATTAAAACATGTCTTTCCTCATTAAAATAACTAGAATGTATTAAAAAATGTTCTTCGTCATCAACGGCATTGTAATCACATCTCGTACATATTCTATTATTTGAATACATAGGTGTGTTATTATGTCTTCCAAGCTCAATATGTAATGAATGTGATGATAGTCTAAACTTGGCTAATGCCGAAACTTCTTTTACGTTTTTTAATAATAATAAATATGGCTCAATATGAAATGTTAATTGAAAGGTTGCATAGGTGCGTAATTTGGTATATAAACCAGAAATTGAAATATCATGTTCCCATTTATTTGTGAATATGCTTTAATATTATTTTTCACATTTTTCTAAACGATTTGATACAATGTATATTTTTCCAGTAATCGAAAAGTTGGATTTCATTTAACAATGATTTTACGTGTGAAACCCAGTTTTTTTCTGATAGATCAAGCTGTATCAGCGTGTTATATGCCCGTCGCACAACACTTTCAGGAGGTAGAGATAAAATATGACACCAGTATTTTAAAACAGTAATCTTTTGTAAAACTATTATAGGAAATTGACATGTATCCTCGCAGAGAGCCAGAGATGAGGTTTTTCGACGAACACACAACATTCTTTTTAAAAACTTTAATTGTACTGCTGAATTTCCTGCATCTGCATTCCTTCGTACATTAACTCTGTGCAATACAGTAAAATTGGTAAAATTTGACTGTTGAACGTTTTTAGTGCTAATCTAGAAGTTGATTTACCAAGTGTCTCAGAACTATAATTCTGTATTGAAAATATTGCTTTAGACGCCTTATCAAGCACAATGAAGTTTAAAGGTCTTTATATTTTTACTGATAGGGGTTGAAAAACAATACCCCTACATCACCTTAAAACTCCTGTAGCATTCCTGTAATGCTATTAAAAGTGGCTGGTATACTAGGTGAATCAAAATAATATCAGCAAACTATTCTCTTTATACAGTCCCCCCATATTATATCCTAAATTGTATAGAAAGCATGATCTCAGAGATCGATATCATGAGGATTGATTTATCTAAAATATATGGTAACAGTGTTTTATTTCACGGAGCTGTCTCTCATAAATATCAAAGTCTCAACAGCGAAAAATTAATTGGCCAAACTAGTTTCAAGGACACATCAGGTCTAAACATCATTATATGTCACAATAAATTTGCATAAGCGAGCCAACTATGCAAACATAAAAAGGAAAATTATTAATTGAAATATTTTGATTACAACTTCGTGACCATTTACTAGTTATAAAAAACAAAGATGTAAAGCTGTTTTATAGAGATCACTTCGGGTGTTTCTAATTTTGCAGATGACACGAGAGAAAACAATTTAAATGTGATAAATGTATTTTTAAAGTAACAAATAACATCACCATATAAAAACTTTGTTAGGTGCTAAGAGTTGTAAAAAATATGCAATTCAAGATCCTACATTGAAAACCGAAAGTATTTTACACATTGACATTGTCCATCTCATGCAAAGTACAATGTATAAATTCCACGCCGAACGCAACATATGGTGTTCCATTCTCCAATTTGGATAACCTGGGAGGTATCTTCTCTCCCAATTCCATGATACAATTTTGAAAGCTTAGAGTTTCATCATAGTTTTTGTACGTTTTTAACAGGTTTTTAAATCGTTCAACAAAGTTGTAAAACTTACCTGGACAATTTTTTATCATTGGGGTGGCTTATCTGGTGTTTGAAATGACAACTCACAGATATTCACCAGGTGGTAGTTTAGGTTTATACACAAATTCGTACAAATCGTTACCATTTGATCATTGTTTTTTTTGGTAAAGTTCTACTAGTTGTCGCCACTCTAGCATGCATAACAGTTGAATTTATGTTTAAATACAATGCACAAAATACAGTATAGAGTAGCTCTATGTAGTTGGGGACATGTATTTATCATATATTTTTAAACATATTTTTTCTGCTCAACATGTCGGCAATAAGGGAATGTGGACAAACACTATGTGTCAAATAGCAAAAGAGGTAGCCTATCACTAGGATTAAAACCATTCGAATGTCAAATATTACTTGAGTGTGTGATATTTTTGTGTGTCTAAACATGAGGGACACATATTTTAAACAATTGGACTCCCAGGAAATAATATACCCATATATAAAGGCCTACATGTACCGTACATGCCTCTTGAAAAGAAGCCCTTGGTCCTAGTTATATCCAGCTTCATGTGAGACCAAAATAGTTTCCAATTTTTGACTGAATCCGCGCACATGGCTAGTTACTTTATTCATAAAGGCGGTCATGTGACGACAAGCTGACATGCTGATGTGAATTTGCGAATTTGTTGGGGAAATTGTCACTTCCCTAGCATGACCAATTCAAGTTTTATTATTAATAGATCGATGGCACGTATTGTAAATGTTGATATTGCTTGTATTTTGATTTTAGCGTTGTCTATTTGTGTTTAACTTGAAGTAGGCCTAAGGCTAAGACTTAAGTGGGGGCTGCACCAGACCAGTCAGTCACCACTGCCACTGGCACTGCCTGGCACTGTGACTGCCACTCAGCCACTGGCACTGCCCCTGGCACTGCCAGTGGCAGTGCCACTCATCCATACCATGACCATGTCATCACTCACTGGCACTGGCAGTGGTACTGCACTGCCTGCACACTGCCATGACTGCTCAGACTGCCCTGCAGTCTGCAGACCTACTATACCACCCTACTATTCCTGGATTCACCTTTCACCGTGGTGGATGCTTTTTTGCTCTCATATCGATATTTACCGTTTTTGGTCGATTTTTTTTACATATTCACTTACTTTGTATGATGGGGCGATTTTATTTTCAGACGATTATTGAATTGAGTGAGGTTACTGGCTGTGAAGTGAGAAAATAAAAAAACATCTCCACAAAATTCCGCCGAGATGTTTGTTGATCTTTCCTCGTGTGCACATTGTCTGTCATCCTGGTACTTTGGCTCAGCCCACTCATTGGAAAAGGTGATGGGGGTTATCTCCCGGCTGGGTGGCGCGGGGGTCTACATTCTCAACTCCTATACCATTGGCGTATTAAACAAACGGGCCATATTCATGCTAGGCTAGAACATGTAGAAGCTAAATGGAAATAGTTTGGAGAATTTATCAGATAAAGGCATCTAGGCATATGTGCCTTGATGCACTCTCCAAAATGTGAATGTTCCCGTTGTAAACTTTCAGGCACATTTTGGGACTAAGGCCTATCCGGTTTTATAGTACTAACCAGCTAACTTATGACGTTAGAGACTTTAGCCTTAGCCCAGCAGGCACAACGACGTTGTTTCAACGTTGAAACGACGTTGAAAAATAGCGACTGGGCCTCGCGCAGTAAATGAGTTAGGTGGTCCAGTCATACCGGGTAGAGCGCGCCATAGAAATATTTTGAAAAATAGATTACTTAGTAAAACTATCCCACTGTCACTCGGTCCTATTTTTTCACATATATGATGTATGTATGCGGTTGTCTAGTATATTTCGAGGAACCTATTGTCAAGTGACTATAATTAAACAAAGATATAATGTGAACTTTGGTGTTTATTGAACTAGTAACATTGTATGACAAAACGTTTATCCTATAACATGTTTCATGACATGTAACCACATCCATCTGATTATAAAAATAGTAAATACAAAACGTTCAATTGACAGCTTCTTTACTGAATTATATGCAGAAAAAATTCCATTTTGTCACATATTGCATAGGCCTATATTGCTTTCATTTCTTCCCGCGGTAATATATATAATATATGTATATTATATGTACGGATATATAAACGGATCATAATATTATATTGCCATGATCTAGTGCCACAAGGTCACGAGGTATCCTCATTTCAAAATACGAGGTATCCTCATTTCAAAATACTATGGTAAATACACATCTAGGTAGAAGGTTAGTAGTTTTTTCCTCTGGAACACAGAAGTCTTGGTTGAAATACATGTACTACGAATGGTGACCCCACAGAAGTCCACACAACAAAATCGCACCACCTCAATCCAGTTACTGCCAGCTGCATTGATAATAATAGTCACGTGATTTTTTTTAATGATAGGACTCCATGCTCTTTTTTCAAACAGTCAGTATTTCTTAAACTATAAGGACATTCGATTTCGACCAATCCTTGAGCCATTTCTGATGACAAAGACGGATCCAGCGAGATTTTATCTGAGAAACATATAGGCTTATAATAGTAAACAGTCACGCAGGCAGCCAGGCGATCCCGGCTGCTTGTCCGACACCGGCGCGTACACGAGCGTGTACTATTTTTAGCACGCTATAGCGCGTCATCCCGGACTTACGCTATTAAACTCGCAACGTGTTTCACGATGTGATACATCTGAGACCTTACATACTTCTCCTAATACGAGTTAAAAAAACTTTTTGTCATGGATTTGGGTTAGTAGGCCTAAATTTAAAAAAAAACTATCTGTGGAATAAAATATCAAAATTGGTGAGTATATGTCTTTTTTCTCTCAAATACATGAAATATGATTATAAAAGGTTTCGACTAAAAGGCAAAAATGTGAAAATCGACATTTTGTCATAATCCAGTTTTTTCGAAACCTAATTACGTCGCCAACGGATGGCTTGCTTCACTCATTCAAACACCCCAAAAGATATAAAAGAGCTAAAACAAAAACATGCCATTTGCCATGAGAATGGGCCTTTAAATAATAGTAATAATAATATTAATAATAACTAATTCTTCTTTTTTTTCACGAAGGTAAGCCCAATTAATATGAGCCATAATTCATCTGTCTTGGGGCCCTCAACATATACAAAATATACAAATACTATACAACATTTTAATATTTAAAGCAAAATCATCAGATTAATCTGATTTTCGTAAGCCTACATGTTATGGCCTAGCGTATGATGGCCTATAGGCCTACACATGATTGTCGTGCATGGGTAAATTTGATATTTTTTTTTGCTTAAGAGTAAATATTTTGTACTGTAAATTTGCATTATAACATAGACAGACAGACAGACAGACAGACCGACAATAATTTTATTGACAATAAAAAGTCACAGCTGGACTTACATGTCATGTGTATACATGGTATACAACAACAAAAACACAAGCATACGTTAACGAATGTATAGAATGAATATGGAGAAATCCAAATTAAAATTATAATTATACATGCTATAAGGAGATGAAACATATAATATGCAAATGAAGTGATATAATGTGCCAATAAAATGGTATAATGTGCAAATAAAAGTGTGTAAATGCATAAAATCACCCCTCTATTTTATTAAGACATATGCGAACGTGTTTCTCCAAAAGGTAAATAATATAGTGTTCTTGGGAAGATAAAAACCTTACAAATTTAAAATTGGATGACATAGTGTTAGAATACTGTAACATACTTTTATTACATGGAATCAATTTTCGCGCATTTTGCGCAAGGACCGTGAGCGCGAAATCATTTTCCAAGCGAGTTTCGTGAACTTTGGGAGTGGGTTTTAAAGGGTGTGACTGACGCTGTGCAGTCGACCGTGGTTATGTAATCCATTCGTTCGATGGTCACGCTAACTTGTGAAAGTTTAAGTCCTAGGACTTATATTTAAATGACTGAATGACAACGGCTGAATGACAACATATGAAATATATTTTTAATATGACGAAAAACATAATTTGATACCAATATTTTTTATTCTATTCCCATTTTATTCTAAACCTGCTTGTACAAAGGCTTTGATTATACTATGTTTTCTGTTTGATTTATTCGATGACTGCTATTAGCCAGCGGGCATGAAGGGGTTTAATGATAGATGTCTTGATGTCAACGTTGATTTTTTGTCCATGTCAAGTTGAGGGGTGATGACCCAGCAAACACGAGACGTTGATCCAGTGCTGACGTGATACTGGGACAGCGTCAAAGACAGGGGGCCAGCATTTCCCCAACACTGGATCAACGCGTTGTGTTCACCAGGGACAGACTCAATGTTGTTAGGAAGCTGTGGACGCGTTTTTTGGCATGTGTTTTTCTAAGTTTCTGAGTTAAGTGACAGTACATGTAAAATCAGACTTTCACTTCCTGTAAAGCCAGCCTATTTGTTTACATTGGACTTTGGGAGGACATGACCTATTATCCCATTTTTTATGCTTTATTTGTCTGATTACAGACATATCTACATTTCAGAACATTCTTGATTTTACATGTTACAGCTGTAGGTTACGCAGTCATGGTTTATTGCGTTGCCGTGGACTGTAAGAGACAAATATGTGCACAGATATAGCTATTTTAAATTTCCACGATCAAACAGATACGATGAGCTTTTTTAAAAACAAATTAAAGTCAAATATATATAGACATATTTCACTGAAACGACACATATAGTAAATCAGCTGCAGATAATTAAATGATAACCTGTTGGATTGATAGGGTTGATGAGCAACGCGTGCAAGTGCATTTGCCTCAATGGTGAGTCACCCCCCCCCCCCTCCAGTTATTTGGTGACCATACATTATGTTTACCGACGACGTTGCGTCATAGTGATTACTAGTCGGGAAGGGTGGTGACAGTCGTTACAGCGCGATAACAATTGCATGTTTCCAGACCCAAAAAATCAATTTTAAAAATTATTTTTACTCGAAATTAAAACAACGCGAAATGGTCAAAAATAGGGTTTACGCAAAAATTCATACCCGCGAAATTAAAGTATATTACAGTATTCAATATAATTATTTGTTTCGTTAATTAAAACATGTCTTTCCTCATTAAAATAACTAGAATGTATTAAAAAATGTTCTTCGTCATCAACGGCATTGTAATCACATCTCGTACATATTCTATTATTTGAATACATAGGTGTGTTATTATGTCTTCCAAGCTCAATATGTAATGAATGTGATGATAGTCTAAACTTGGCTAATGCCGAAACTTCTTTTACGTTTTTTAATAATAATAAATATGGCTCAATATGAAATGTTAATTGAAAGGTTGCATAGGTGCGTAATTTGGTATATAAACCAGAAATTGAAATATCATGTTCCCATTTATTTGTGAATATGCTTTAATATTATTTTTCACATTTTTCTAAACGATTTGATACAATGTATATTTTTCCAGTAATCGAAAAGTTGGATTTCATTTAACAATGATTTTACGTGTGAAACCCAGTTTTTTTTCTGATAGATCAAGCTGTATCAGCGTGTTATATGCCCGTCGCACAACACTTTCAGGAGGTAGAGATAAAATATGACACCAGTATTTTAAAACAGTAATCTTTTGTAAAACTATTATAGGAAATTGACATGTATCCTCGCAGAGAGCCAGAGATGAGGTTTTTCGACGAACACACAACATTCTTTTTAAAAACTTTAATTGTATTGCTGGATTTCCTGCATCTGCATTCCTTCGTACATTAACTCTGTGCAATACAGTAAAATTGGTAAAATTTGACTGTTGAACGTTTTTAGTGCTAATCTAGAAGTTGATTTACCAAGTGTCTCAGAACTATAATTCTGTATTGAAAATATTGCTTTAGACGCCTTATCAAGCACAATGAAGTTTAAAGGTCTTTATATTTTTACTGATAGGGGTTGAAAAACAATACCCCTACATCACCTTAAAACTCCTGTAACATTCCTGTAATGCTATTAAAAGTGGCTGGTATACTAGGTGAATCAAAATAATATCAGCAAACTATTCTCTTTATACAGTCCCCCCATATTATATCCTAAATTGTATAGAAAGCATGATCTCAGAGATCGATATCATGAGGATTGATTTATCTAAAATATATGGTAACAGTGTTTTATTTCACGGAGCTGTCTCTCATAAATATCAAAGTCTCAACAGCGAAAAATTAATTGGCCAAACTAGTTTCAAGGACACATCAGGTCTAAACATCATTATATGTCACAATAAATTTGCATAAGCGAGCCAACTATGCAAACATAAAAAGGAAAATTATTAATTGAAATATTTTGATTACAACTTCGTGACCATTTACTAGTTATAAAAAACAAAGATGTAAAGCTGTTTTATAGAGATCACTTCGGGTGTTTCTAATTTTGCAGATGACACGAGAGAAAACAATTTAAATGTGATAAATGTATTTTTAAAGTAACAAATAACATCACCATATAAAAACTTTGTTAGGTGCTAAGAGTTGTAAAAAATATGCAATTCAAGATCCTACATTGAAAACCGAAAGTATTTTACACATTGACATTGTCCATCTCATGCAAAGTACAATGTATAAATTCCACGCCGAACGCAACATATGGTGTTCCATTCTCCAATTTGGATAACCTGGGAGGTATCTTCTCTCCCAATTCCATGATACAATTTTGAAAGCTTAGAGTTTCATCATAGTTTTTGTACGTTTTTAACAGGTTTTTAAATCGTTCAACAAAGTTGTAAAACTTACCTGGACAATTTTTTATCATTGGGGTGGCTTATCTGGTGTTTGAAATGACAACTCACAGATATTCACCAGGTGGTAGTTTAGGTTTATACGCAAATTCGTACAAATCGTTACCATTTGATCATTGTTTTTTTTGGTAAAGTTCTACTAGTTGTCGCCACTCTAGCATGCATAACAGTTGAATTTATGTTTAAATACAATGCACAAAATACAGTATAGAGTAGCTCTATGTAGTTGGGGACATGTATTTATCATATATTTTTAAACATATTTTTTCTGCTCAACATGTCGGCAATAAGGGAATGTGGACAAACACTATGTGTCAAATAGCAAAAGAGGTAGCCTATCACTAGGATTAAAACCATTCGAATGTCAAATATTACTTGAGTGTGTGATATTTTTGTGTGTCTAAACATGAGGGACACATATTTTAAACAATTGGACTCCCAGGAAATAATATACCCATATATAAAGGCCTACATGTACCGTACATGCCTCTTGAAAAGAAGCCCTTGGTCCTAGTTATATCCAGCTTCATGTGAGACCAAAATAGTTTCCAATTTTTGACTGAATCCGCGCACATGGCTACAGTCTGTTTCACCAGAACCTGGGAGTAGCCTTTTTCTAATTTGCTCGGTCGTTCTTTAAAATTTGTTAACAAAATTTTTCTCGGATCATTTTCTCATATTCCCCTAACATCCCTGAAAATTTGGTGCAATTTTGTTGTGTATTTTGGAAGTTAGACCATTTGGCATGTAATAGGATTCTTGTTTCACGGCAATGGTGTTAAAGAGAGCTGTCATTTTGAAAAATGATTACATGCCAAATGGTTTAACTTCGCTAATACACAAAAAAAATCTACTACATTTTCAGGGATGTTGGGGGAAGGTGAAAAAATAATCTGAGAAAAATTTTGTTAAAATTTTTTAAAGAGAGACCGAGAAAATTGGAAAAAGGCTACTCCCAGGTCCTGGTGAAACAGACTGTAGTTACTTTATTCATAAAGGCGGTCATGTGACGACAAGCTGACATGCTGATGTGAATTTGCGAATTTGTTGGGGAAATTGTCACTTCCCTAGCATGACCAATTCAAGTTTTATTATTAATAGATCGATGGCACGTATTGTAAATGTTGATATTGCTTGTATTTTGATTTTAGCGTTGTCTATTTGTGTTTAACTTGAAGTAGGCCTAAGGCTAAGACTTAAGTGGGGGCTGCACCAGACCAGTCAGTCACCACTGCCACTGGCACTGCCTGGCACTGTGACTGCCACTCAGCCACTGGCACTGCCCCTGGCACTGCCAGTGGCAGTGCCACTCATCCATACCATGACCATGTCATCACTCACTGGCACTGGCAGTGGTACTGCACTGCCTGCACACTGCCATGACTGCTCAGACTGCACTGCAGTCTGCAGACCTACTATACCACCCTACTATACCTGGATTCACCTTTCACCGTGGTGGATGCTTTTTTGCTCTCATATCGATATTTACCGTTTTTGGTCGATTTTTTTACATATTCACTTACTTTGTATGATGGGGCGATTTTATTTTCAGACGATTATTGAATTGAGTGAGGTTACTGGCTGTGAAGTGAGAAAATAAAAAAACATCTCCACAAAATTCCGCCGAGATGTTTGTTGATCTTTCCTCGTGTGCACATTGTCTGTCATCCTGGTACTTTGGCTCAGCCCACTCATTGGAAAAGGTGATGGGGGTTATCTCCCGGCTGGGTGGCGCGGGGGTCTACATTCTCAACTCCTATACCATTGGCGTATTAAACAAACGGGCCATATTCATGCTAGGCTAGAACATGTAGAAGCTAAATGGAAATAGTTTGGAGAATTTATCAGATAAAGGCATCTAGGCATATGTGCCGTGATGCACTCTCCAAAATGTGAATGTTCCCGTTGTAAACTTTCAGGCACATTTTGGGACTAAGGCCTATCCGGTTTTATAGTACTAACCAGCTAACTTATGACGTTAGAGACTTTAGCCTTAGCCCAGCAGGCACAACGACGTTGTTTCAACGTTGAAACGACGTTGAAAAATAGCAAACTGACGTTGAAACGACATTGAAAAAAGGTTTCAAATGAAATTTGTTTCAACGTCATATTTTCAACGTGATTTCAACGCAATTGCAACGCGATTTCAACCTGATTTCAACATCGTTTCAAGCATGACGTCGATACGACGTTGTAATGATGTCGTTTTTCTTGTTAAAACGACGTCGGAAATACGACGTCGATGCGACGTTGTATTAAGGTTAGGCGACGTAGCAACGTGTTTTCAACCTCATATCCACGTTGAAACGACGTCACATGCGAGAAATTGCCTGCTGTGAGGCTTAACGTGTTAGCAGTTTCTTAGGCATATTTCCTACTCAAAACAGGCTTCCATATTTAGCATGACGAATACCTACTTACATGTTACATAACGTTAGGCCTAAATGATAAAGAAGGTGAAAAGAGACTATTTTTACAACAAAATTTCAGAATGCAAAAATTAATCTACAGACATAATTATGTCTGTATGTGGGTCTGTGGCCGTTCAGCAGCGTCAACTGGGGTAACTTTTGCAACTTTTTGGGGTAAATTTTGCAAAAGATCAAATTCTAATTTCTGTCAGCGCATTAATATATATACCGTAAGCCGGGGCTATTTTGCCACCCTATTTACATATTTTTCATAGCTGTATTAACCCTTAGAGTGGTCAAACCCGATATATCGGTGTGAACGTATTCTGAACCGTTTCACAAATACCGATTTGCTTTTTATATGCAGGACATTGAAATTCTTTCAAAAATTAATATTTATCGACTAAGAACCAATATGACGTGTCCAATATGTTGTTAAAATGAAATTATGATAGCAATTTGTTGAGATAATAAACAACAATTTGGAATAGGATAAATAATAATGTTGCCTCGCTGCAAGCTGAAAAGTTGCCATCTGTGGGGCCGGACTTGCAGCGCTACAGCCCATCCATGCCTACCATCTCTTTTTTGCGCCTTTGGTCAAATTTAAACTCAAAATGGAACAAAATTGGCGACGGCCAGGCCGAAACACAACATATATAAAGACGCCCTGGTTAGGTCCCTGAGGGAATAACAGATATAATGTACAGTATGACTAGAATTTTAAGTCTGGGTCATAAAGTGGCTATATTCATGATTGCAGCATGTCAAATAATCAGTATACTCGTGTTTTAAAATACAACAGTCAACAGTGATGCCTGGTAACTAATTTAGCTTTAACTGCAATATATGTCTAGATACAGTATACAGAGCCCGCACTACCCGTTTGCCATTTCGCCATTGACAGGGGCGGATCCAGGATTTGAAAAAGGGGGGGGGGCGTGGAGATTTGTGGCAAGATTTTTTGGCATATTTCGGCCGATTTAGGGGAGTTTTTAATGGAATTGGCACAAAAAGAGGTGGGCGTGCTCCCCCCTCTTGATCCGCCCCTGATTGAATATAAAAGAATAGATTTTGTGATAAGATATTAATACTGGCAAAAATTATGGCGACAATGTTTTGCTGCTGCCGCTATGACACAGAAAGTCGAAAAATGACTGTGTCGACGAAACGGGTGGTCGGTGTGTACATCGCGATATCTCGATCGTTTATTTATTAATTTCGCTGACAATTTGTAGAGCTTTTTGACTAATATAGATCGCCCATGCACTGCCCAAGTTTTTGGAAAGATAGAATGAGAAATGAGCTAGCCACGACCCGATTAAAATAGCCAATTAAATGCCAATCAAAAATTACGATGTCTGCGCAGCTGACGTCGCTAATTTGTCGATTACGATATCTCAGCCGTTTATTTATCAATGTCGCTCAAAATTGATAAAGCCCTTCTACGACTACCGGATGCCCTAGCTGGTTGCCCTTTTTGCAAATAATTACCAAAACATTTTTTTCAACGCATAGGGCCTCGGCCAACGAGTTATAGATTTGGCTAAAGGATTTCTTATTTGGCTAATTACTTGGCTAATAATTTCTATGAGCTTCATTATATATATGTCGTAGGCCTATACACAGGCATTTTCCTGTGCAAAACCAAAGGCGATATCTGCTTACGTGTGAAGTAAGCATATACTGTCTTTTGGCTTTGCAGAATAACATATATGTAGGCCTACACAATATAATTGTTATTTTGTAACAATAAAATAAATTAGTAGTCTCTACGTTAACAGGTTAACAAGTACATGTACAGTTCTGTCATCCTACATGTCTTTTTCTAGAGGCTAGTTCCCAGAAGGTAAAAACGGACTTATCGTGACATTAGACGTGCGCATGTCTATACTGCCGTGGCCTACTGCCAGCGTGGTACAGTAGGCCCGCGCCCCATGGTAGGTCTACTCTACGAAGTGGGAATAACAGGGTGTTCACTTGTTCTTATTTCTTATTTATACATTAATCTTGACAATATCATGGATATTGTCACCAAGTAGCAATGTATGAGCCTCCTGAGGCAAGCCATACAATAGGTTATTACAATTAAAAGGTCTATATCATTCCTATTATAGAGCCTCATATTTTTTCAACTTCTATAGACTGGGGGGGGGGTAATAATTTGAACTGAAAGTCAAAGTAGAATTGTGGAGATAGTGAAAAATACCCGCATTCTATAAATAGAACTATGCCTACAAATTTGTCATGCATATATGAGCATGTATTATGAATACTTAGGCCTATATATAGTGACTTAAGCTTAGAGAACTAACATTTATCAACATAGGGGACCTAAATTCACAAAGGCGCTTATGTTCATGATGTTACACAATGTTGAAGTAGGTCTACTCAGTGCCCTCATTATTGTTATTGTACCACATGTTAAGATATATTATCTGTGCCGTAAGGGGGATCTGGGATCCAGGTCCATATATATATTTTTTAAATATTTTCGGACCATTTCTGCTAAATCAGACAGGGGTGACACAAGGATGATTTGATGGGGGTAAAAACCCTCAAACCCTTATATTACCTTTATAAACTCTCGTGGTGTTTTGGTATAGGTCGTTGTTGAAGTCTAGATAGGTTTCAAGCCTTCATAGACATTTCAAGTAAACATAATTGTAGAAAAACTACAAAAAAAGCTACTTTCGATTGTTTCGAGCTAATTTGACCTTGCTGTGACCTTGACATGACCTTACCATGATCTTGGGGTAGCTCCCATATGAAGCCCAGCCTCAACCCATGTCACCATGTGTATTTGGGTTTGGCTCCGACCGATTTGTTAGAAGGGTTGGGCATTAGTCCAAATGTCTATTTTTTAAATATTTTTTGGACAAAACCCCTTGCCACGCACAGTGTGTAAATGCCACATTTTGATACCACTCTAAGGGTTAAACCTGCTTTTTTAGCTGGAATATAAAGTGTAATAAATGAGGGCGGTGCATGTGTAAGGTATTGCAAGTTTGTATTTAGCTTTTAGACTATTAAATAAAAATGTATGGTGGCAAAATAGCATCGGCAACTGGGTCTATTTTGCCACTGGATCTAATTTTTTAAAACCATTTGTCAGAATCCAAATAAAAATAGTTTGCCATATAAATATTTTTTTAAATCAAAATAAAATAATTGAGAAGCTAATTGAATGAAAATCAAATCAATTGAACAGTCAGTAGACCTTTTTATCATTCCATTTGATATATTACATAGATCCAGGTAAATGCACCATACAGACACAACATAAAATATTCAGTGAAAAAGTCATTATTTTGTGGGAAAGTTATATGATTATTAAAAAAAGTGTCTTAAACCAGGTATGTAAATATTTATATAGTTTTTAGGGGTCAGTGAGTCTAGTGGTTAGGTCTGTTTTCATATCGGACTGAAAATGAGGCTCTGGCGGCCATTTTGATGGGGTGGCACAATAGCCACCCCGGTTACTTTGAAGTGCTCAAACATGCATGGGCTCAATATTTAAATTTTGTCAATAATTTTTTTTTTTATGTGATAATGACCCTTCAAATATCATAAAATAAAACTACATACATTAATAAAATGGATAAATACCATTCCCAGATTCCAGAGTGCAAATTTGTCAAATTAAAAAAAAAATCGTCAAAAATAACACTTCGGTAAAATATTTTTTCTAGTGTTGAAATATTATACAAAAATTTTAAATAGACATAAACATGTCCCCTACAATATAGTATAACCTATAATAATAGTTATTTTATTAACTTATGTTATTTATTGAAAACCAGATGATTTTATTAATTTCCCGAGGGGGTGGCAAAATATCCCCGGGGGTGGCAAAATAGCTCCGGTTTACAGTATCTAATAACAAACATGACAAATATATCCAAATACATACAGGGGGTCCACTCAGCACCACAGGGGGAGATACCCCCCCCCCCCCTTGTTGGCAAAGAAAATCAAAATATATTCCTTATTTTGGTGTATTTTCAGTTAAAATAGGCCATTTTGAGCACTAAATTTTAAAAATTGTTTTTTTATCCCTGGGAGAGTACTCCAAGACCCTCCTCCCCTTTAGGACCCCCCCTACTTTAACATTCCTGTCGCAAACCCTGGCATTAAATTTTAAACCATCTTGGCTTATGTAAACCATATGGAGGCAGCTGTATCATGCAGATTATTTCTTTAGGCTGATGATTCATCATTACTGGTCTCAGTTAGGTTGATGGAGGTTGTGGAGAGAACACAATTGCTGCCAAAGAAAATATGAAAAACCTAGGGAGTACGTAGCCTAGACCAGACACTGGGGGGGGGTATATAGCAGAAAGTACCCGGTATCCTAAAAAAATTGAAACTCTAGACACAATTTTGATGGAGACAGTCTAAATATTTAAATAGAAATTCTAGGAAACTCTTTGGCTACATCTTCAATTTTATGTCATTTTAATTATGCCTGCTCCAGGTCAACTTACAGAAAAAAATACAAATTTTGCAAAACAAAACTATGACATTTATTCTAATTAGGCTACCCCCCTCCCTTATAGGTCTAACATTGGCATCTCAGTCTATCAACATGATCAAAAGGTCAAATAAATTAAACTAAACAACATGTATAGAATTGTCCATTGGAAATGCCCCTCAATATTCAAAGTGGGACATATTTCCATCGGTAACATTTCACCAACATTCTTTTTGTTTACTAGAAATAGTGTTTTATCGGTTGTTTTACATGTACCTCAAGTAAAATCAGCGGGGAAAAAGATGTTTAGATATTCAGGTGGTAAAATATGGGATGGGCTCCCAGTGTTTCTAAGAACAGCTGAAGAATTCTTTTTGTTTAAGAAAATAGTTCTTAAGCATCTCAAAGAAGAGCTAAGTTATACTAAACATTGGATTGTTTTTCTTTTCTATTGATCTATTACTATTGACCATACAGCTTTATAAATTATTACAGGTACACTGTACGTTTGCCAATTATGTTCCTTATTCTGCTCGTTTTTTACACATGTTTTTCATTAATTTATAACAAGCAAGCTTGGAAATTACTCCACAAACCCTTGTAGACAATAAGGGATTTAAAAAACCCAGTATATATTAGCATAAATAAAATAAATAAAAAACAATCATGTGCACTAGACATGCTAGATGATCGTTAAAAATCGACTCTAATATCATCCCCCTGTAATCTCAGGGGGTATTCTAACTAATGCCCCTGGCATTCATTAGAATAAATACGATAATTTAAAAAGGGTAAATTTTGAAGTCATCTTTAATATTTTAATATGCGTGAGATGAAGAAATTAATTGATTTTCTTTTACCCCACTCTCTCCCATTTCTCGGCCCGAAAATCCTTGATCATCAATTTGATTAAGTGTGCCCATGTATGTGATACTACCAGCTGAGTTTGTACAGATTGGAGATGCACCTAATAAAATATATGTTTAGTAAATCCATGTCAAGAGGAGAAGTATGCAGAAATACAGTTACCACTATTAGCATGATTAATATAGAGTTGAATATTGTGATACTTCTGATGTAGATGGAATAAAAAACAATGTGGGCTTACAATAACATGAATGTGTAATATTAAACAATAAAATTTTATGTGTTGCAGATTATTGCCTCATCTATTTGTAAGTTTGCCAATCTTACCACTCTATGATGGTGCATGTATACAGCTGCTATCATTTCACTTCTCAGAGTGTAGTGACTTCTAATCATGAACCTCTAGCTACATATTGTGATGACAACAAACTGTTTGTTGCTACTGCACAGTGTTATGTTGAAGTGTACGACCTGGAGCAGAAAGCATGCCCAATGATCCACAGATTCCCAACTGTATCCCCAGTGAAACAAATTGCCTACAGCAAAAGAGGTTGGTAATTTTACAGAAGTGAAAAAATTGATAACTAATACAGATAACATTAGTCCTAATGTATGTCATAATCCATATAGTATAACTGTATATATTTCATCTTAAGGCGACTCAATCAGGCTGAAATCACAAAAAAATCGGTGATTTTATTTTGGCTTTTTAATACAGGTATGCCCATATTTACATCATGTTTACATCATATGCTCATATTAAAAAAAACCAAAATAAAATCATTTTTTTATGATTTTAGCCTGATTGAGTCGCTTTAAGTATGCTTAAGTATCTAGGCTCTTTTAGGCCTATTGTGACATGGACCACTTAATCTTGTTTTGTAGTGATGATGCCAGTTTTACTCCAGAAAGTATTCATGCAATACTCCTGCTAACACAAACAATGCTGTTGTATCAACAGCAGACCAAATCTAGATAGTGTAGTTATGGCTTCACATAAATGTGTTTTTGACTAATTTCAAATACTCAGGTGTCTTTTACAAATTGTATAAAATTAATATGCACAAACTTTGTTTTGTTTTCCATCACAAAGTCCAACCCCCATTAGACCTTGAAAAATAGTTTGTTTGTTCTCCAGATGATTACATTGCTACATTAGAAGGAACTGTGGAGAGGGCTGCAAAACACTCATCCCATTTCAATGTTAGAGTTTACATAAACTGGACGGCTGACTTGACTGAGCATCCGATCAGAGCTCGAGTAGCTGGGGATTTAACTAGCATGAGGTATAGTAAATGTTAACCCTTCTGCTGCTGGTGCCGTATATATCCAGTTTCGAATAAGTTTCAGAGAAACTAAAATGCCACTGAAATCCATAAAATAGTTTGTGTTACATGCTCAGTTAATCAAGATGGTAATTTTCACACATGTTTATTTTTCATAAATAGTCATATTTATTTCAAATGACGAAATATACAATTGAAACAATTCAGCAGGACAAGGGTTAACATTATTGGATTATTGCATGAACATATTGTAGTTTGTTCATTTTTTTATTTTGTTGTTATTATTTTGCGGAGTATGCACGGTGATATTTACTTCATCATATATTTCATAATTGATTTTCCATTTTTCAGGATTGATAATAGCAATGATGAAAAAAGAATGGAAGTTGTGGAAATTCCACTGAAAGATTCAGCCACATGTATGGCGGTACATACTGAGTCAGGTCAGCTGGCACTCGGACTCGCTAAGACAATCCTTATTTATGGAATTTGTCACAAGGTATACATTGGTATTATAATCCTTTATCTAAATTTACCACAAACTAAACTGTTTTTCTATTTAAAAGTGCACACCTGTCGTTTTCAACAATTGACGTATGTATTTAACCTATTGAATATATTTTTAAAGGTATTAATTTGTTAATTTTTCAACCATGAACATGTAAAAATTTTGAACCATAAATGTGTGTATCTTTTCTTCCCACACTACACATCAAGCAGATGTGTCATCATGATTCCCTGAGTAGACATTGTGGGTGCCCAATGCAATGGCACGCATGTACAGCTTGGCAATCATGTCCACAGGAGTGGGGTCTGCCACAATGTATTGTATATATTCCAGTAATCGCCCATATTCAAATAAACCCCCTGATTTGAAAATAAAACCCACACTCATGTACACTATGTTATCAATAAAAAAATACTCTAATATGCGCCCATCTCCTCTGTAATTTCAGGTGGTATCCTAATTAATGTTGTTTATTAGAATAAATATGATGAATATTATGGTTCAATGAAGCATAATGACCCAGCTGCTTTAATTCACCCAGATCCACATATTAAGATCCATAGCATCAGTTGATATGATAGAATTTATTTAACATATTTATTCTAATAAATGCCCTGGGTAATAATTGGAAAAATTCCTGAAGCTAGAGGGGGGTGGGCGCTTATTAGAGTAGTTTATAATGGCTATATAGTGTGCTCTGATCGTGGATTTTATTTTCAAATCAGGGGAGCGGGTGTTTATTGGAATATGGGTGTTTATTAGAATAATAATATAGACCACAAATATAATGTCACATTTTTTTCATGATTACACTTTACCACCTTGCATCTGTTGTCTGGCCTAAATATACAGTAGAACCTCGCTAAACGGACCACCTAAAGCAAAAGTGGTCCCATTAGCGAGGTGGTTCCCTAAGTGAAAATTTTACATTATATCTTATAATATATGAACATCTACATGCTCTAAGTACAGTATGTCTACTATATTAGCTACGTATATAAAGGATAAAACGAACACAAAACAAACACATAGAATAACACAAATATTTATTCAATAAGCACTAAAAATAATTTCTAAAATTAAATACAGCTTTTATTTTACATTAAAGAAATCATTTATTGAAGTTTGCCGCAGTTTGTATGCTGCCTCTACAGCAGCAACACGCAAACTATCTTGATCAATCATCAACTTTTCAACATTATCACAAAAGAGCATTAGAATAGAATACATCCCTTCTAGAGCATCTGGAAATGTTTTAGCGTATAAGACCATGTTGGTCACCATCTAATTCAAGTTTTCTGCTAATTGTTGCTGACTGGTAATGCGACTTGCATCTATGAAATTTATTTTGTCTTTGAGCGTGATCTTTTTATATCTAGCTTTTGCCATATTGATGCACAACATTGAATAATTTGCTAAATTCAG
Source organism: Flabesymbios commensalis (assembly GCA_964017125.1). NCBI lineage: Eukaryota > Metazoa > Annelida > Polychaeta > Terebellida > Flabelligeridae > Flabesymbios > Flabesymbios commensalis. The sequence goes on from OZ024914.1 coordinate 26,086,526, forward strand.
ATCCTCTTTTTATTCTTTGGTAAGCTGGTGTTATGGTTATTATATTATAGCCATCGAATAGAAATGGGGCATAAATTCCCATAATTCACTCCAGGCGAAGTTTGTGAAAACACAGATGGCGTCAACTACAATAGAGGTGTTAAGTATTAGGTGTATGCGCAGCAAACACGAGATGTGGTCCCAATGTTGGATTATTGTTGGCCAACCGTCTGATATGCCGTCCCAACATTAGGCCAACATTGGCTCAATGCCTTGTATTTGCTGGGTTATCCCTTTAATTGATCAAAGCTGACCCTGCGGACGCTATGGTATTATTAATGTGGCGTATAAACATGGTAAATCGGATGCGTACTTGCCGCCTCTTATTACAAATACGAATCAGTTTATTTGTTAGGTCGTGTACAGATCAGTAATGCAATTAATAATAAAATGATCATTGAAGCCCCGAGATTTAATAACTAGCATAAAATTTAGGACAAGTACAGATACAGAATTATAATTACATGTGGGTCTTTCAAGTGCACAAAAAGTATATAACGTTGATATATTGAGCTCTGAGGGTTACATTCCCGCAGGAGGAGGCAAGGATGTCGCAACTTCCGATTAATGACGATAATTATAATATAATTTTATTGAGTAGCTGTTTGTGATTCATTTTTTTTTTAAATAGTTACAAGACGAAACGTCAACGGTATACAATAAAGAACTTTACAAAGATAGAGAATACAAAAAAATTATCTTTATCAGCTTTACTTCATTAAAAGCTACCAAACTATTTAAATGAACATGAAATAAGATTAAATATTCTGAGCAATCAGATGACGGGCCGTTGCTTGTGTGCAAGCAAGCGTGGAGGCGCGACGTCCACCATGTAGGGTCCATGGCAATTTTAATGCCTGACCAAGACTTTCAGACGGTGTAGGGCGTTCACAAGGACCATAGAAGTTATATTGTCTTATCCAGATGCTGTTTGTGGGCATCCAAGCGTGGAGGCGCGACTTTCCTCGTAGGTGTGAATGATCTGTCAGTGATCCAAGCCCTTTAAAAAATTGACCCTTGATGTCCCAGGTGGTCCGTTTAGAGAGGTTGAGACTGATTTGGTGCAAAAAAAGTGGTCCGAGTCCCGAATAGCGGGGGTGGTCCGCCAAGGGTTAATCCTTAAGCATTATGTCAATGGGAAAAACTTTGGGACTGGACAAAGTGGTCCGAGACGCGAGGTGGTCTGCTTATTGAGGTGGTCCGGAACCGAGGTTATACTGTACTGAGATGATTGCCCTGATGTCACTTCACCACACCACAGTGATTTCCTCTGTGGATGGTGAAATACCTACACAGACATTTACTTCTTACAACTCTTATGTTAAAAGTCATCATGATGGATTTCTGATTTTGCCACGTCATTTAAAAGTTGCACACAGTTTGCCCTTTTACTCCCAATATAATAGCTCTGTGGATGCCAAAAGTCAGCTTCACCCCTTTGAATAGCTCTGTTTGTCGAATAAACATTTCTTCTTCTTTTTCTTCTATATCAATTATTTTACCCCATCTTCAAACCTCTCAGAAAAAATTTATTCATATACATGTGCAAATATTATTATTAGAAATTCTATGTTTTTTTCTTCTCACTCCTCTTTTTACTTTTGCATAATGTTTAAATCTCACTAACCTACTTATAATATATTCATGTAAAAACCATCTTAAAAACATATATTATACTTGAATCCTTCACTTAGCATGCTTAGTTGCATTCACAATTCATCACAATCCTGATCAATTGGTAAGCAGATATATTTTCCTATGCTGATTTGTGTATTTTAAAATCAGCTATTGATGTGTATATTTTTAATCACCGATGTTTCTTTTCAGAGTGTTCCTGATTATAGCAGAAAAACATCTCGTGTTTACAAAGACCTGAAATGTCTGCTGGAACTAAAAATGTCATTTAAATCAACTAAACTATATCTATGTGAAGAATATATAGCATGTATGGGCAGAGACAGATGTCAGGTATTACACATATCTAACTTCCTAAAATATTTAAAATGCACCTGTATCATAAGCTTTCGATTTTTATTTTCATTTTGATATAAATAATTTAATAAAATATGTAAAAATACAATCAATTTTTCATCTAATATGGCATTTTGTATTGCACAATAATAACAGTCTGTCACTATCCGAGCCAACACAATACACAGACCATATGCTGGTTCAATGCTGTGCAACCATCTGCGATGCTGGCCCAACATTGAACAAAGGCTCAATTCTCTTTTGTCTGCTGTGATGCATGAATGTCAGTTGAGAAAAATAGTCTATGATATATGATGTGTACTGCATGGGTTTTGCATATAATTAATATATTATTTTACAGGTGATGAGATTAAATATCCCTGGATTGACCGATAATATTTTGATGCATGATAAAAAAGATTCTTCAACAGAAGAGAAGGAACATAAATCCACACCAGATTTACCTGTACCTGAGAGCACTGCCTCTGGTGGTAACCCTAAAATTCTTCGTCCAAAGTTTTCTTTCAGACGATCAGTAAGCAATTTGCAACCTGAGTTGTCGGAGGACTCTGATAATGAAGAAAGCGGTCATACAATTAGAACAAAAGGAGGACATTCAGAAGACATCATTGTTGATGAAAATGTCTTCAATTTGGCACCATCTGATGCCCCATCCACTATATCTAATGGTGACACACCTCCACTGCTATCTTCTAGATCACATGAAACAAAGACACTTGTCTTATCTAGTGTACGTAAAGCATGGCAAAAGGTATCAGAGAAACGCCTGGGTATCTCAAAGTCACAGACCTCAGAAATTCTTGGTCCGGTGGCCAATCCTCGTGAATGCCCTGTTTACGTAGAATATGAAGGTTTGTGTTTTTACAGGGTAAAGGTAGCGTGTTGTGTACATGTAAATCACACCTTTAAATCATTGGAATTACTGTGTTTTGATAATGCAAAAGCATTATTATTTAATCAATGATGCCAACACCTCTTGAATTTGTGGAGTATAAGTTTATTAAATTAATAGAGTATCAGTAAATAAACACATTACCATCCACAGATCCATTAAATTTGTATTGCTCTACTTTGTGTTTTTGTCCTCAATATTTACAAAGAAAGTACTGATTTATCAGTCAAAAATACAATTAATGAACACAATTATTAAAGGGAAAATTTCCCACTGCTGGTTCTTTTTAGGAACACAGTGAAGTACAAATTTGTGTGACTAAATATCATATATCAAAAGAAATTTTAGACCGTTCATACCATTTGTTCATAACTGAATGTAATCTTAGATATGCGATGTAGTAAAGCAATGTGACAGGGAAACGTAGAGATTGAAATATATGTAAATTAAATATTATTTTCACAGTTTAGATGATCACATAGTGAGGTTAACATTGACGAGATTACTGTTTTCTTAGGTGTATGTTTTGCATGTGATTCTGACAGTCTGAGTCTGGTGGAGCGCGGAGCCCTCACATATCTTTACAGAAAAGTGTCATATATGCAAAATCTACTTAGTATTCAGCTTCAGCCTGTTTACAATCTGCCAAGTAAGTTTTTTACATTTTTTTCAAAAATATACAAATATTTCTATCTGTAAAATTCATATTGTAGTCTAAAGCTTACAATGTACTGATTAATTATAATCTGTACTGATCTTTTGCAAAAATGTTCAACCTCATGGAATAAGTTATTTAAATCTCTATTTATGTATTTCAAAATAAATGTTGGACATGACTGTTTATTACAATCTTTAGAGCATTATATATTAAGATATACAGAACTTACTTATAACAAGTATTTTTTAGGTGTTTTATCTCACTAAGTCTGCTAATTTAAACACTGCTCCAGTATTTACTATGATCTCAACATTTTAATCGAAACAGGTGGAGGAGTAGCTGAGAGTGATTTCCGTGAAGAGTTCTTGTCTCCTCAGAGAAAGCATTTAGTTGGATTGTTTTGTTTCATCAGTACTTCCAGAGAAGGATGGGTGTATGATATACTCAACTCAACTAAACTACTCACTACATACTCTTATGCTTCAGAAGCAATCTCTGTGAGTTAGGACTATTACATTTGTTAACACTTTCAGCGCGGGGACCAGCTTTAGACGTCAAAACCTGACGGTCTCGTACTAAAAGAATTAAAAAATTAGAATGACTAGACCCATAACATAGGTATTAAAAGAAGCAGAATGAGCTGACTAAGACATTTATGATGATTTCAAATTGAAAAAACCCTTTGGTTTCCATTGTTTATACACAAATATTACAGCGTTGTAAAGGTTAACACTTGAAAGACCAATCAGGTGTATTTATCCTTTTGTATATACTTCAAACATTAGAATTTGACAGTCAAATGAGCAGAAAAATTACTTCATTGGGATATGGTTTTATTTTAATTCTACATATATAAATAATTTAATTTAATTTTAACAATTTATTCTAAATGTTGTCTTTTCTATTACGTTGAAATCTTTAGCAATTTCTCATCACCATTTCTAGTACTTTGCATGTTTAATCTGAATTTATTACAAAAGTAGTATCTAGTAATTGAAAAAATTTGAATGTTTTACTTCGAACACTGTTAGTTTGAATAGGGTCCCATTTAAGCCTAAACATATCTAAGGTATTGTTTTTTCTTCTTACTCAGGCATACTTGGGGGAAGACATGCTCCATGTGACAACAGCTCAAACATTAGAAGTGTACACTTCACGAGCCTTGTCAGCTGTACTACACAGAGAGTTTCCTAAAGAGGTCTTTTCTGTTTTTTGAGTACTGAAAGAGTGGCTGACCTCTGAGTATTACAATAATTTCACCTTAAATCAGAGGAATGCAAATAGATAATCTTTAAATCATGCATGCTGCTTATGAAGTTGACTATTATAAAAAAAATAACTTTTACTGAAATTTCAATTAGATAAATATAACATTATAACAATATATCATCAATATTTTCTTCAACATAGCAGCTTCTTTTTTTCACATTTTTTAGTGTATACCTGATGTTAATGCTGATATTTCCTTGGTTGGACTTCAGCCATTTATTGGTCTGTGTAATCTACATCTAACCACAAATTATGTCATTCTCATATCTAAAATCACAGATGGAAAGAGGTTAGTGATAACAGAGATGATGCTTACTTTACTCTTTTTTACGTTGAACACATGTACAGTAGAACCTGCTATGAGCAGCCACCCTTGTAACACAGGAAAAGTGTCCTTTTAACGCAGGTGTCTGCACATAGGAGGTTTATTTGTATACAAAATGTCATTTTGGGGAATGACCAACTGGCCTCCCATAGGAGGTTGGCTGCTCATAAGAGTGGCTGCTCATAGCAGGCTCCACTGTAGTTTTAAAAGGTTTCATATGTAATTTATACTGTACTTTTTGCATCTTGTTAAAAGTTTTAGAAATTTATTACATTCGTAAGCCCTTTGATGTAATTTATTTGTGTGAATTCTTTCGTAAAGGGAAATGTTTGTATGGCATATACATGTAATTTAAATTCTCTTTCACAGTGAAGATATTTCTTGGAGCCTGTATGCCCTTCAAAAACCAACTGCACAAGAGCTGTGGTCAGAAATGGTAGGAATCTTGAGTAACACAATGTTTTACTTGTTTATTCCTAATATTTTATAAAATAAAATGAAGAAAAATAAAGAATATTTGTTATAGTTAAAATAATTCTGTTGCACTTGGATAATTTTCCCTCTTCTTGTTTTCAACCAGGTTTAAACATATTTCAACATATTTATTTTCTGATTGGAACATTACAAAAATGTAATACAGGGTTCTTTCAACCTGTTTTCAACCTGAATCTACCCGATTCTCAAGCTCTCCGGAATATGATTATTTCAGACATACATGTACGATAATCCTGTTGAACAACATTACTATTTTTAATAATTATTTAATGAGACAATGTCAATTTTATTATTAAATGTTGTCATTATGGGTTTCCTAGAATATAATTTCCACCTGATTAACTAATACATGTGTATTTCCAATCAAATTGACAGAAAATATATGTCTTGCTTGTTTAGATAGAACTGGCTAAGGCATACCAAACAGAAAGTAGATCTGCCAGACATCATCTGCTACAAGAAGCATATTTACACGTCAGAGGTAATTACTACCTGCATGGGAATGAAGCCCCTGCTGCTGATGTACCAGAAACTGACAGTGATCATCTCACAGTCCCCGAGCTGATCGCAAAGACAGCCTTGATGCTTGGAGTAGCACATGCCAGGTAAATTATTATTACTTAGGGTACTTTAAATATATTATCCTGTGTTGCTCAGCGATGCTTAGAGCATGGAAGCATGGAACACTCATCAATCCATCGCTACCTTTGCCAACACGAAACCTTGATTCAATGCTAGATCATTGTCGGGCCAGCGTTGCAGATGGTTTGCTAGGACACCCAGTCAAGACAGACCCAATGATGCTGAATCCCGTGACAATACTGGGACAGTCCCCACTTCACCATAACCCTTTGGATATTTCTAAAGACCGTATAAGAATCTTTCATATTTTTACCTTCTACCAGACTCACAATAACCCTTATCCTGCTAGGATAATTTATTTAATTTTTCAACTACTTGAGGTTGTGTCTCTCTGCCGCGATCCACAACCTCAAGTGGTTGAAAATTACTCGTATCTGTTTTATTGAGACCAAACATTTACAAATTTTTGTTTAGACAGTGGTTTAAATCCCAATAACAGTGATTTAAGTGGCTAATAAAACTAAATTAAAAATGACTGTTGTTGTGATTAGCTGGCAATGGGCAATTACCTTAATGACATTTTCGTTTCTGTTGTTAGGTGTAGTGGAGATGATGATACAGCTGTCAAGTACTTTCTGTTATCAGGGATCACAGTCACTGAAATGCTACAGACTCACAAGGAAAATAACATCAGAAAGGTAGATAAAACTTACCCAGGAAACATGAGACACTGATCCAATGTTGTTTTAATGTTGGCCAACATAGCAGATGGTGGACCATAATTTGAACAGCTTTTTGCCATAACAAGTGTGATTTGATACACTTTGCTTTTCTAACTTTATCTTAATACAGTATCATAAATTGATATTTTACATATCGGTTAACTGCAATGTTAATTACATCTGACATATTATACCTTATTGGTCTATTTTTGTCTTGGCAAATACCATACTTTTCGATGTCTAACCTGCTATCTTTTACTCCTTGGAGCCTGGTGCAGGCTATATAATGAATGCAGGTTATGCATGGTTGAAGTCAGAAATTACCGCAGGACAATCTTTTTATATGGTTCAATTTAGTCTAATGGATTTGTTAACTCAACAGTATAAAACGGAAATATTGCAATGAAATATATATCTAATTTTGATTGGACTTTGGAATGAAATTATTAATGTCTACAGTGGGCTATGCTAGAGGATATATAGTGGTGCTGGCTCATTCTCTATAGTAAACTATGGCCTGGCATTTTATTTTATAAGTAGGGGGCAAAATATATGAATAACCATGTACATATACCAGTATCTTAAAATCAGCAACAGTATTGCCATGATTTTATTTATAAATAAAGGTTAGGGCCATCATTAATGGTATTGAGTGACATGTTCACATTATTTTTTTTCCAGGAAACTCTCACTTTCATAAATCATGTGATGTTTAAAGAGCCAATGAGAATGGGCATTGTATCACAGGTATGTAAAACATTTATAAATACATGTGTAATACAATCTATAACTGTGCAAAGGATCTACATGTACTCAGCTCTATAGTCTGCTTTTTGCTCCAATATACTAAGTAGTCATTTATTAAGTCCACTACTAATCTCTGTACATGACATTGTACTACTGTATAACATATTCATGCATTTGATGTTTGCCTGCTTTTTGCATTGATTTTTCTAGGAAGATGCAGACAATATAGTAGAACTGTTTGCAGAACACCTTCCTCGAATATTAGGAAAAATCGTACTGCATAGTTCTCTTACAACCTACACCAAAGGTACCTTTTTATGCAATTATTTGTTTTTGAAATTATGTTAGTTTTGAGACATTCCTATCTTGATAGCAATGATAATACTCTGTATACAGTGATTTAAAATCTAAAATAGAACATTAGACATTGGTGATAATGATCAGAATGTCTCATGTTTGACCAGTGTCACTGATTGAATCAACAAAGTGATAACATCAGTCTTTGCATATATGCCGCGTCTCCCTCCACACGATACCTAATTTTTAAAGTTGTTATGTTCTGAACGGCCATCTTTATATCCATGTATATCTCCCCCGCGATGTATGCAGCTTTTCAGAAATTTTTGGGTGGCCTGCATGGAAGTGGCTTTTCAAAAGCCTTTTACAGGTCTCCCTTGCATTATTTATGGCACTGCTATTTATGTACCGTATTTTCTGGTGTATTGCCAGCTCCGGAGTATAGCCTACAGAGGGTTAATTTAACCTAAAACTGCTGCTTTGATAATAGATACCCCGCACCGGTGTATACCCCGTGTGTCCCCCGCCGATCTGTGATAAACTCAGAACACTACAGTTGTGACGAACCTACCGCGTCCTAGAGCTAGGCCTATATATCAATATAAAATCTGATATGTTTTAAATAGTACTGATGCTGACATTGTATTTTATAATAAATGAATAATACATTATTAAAAACATTTTAGAGTATATTAACGGCTGATTGTAAGCCAGGCTGGCGAGATAAAGATCTGCGCGTTAGTGTATATTACATGTACGCTACACTGCCTGTCTGTCTAGGGACTATACACAGTGCTCTGTGTACATGTACACGTGCCTCGCATCAGAGTCAACACTTGTGTATTGTAGTTCTCCCGTCGTTGTATGAACACAATGCATTGCCTGTAGACATACACCACACAAGATGCTATAACACATTCTCTAAATGGCACGCAAACGTCTGGTGACGTCATAGACCAGTCACCTCGTCTCGTCTGTCTTGTCTGTCGGAAGACATTCTGGGGCCTGACCGTTTGAAATTTAGTCTATCATGGGAAATGTAATTGTTTTGTCTTTTTAATACCGGTGGCCTATATTAATATTTTGCCGACTTGTTTCTAATGCCGGGCTTCCAATGTATTTAAATACAAAGACCATTTTATATATCGTTGTGCTCACATAGGCTATTAAGAACCGTCGAAAATTACAGTGAATTATTCACAGATTAACTGCGGCCCGTGGCAGTAAAATGTCACACCTTCATTGATGCAATGTCTGAATTACCGAGTGGCGGCTCATTGTGAGTGTGAGGCATGTGTGTAGTGGCCATCCACCGCTAGTTCCCACGTGGCCGAGTGCAGTGAAGTAAAAAAAAAACCAAATTAGACGCGATATAAGAAGACATTTAACCATGATTATAAAAAAATGTCCTTTTGCAATTTCGAACTTAAACAATGTATAGCCCGCATTTGTTATATACCCCACACCAGGCCTTCCAAGGAGTAAACAGTGGCGGGTTATACAACGAAAAATAAGGTAATATGTAAATTTAGGCATAAACAAATACATTAGAAATCTTTTGAGAAACTGTATATAATAGGCAATATGGCATAACAATATTAACTACTATTGTACATAAGATAATATTTTTTACTTGCTTATATTACTTTTGTACATGTATCTATTTTTAATATAATATTATAATATAATAATATATGTTTGAATCTAATCCGTTTGCCTTTATTTTGATTTTCCATCACAGCACTGTTATTGAAGAAGTTATGTGAGTGGCTCTATAATCCAACAACCCCAAAAAGCCATAAGTGAGTCTTTGCTACTCTAAGTGTGCTAACTTTTTTTACATTTTTATTCCTGTATACTGAGACCTCTAATTACTATGGCGGGTAGTGAAATGCTCAGTAACTTATCTGACCTTATTTTGGTACAGGATATCTTCAGCTTTGGGACAAATAATTTAAAAATGCTCATGTAGTGACCATTTTTATTCTGCATAATTTAATGAGATGTACCACTATGTTTCTCCAAAACAATGCAAAATACATGTTTACAAGCAGATCAAGATTATATATCTCACACGAGGATAACCCATGACAAATTTCCTGGAATATAATCTGAAGTGGCTTGAAAACCTTGTATGATAGCTCTAAGCTGGATCATGAATATAAAATAAAATGTCCAGTGCTACACCAGGGTAAACCTTGACAATTTTTGCATAATATAAAACCTCAGGGCTTATCTTCCTCATCCTTTTATTTTTCTTTATCTTCATTTTCTCCTCCATTCCAACTTGGTGTCTTCTGTTGTTAGATTAACCTTACTCACATTACAACTGCTGAAGTGGATAACACATAGTCAATGAATCAAGCATATTTTAACTTTTAATTGATAAGCATGTTCTTCAAAGAATATATGTATTCTAATTCATCATATGAGTTGTGATGTTATTGTATTATCTTGAGACAAGATTATGTGGGTACGGTATATACCAATTGAAATCAATCATGTAGAGGGGTTAGTTTAATTACAGATGAAGTATCCATGTAACAAAGCTTAATCAACAGATTTCCACTGTAGTCTGTGAATTCTTCGAGTTAAATGCTATTGTCGTTCCCGTGATGTCTATCTGTCCACGCTCTCTTGTAAGCTCACATGTTGTTACTCAATTATTCTGACATTTGGCCAATGTGTTCACCATATAAGCATGGATCAGATTTTAAATGTCCACTGCAAAGACAAAAACAGCTTTTCTTTGTACGCATGACTGACGCATAGATTTTTATTTGATTCTGAACTTTGGCACACATTCTCACCCTACAAACTTACTGGACGAGTTGAAAATGATGCAGATCAGATTCAAAATGGCCACCAGTCATACATTTTTTATTATTCTTTGTAAGTGTGATTGAGTTTCTTTTACACTTTTCAATAAGTAAACAAGTTGTTTGGTGCTGTGGGCTATTCCCACCTCGGATGGCCTTTTTTCTAGATAAGGCCACAGCAATTTGATTCTTTCACAAATCAGTAAGAGTGTTTTATTATAATAAAATAGCTATACATTTTTTTTAAACTTTTGGATTTTGGTCAGAACTCATGGAACACAAGTGAATGTTTTGGAAAAAATCATTTTTCTCTTGGACCAACCTATGACGGGCATCTTCTTGCCATCATTTTTCTTGATTTAGCAGAACAAATGTAATTTTATTTATTTTTCTCTTTTTGACTCATTATAAACCAGAACGATTTTACAATTTTATTAATTTGTCTGATGCAGACTGACAAGGCAATTAAAAAATTATTTTATCTACCGCGATCCACAACCTCAAGTGGTTGAAAATTACTCATATTTGTTTATTTGAGACCAAACATTTACTATTAAACAGTCGTTTTATTTCCGATAAGAGTGGTTTCATTGATTAATAAAACTGATTAAAAATGACTATTGTTGTGATTAGCAGGCAAAGGGTTAATGTCTAATATTATTTATAATTTACCAAACAGAAGTTATGCCAGTGCTGTTCTGGCTGCTGCTATACTTCACCTCAGCAACGGAGAGCCAGAAAAAGCAGAGACATTGATATTCTCACTCAGTAAAGTTAGTGACAGCTCTTTTATATTCAATTGTGGACCGCTGAATCAGTGCATTATGTATTATCAATTACAAAATTATTTTGAGTAGGTAGTAGTTTCTTATATAAAATTTTCAAAGGGACCGCTACAATTTATTTGATAGCATCAGAAGCAATTGATTTCAAAATTCTTTTGTGTTAGAAATTAGTGGCATAGTGGATAAAAAGGAATGTTTTAATAAATGTTAATTAAAATTGTGTGCCACTTTCATCATTTATTAGTCACTTGGAATGTAAATTCCTGACCTTCCTAACAGATCATTTTCCGTTGCGATATTGAGGCCGCTTTGTGACAAGTACCTATGGCAGTATGCAGTGTTATATGTGCACAACAAGATAAATCACCCCCCTGTACACCTGTCCTGTATATGCACTTTATAATCAGTTGTCCTGCTGCTGCTCTTTATAAGTGTTGGTCCTGTTTTTCAAATGCCACTAATAGGAGGACTGCTAGAGTATATTTTTTAATAGGTATAGTGTGACCTACTAAACCCATCTAAAATTCATTTGCTAAATATAACAACTTGAAAATGCACACTGTTATTGCTCTGACTGTACTTCAATATAGATACATGTCGAGTGGCAAAAATTAAACTTGACATATGTATTATACAAAGAGTAAGATTTTTCCCCCCTAATATTACAGTCTTTGTATGGGAATCTGGTTTTAACTTTCTGTTTGCGATCCTATTATGAGTGTATTTAGTTCCGCTAAGGGTGCGGTCAGATCACCCCTCAAAGCTACAAAAAAGTATGCATTTTTGGTGTGAAAAATAGTTAAGGTTCATTGAAATCCATGTTAACCTTTTTCCTGCTGAGTTAATTTATTAAAATTTCTATCCACTTGTTGTGTTTCGTTACCCAGGGGGATGAACATGATTAGATTTTTATGTTTTCCTAATGAAAAGAATTAGACTGCATCCCCAACATTTAACTTTTAAATTTTCGAGTGCACATATAAATATATTTTTATTACTAACATGTTGTTTCTTGAATTCTTATTTCAGGCTGTATGTATTTTTTAGGGTGATACACTTGATATTTGTTTGGAAAACCCCGGCATTCTACACCAGGACATGGTGTCTCTCACACCAATCTCTCAGGTGAGAGCTGTCATAGAATATACGTACTCTTACTCCTAGTTATTAACCTTTGTCATGGAAAATGATCAGATTGTTTGTGATAAATACTCAGTTCACCAAATAGTTCAATTGATCTATTTTACATAAATAAGCCTTTTCTCGTCATTTGAAGCTGGAAATTGTGTTAGCAATTCTAGCTTTGAATGAATGAAAAATAGAAACAGACAATTTAGCAGGACAAACCTGAATTTCTGTCACTGTTAGTGGGCCAAGTATCTTAGGGGTCTTGTCAAGTTAAAAAAAATCTTAGAAAAACTCTGATTGGTCAGACAACCTATTTTTTTTTTACCATGTACAAAAAAATTAAAACCACACAAAAGAACAGAAAATTTCCAAATAAAAACAATTCGAGTTGCAGCTTGATCCACCCACCCACTTCTGAGTTTTTCTCAGATTTTTTTATTTTTCTAACTTGACAAGACCCCTTATTTGTCACCACAATGACATGACAGCTGCTAGTTCGCTATGTAAGACATCACATGATGTGAAATACTGTCAGTCACACAGGGGCATGATACCCCTTGTTGAACTGAACCATCCCTGCTTGTTCAAGGTGGGCATAAATAGTGGACTTGAATGTGTACAAAATGCTCAACAATGCTATTAAACTCACCTTTCACACCATTTTCCAATGTCGGATTTACACATGCTTATAATCCTAATATACATTCTTATTAAGCCATGGGAAATGAATAAAATGAGCATCTGAAAACTATCAAACTTTGTACTTTTAATCCACTGTGACGATTTATCACTTTTGGCAACATAATGGCGGGGTTGTGGCATATCTTGTTGTCTATTTAACCCTAATTGGCTTGTCGTTAGTAATACAATGTGGTCCAGGTGGTGACCACCTTTATAAATTATTGTTATGAACCTTGTCAAAATGATTAGGTATCACACCCAGGCAAAAATACAACAATGTACAAAGGCAAGTATTTTCCTATAGATATGAAAAGTGTATCTGCCACTTTAAAAAATGTGCAGATATGCCCTTTCATATCTAGGGAACAATATTTCTTTTACATGTAATCTTCCATGTGAGACACATAATTTTCTGCCTGCCAGCATTGTCTTGTGTATTTCTATTATGTATTTACTATTTATATTCTACAGCTATTACGGCAGCATCGACCCTTATTATTTCTGCAAATTATATCTCAGCTTTGTGAGAAAGGAATATTCACAATATCATCTGTAACTCAATTTTTGCAGGTGAGAAGAATCTATTATCTATTTTTAATGCTGATTTCCAAAAATTTTGTTGCAATAAAATTGTGATGAGTGCTATTTTAAGTTTTTCATTCCCCTTTCCCATTTGACAAAAATCATTACTGGGGCAATGGCAGGCTTGCCTAAGACATTGAAGTATTTTTTTTAAATTCTGTTTTGAATTAAAAAAACAACAAAAGTTCAGGTCTTCCAAGTTAGTTTTCTGCAAAAATGAAAAAATTATGTTGTAAGAAAAAATCATTTCCCACCCCTCGCCCTCATTTGTGTTGGCTACTGCTCAATATGGTATACCAGTTTAAATTGATAATTCGCACAAGCATTTATCCCCTCCAGCAATTTTTTACTCAAAGTGAATGGTCACGGTCATGGGTAAAGGGAAAAAGTTTGTGAACATGATAACTAATAAAATTTTGGATCTCTTTAATTATTCATCATCATGTGAGCTTACCCATATGTGTAGATTTTCACCTCCCACCGATATTCAAAATGGCTGCCAGCTGGTAACTAATTTTTTTCAACTTTAATTTTAAATAATTTTTTTTCAGAATTTACGATATTGCCTTGAAACCTGGTACAATGCAACCTGTACATACCGGACCCTGTACATACCGGAATCCTGTCTATACCGTAATAATTATTTGGTCCCGAATTAATTACACTCAAAACAATACTAATTAACCCTCTCCAAACCGGAACCTGTCTACTCCGAATACCGGACTCATTATTTTCCCCAAATGCATGAATTGTATTGTGTTTCACCTGTCCAAACCGGAATCAATTTTTTTTTAGAATTTTTATAAAACGCATGCGGTGCACTAAGGGTTAAACAGGGGGCGACAAGGTGACGTAATGTTCATTCTGCTTGCTATCTGGTTCTGCAATGAGGAAGGTGCGAAGTTAGTGTTTGTAACACCTTTTTCGCGTTAGAGGAACAATTAATAGCGCCTTTACTTTGAGATTGGTAAGATATTTTAACAACATACCGGTAATAGATTGATACAATAATTGTAAAATATTGTAAAAAATATTGTAACAAAATCTTTGACTAATAAAATTTTAAAAGGTCATATTAATTCATAAACATATCAGTACATTGAACAATAATTCTCACACACATTAGACTGTGTTTTGGGATAAATTTATTCTGTTTGTGATATTTAATGGCCCAATAAATAAATATTTAGCGGTAGGTAAAATATAGAAACATTTGATTTATTCTTTCATCGCACGATTATCCCTATATTATTTTTTACTTTTAGTCAAGGCATTAATTGTATTAAATAACATAATTATACAGTATCGGAGCATTTAGTCCAGCGTCATACATTCCAAAAAATATATAAAAGTCACCAAACAAGCGAGTGTTGTCGTCATGAAACAGCTTAAAAAATAAAACTGCTGATGGGCTGATGTTGTTGTTAACAAATATGCTCCGTGTTAAATGTGTGACCGACGATTACAAGAATGTAATGTTATTTTAGATTAGGCGCTAAAAAATCAACGTGTATAACATGACAAATGCGGTCCGTGTGTGAAATATGTGAGACCCAATTAATTTTAATATAAAAAATTTGAAAATATGTGTCTGTTATTATATCAATTTATTTGCATACATCCACCTATCATTTGTAGACCTACCGACGACACATCCTGAATTATAACCCTCATGCCAATTGTACAAGTTATCGTTGTTTGTTCCACCCGAAAGCAAAAACCCTTTCCAAACCAGAACCTGTCCAAACCGGAATTTACTTTATACAGGTTTTTCAGGGTGTGCAAGTCTGTTGGCTAGCTCGTTATCATGTTCAACAGGAAATAGTCATCTTGAATTCATTGATTTTATCAAATCAAGCTCGTGTTCAGTTAAATGTTTTGAAACCTTCTGTATAGAGTTTTGGGGGCCTGAGAGCATATTGAGGAAGTCTGTTTTCAAGTGCAACCAAGATGGAGGTTGTGACAGCAATCTTGATTTTATAAATTTTAATAAATTTAGCTTACGTTCAGTTAAATGCCTTTAAACCTTGTGTATATAGTTTCTTGTGGTCTGGTTCAGTATATTGTAAGCTGCTTGTCAAGTTGGTGGCCATTTTTAGAATCATGATATCAGCCAAGTTGTGTATTGCTTGTTCAGGCTTCTCTACTCTAATCATGCTAATGTATCCCTTTCAAAAGAAACTGTTAAAAAACAAATGATTTGATGTTGTCATTTCTTTTCATTCAGTAAAAGTGAGCAAGGTTGAATCGTGGATATTCAATATATAATACATATTTTTAAGTTTATAATGCTTAAATAAGTTGTCCACAAACAATCAGAACTCCCAGAAAAAAAATAAACATAAAAGTTTTTTCCTAACTTTTGGAATTTTTTCCCATAAATAAAAAAATTAAAAACTCTGGCCTTATACCGTTTGTCTGATTTTTTAGCCCTGGATACCAGAAAATGAAATGAGAAGCTCTACAATTGAAGGGGAATATTACAAGGTCAATACTCATCTTGTACAATTCTTGGAATTAATGCTCTCTGGTAAGTTGTTTAGCAGTTTTTTTTATTCAATTATTGATTCTGTGAACATAAAATAATTATTACAGAACTGTAACTGAGAAATAAGCCGGTCACAATCACTATACTTTGGTAAGCAGCAGGAAAATTTTCATAGAATTATGCCTACACGTAATTATATTTTTACAATCTGTAGCTAAATTTGCTCAATTTTGTTCTTTTAATTTCAGAAAAGAAAAGGGAACATTTATTTTCTGAAGTGTCTGTAAGTTGTATATTCTATTTTCTGTACTTTAACTTAGTCTTCCATTTAGATTAAAATTATCCAGAGCCAAAATTAAGTCTTATTCTGTTGAATTGTTGCTTCTACTTTTCGTTCATTTCAAGCTGGAATCGTTAACACATTTTTCAGCTTCAAATGACGAAAAAATCTTTATATTTACAAAAACATAGACATCTCCCTTATTGAATAATTTGATTAATTAAGAATCTACATGTACCAAGCTATTTATCAATTCTAGAAACATGCTTCATAACATATATTTACTGTCCTAGCAGCGCAAAGGTTAATCATTGTGTGTTAGATTCAGCACGCCATTAACCCTTTGAGATATCTTTTCCATTACCTCCCATCACATAACTTTTTATTTTAATCACAAACAAGGCTTGTCATGTTTACTATGCTTATATCGTATTTATTTATTGTAGGTTCAATTAGCCACATTTTATCTAACAGATATTGATCAAGTGATTGAGAGAGAGAAAAATACAATGTACAGCTCTGTGAAAGATGTCCTGGTAAATAAGCAACTCAACATCTCTATTTTATTTTGAAAAGTGTTTATTTAATGCAGAAGCATAAAATCTGTTCAGATCTATCTTTTAAACCCCATTATTTGTACCAAGATGTGAATTATCATCTCTGATTTTACACAGTGAGGCATATTTAATTTTGTGTAATTTTTACAGATAGCATTTATTGTATTTATAAAATGCATTTTATCATCTTACCTCAACACTAAAATGTTGCTTTAGTTACTGTTACCACTATAATTTCCATGACATCATTCCAATAGGATATGAAAATTACTTGCAGAATCTGCAATGGAATAGCTGTAAGGCCATGTGAAAATAATTTAAAAACAAATAGAATAGTCACCAACAATGAAACATGAAGAGTAGGATGTACTTACACTTAGGCTTACAACAACAATAATTTTGATTTGGAAAGCCAAAAAAGCAGTGGGCCCCTACCATATTTATTCAAATAGACACCCATATTCCAATAAACACCCACTCCCCTTATTGAAAATAGAATCTGATCTTGGTACACTACACAGACAATAAGAACACATCCCCGTGCGGCCTCAGGGGTTTTTCTAATTAACCACCAGGGCATTTATAAGAATAAATATGGTATCTGCTTACTTAATTAACCCTTTAACTGCCGGTGGTGCATATATTCTCATTTTTTATTAGCACATTAAGTACCAATTTTTAAACATGTTAAAGATAAAATGTGATATCAATCAGCAATATTTGAAAACAGTTGACCTCCATATTGTCAAATCTGAATAATTTTCACTCACTTGAAGTTGTGGATCACGTCAGCGAGACAGAACTTCATTCAGAATAATTTGGCGGTTAAGGGGTAACCAGACACTGCGTTTTGGCTTTGCATGACATAATTTTTCAATGGGTCCTTACCACAGGCAATGCATGCACATGCACAACACAGTTACCTACTGTGAAGTGTTTTACTAAACATGACTAATTAGTTGAGCATAGCTCCTATCTCAATTCAAAAATTCAAAGTGGGTGTGCTGAGATATTGCTTGTGGGCTATCTGGTGGAATATGGAGAAGGTCCAGCGATATTAGAATGTGAAGTGTTATACTAAACATGATTAATTAGTTGAGCATAGCTCCTATCTCAATTCAAAAATTCAAAGTGGGTGTGCTGAGATATTGCTTGTGGGCTTTCTGGTGGAATATGGAGAAGGTCCAGCGATATTAGAATGTTATCACATGACCCGGCCTTGATAGGATCTTGAGAACAAGTTCGTATCTGATGTTAGTATTCATGTATTTCTAGTATTTGTTATTAAGTTTTTACTGTTCTCTTTTTCAGCCAAAAGGTGATGGTTGTTTCACTAAGAGGCCAAACTGGTTAGATTATCTTCCTCCATTTACAGGTGACTATTTGTTTGTATTCAGCCTTTTGGTACAAATTTGTGTATATATTTTTAGCAGCAACCCAAGGGTTCCAAATGTAATCACGGCTTAGTAATTAAATGTACTATTCACCAGCTGAATATGGAAGTAAAAACGCTTTTAAAGAGCTGCAGTGTAATCATATAATTATGTACAGCCCAGCAAACACAAAACATTTGAATAATATTTATACATTGTCGGCCCAACGTCTTTGACGTTGGTCCAACATTGTATAAATGTTATACAAATGTTTTGTGTTTCCTGAGAGTGATGGTTGAATATATTTGAATAATATTCTTGCAGGACCACGCTCCTTGAGGAAGCCCTGCAGGTATTTGTCTAACCAGAGCAGAGGAGCTGTCACAATGCTCACTTCATCACAGTCTAAACAGAAACCAGCATCTTCTGGAGAACATATGGATAACACAGGGGAGGACACCTGTTCCTGTGTGTCATGCCATGCCGCTCTCATCAAACTACAGGTTAGAAATACAATATGTAAGGCGAGGATATTATATTGATAGCGGTGTGTGATATGTCATAAACTGACGTCCTAAATTAACCGTTTTAATTTGATTTCTATGTGTTAGACAATGCATACTAAAAATAGTACAAAACATTGTTTCACTGTATTATACAATTTTATCTTAGATTTCTATTTTTTAGATCTTCTCTTGCTTTAGCAGAGATGACCTAATGCCATCATGATGCACCTGTCGTCTGTCATCTGACTGTCCACAATTGAAATAAAATGTATCTCTTCTGTCAATTCTTGATGGATTTAGATTTTGTTTGTTTTGTTCGATATAACTAAGAATGCTTCATAGAACAGCTACACAGATTTACAAAATTTTAATTAATAATAACTTATTAGGGTCCTAACTCATTCAAAATGCATTCTAGTCTGTGAATTCTCCGAGCTGACCTACTGGACCATTGGTCCTCTTGTTCATTTACTCAATAATAGTAACACTTAAAAAAAAGAATGTATGTGTAATTAGAAGAACACATTTCTCTTTTACAGGCGCTGCTTTCATCACCTCACTGTGGTTTAGAGGTTTCACAGAAAGTACTTGATGCTGTTTCATCCAGTTCACATCAGTCAACAGGTCATCAGTCTATTTTATCACTGTGTTATCTGTGGGTCGATGCAAAAAAGACCATAAAAATACTGGTGAAGGAGTACCCTGTGGCAGTGCCTCTTTTTGTGTCAGAGTCTCTGCCAAATGACCAGGAGCTGGTGAGTGTGATCAATACATTACCACGTAGGATTAACCCTTAGAGCACTGAAATATTTTTGTACAAACCATGGAAACCAAAAGGTTTTTTCAATTTGAAATCATCATAAATGTCTTAGTTAGCTCTTTCCGATTCATTTGAATACCTATGTTATGGGTCTACTGCCATTAGAAATATTTTCACTCCTACAGTGCGGGGATCGACTTTAGTCGTCAGAATCTGTCGACTAAAGTTGATTCCCGTGCTGTAAGGGTTAACCCTTAGAGCACTGATGTTGTCTGTGTTTTTATTAGCACCTGATAACGAGCTGCTCACAGTAAAATATGCCTTCAATCTTGAAACACTGATATATATTGGGACCTAAATTTTACAAGTAATATGAATTTTCAGTCACTTGAAGTTGTGGATCGCGGTAGCGATACACAACTTCAAGTGACTGAAAATTTAAATTGAATAGCTCAGTGCTCTAAGGGTTACTACATGTATAATGAGATGTATCTACCATTTTAATAACCGACAGATGATACCCTTTAATTATTTAATTGTATGATGGCTATGTGTTGCAAATCTCAAAAATTATCAAAATCCATGTATTGTGTTACGTGTACAATATTTCAAGGCTTCATTTTCTTTCAAATGATGGGGTTCTCCTGGTATTCAAACACCCTTTTTTAAAACAACTTGAACAAAACTGAACATGCTTAGTGACTGATACAAAACTGAACGACTTATAACTTACTGTGAATGGCTGATAACAAACTGAATGACTCATATAAAACTGTGAATTACTGATGAAAAAACTTTTACCAAGCACAACATGCGCAGAGAATCATAACCACACGCTGGTCTATATGTAATTATTCACATTAATGCTTTACTATTGTTTCATTTAGAACTTTATTGGTTAATATGTAGTACCTGGGTGTTTATCAAGTAATTATTTAATCTTGGCATGATTTAAATTATCAGCATAATTCACATTGTTTATGTGTTCTCTTTGAAGATTTCCCATGTGACGACGGCAATGTTGGAAAAATGGAAATCTATTGAGACAGAGAGAAATAAATGTGATGAGGAAACATATGAAGTCAATAAAACAGCAATGACAGGTAAAAAAATCTATATAAAATGGCTCTAAAGATAGTCTCATATCAAGCATCTGTGATGCTGGTCCAACATTACCTTAATGTTGTGTCAGCGGTGGGCCATTGCCTGGATTTCACACAATAACCGAGGCAGGCATGTGGTTGAATGCATACAAATGTAATTGAATTCAAGTAATTCATAAAATTGTGAATACAAATCTGTAGACTGAATTTAAGAATGTATTGGGAAAACACAATTACATGTAAGTACTTTCCAAATGGATTTTTACAAAGCCAAATAGATAAAAAAAAATTGTGGGACCACTTTTTACATTGTTTGATGGGCGGGAAGGATGTATCGACCAATTATTTGAATGTGTTTTTTCATCTTAAAATTTTGTTTACTTTATATAAAAACTATAACTGTTCATTGTCTTTAACTTGGAAATCCAATAGATTAGAAATTGATGCTTGGAATACACAGGCTAATTAAACTATTTTTCAACATTTACTTATTTATTGTAGATTTGCTGAATCATTTAGCAACCCTGTTCTCACCGAAAGACTTTGTCAAACTTCTACCATCAAACGGCAATTTACAGTTCTTCATGACATTTTTAGAACAGAGTATAAAATCACAACAATTTCAAGAAATAACTGCCACAATGATGCAAGATGCTGCAAAGCACATAAACCAAAACTAGTCATTGTCCACATAGAAATCGTCCCCTCGGAATGAATAAGTGGTAATTGCAAAGTGATACTTATAAACCTGTTCATTCCAAGGTGACAATATGTTGTTCTGAGATATGATATATTTACTATGAGATGTATAAAATGTGATAAAAATAAGGTATTTTTAAGGAGTCTATTTATATGCCATAATTGTTTATCTTTATTGTTGCAGCAAGATTTAGACAGTATGGGCTATAGGAGCTTATATTAGAGTACAGAAGTATATATTGTAATTGTGTAATCAAATTATTATCAGGAGATTTAATGTGGTATGTTGATCATCCATTCTGCTGTGCGAAGGCAAAAGGCAGTATCTGCTTATTTTACAAGTAAGCAGATACTTTTTGCTTTGCAGAGCAGTGTTATTGTACCTCAAATATTTGCAGATGTGTTTTTGAAAATATATACACCTAGACAAGGGTATTTGCCTTATTTTGTTGGGTCATAACAAAAGCGATTAATTCCAGAAGCATTCAAGTCTGATTTGGCCCAAGCCTGAAAAGAATAATACTGAGCTCATTTTTTTTCAGAATGAGTCTCTGATGTATCGAGGACTAACATATTATTCCCGGATGTTCTGGCTGCTCTAAACGTTTTGTGGCTAAAATTCAATATTACAGCTTATTTGCTGTAAATATTACCATATTTATCTTGTCAAAGAGGTACACATTGCATTCGGCCTTGCATACAAATCTACTCGGGCCTTGCATACAAAGCTGGATTGTATTTTATATTACCATGATCATCTTGCCCTATTAGTATGATTTCTCATGTCGAAAAAATGGGCTGGGTGTTTTGGGATGGGTAAAAACGATTTGATCATATATCCTGTTTCATCAAGATATTTAATTTGCAAAATGATGTTTCCAATTTTCTTTTTTCAAAATTGGCGCTTTGTCTGCCATTTTTTTGATCAGTCTAATATACCAATATGGCCGAAACTTTGCACTATTTGTCAGAAAGAGATGTGTAGTACCACTTTTCAAATTGCATTTGGCATGCCAAACTCATTTCTGACACCATTTTCGGCCTATTGTCGTCATCAGGCGCGTCCGTCCGTCTGTCCGCCACTTTCAGCACTATAACTTGTTTCGCTTAAGTGGAATGCACATTAAACTACACATACAGGTTATTCATGACTAAGGGCCTAAATAATTTCACATTTGACATTTTTGTGACCCCTATGACCTTGACTTTTTTCCGATCAACAAATTTTCCCGTTAACGTAATTCACTCAACATTTTTTTATGTATCACTCTAAAATTTATACCATAATATATCCATTTCACTTATAGCTCAGATGAGTTTGAAATTGGGCAAGATTCGGACAGAAACTAGGTCATGGCGGCCAAAATGGCCGATCATTAGCCATTATTTTTGTAATATGCGTAATATCTGGAAAACCAGACCAAATAGCTAGACCATCACTATTGACAAAATGTGCAGTTTCAGGTAGGGATATACCATGAAAAAGTTCAACTTGATCAAATTCAAAATGGCCGACCTACAGACACTTTTGACTTCAATATGCATAATAACTGGAAATTGAAAAAATGTGCGGTTTTTGTACTGCATGCTGCTAATAACCAGCTGCTAATAGCAATTTCAATAATGGTGGCTATTGTCGAGTGTGCTCAACGGGTATAACTCTTGTTTAAGTTTGATATCTTGATGGCCGCCACTGCCATCTTAGAAAATATACATTTTCACTTTCTGTCAGTAAACAACGTGAAAACCACTTTTCAGTGTGAATTTCGTATAGGAGAGAGATCTTTGACGCTATTTTGAGTTTTTACTTATTGTTCATGCATAAATCCAAGATTTCCGCCATCTTGCAAAATATTTTGTTTAATCAAGGATGCCTACCATCACCATCTTTTAAAACAAATTTTCGTCTTTTGGCAGGAAAATATATAATACTTGTATAGGTGTATATTTCCATATTTCAAACTGATTTTTGCACACCGTAAACTCCGGCCTTCACGACATTATTTGGTCATTTCGAGTTCACGCAATTGCATAGATTAAATATGGCTGCCATCACTGCCATTAGATTTATATTTTCTCACTTTCAACATTTGGTCATATTAGAATTCACTCCCATTGCATTACGTTGTAAATATGTGATGCTAGAAATATTTATATTTTACAAATGACTTTGTCAAATAGCTTTCCGTTGCCAAAGTTCAATGACATCATTGATTTTTTATTTGATTTATTTCAGTAAACAGTACATGTAGGAATGATATAAAACAATCAGGGCCAGCATACTGGTCACCAGGGATAAAAGACACTATAAAGGGTCTGGTGACCCTTATTTCCATAGTGGTCCCCGGAAAGTAGACCAGATGGCCACTGGAAAGGTTTACAGAAAATTTAATTGAAAATATTGTAAAAAGTTTATATAAAATAAATTATCAATAAAAAAACATTTTTCCATGATCACAGCATACACTTTTAGTCATAACATTATCACATAAATGACTAGACTAAGCTTTAATATATATATATAATTATTGAAATTTTTTAAATACAACTTAGACAAGCTAGCAATATAGGAAGTCTGAGTTGTACATGTATTCGCTAACTAGTCTATCTATTAGGTAAAGGCTCACAGCTTGTTTAAAAGATGCCAATGAGTTCAGTTTCTTTATTTTCAAAGGCAGTTTATTACATGATTTAATACCATTTAATTTAAAAGCCTTAGATCCGTTTCTCCCAGTGGATGGCAGAGAGACAGACAACGTCTCAACATCATGCACCTGACTGACCATACCAAAACTCTCGGTAAGATAACATGGAGCTCCGCCATGGGCAATCCTGTGCATGATGTTGAGATTAAATTGTTCTACTCTTGCATCCACTGGAAGCCACTGCATCTTTAGGAAATGTGTGATATCTTGATGTGTCCGGGGGAATAAATCAAGAGCAAACCGTATTGTTTTGTTTTGTAAAATTTGGAGCCTATACTGCAGTGCTGCAGGGTTAATAATAATAATATCAGGAATCAAAAAGCACTATGGCCATGCAGTCTAAGTATACTTTTAAGTTTCTACATGACATAGACCAGCTGTTTTTGGAAAGTCTTCTCTACCCTGTCCCGACCGTACTCAGCTTATTCTTCAATTATAGGATATACAATTAAACAAATAATCATGCATTATAGCCAGGAGGAATTTTCACAAGGGGTGGAAAAAGGGTATGAAGTTTTTTTATGACTGATTTCGGTTTATATGGTACCGAAGTACCGGGGTAGTAATTTCAAGAGGGTGTGTAAAATATTACCCAGTGGCATTTAAAAAATGCAAAATGGCCACCAAAACTCCACAAAATCACTATTATCACCATAATATCTAATTTATGATTGTTAGTGATAAATTCTAGCCATATTTGGTTATTTCAAATATTTGAGTTAGTAATATTCTTCTTGTGTTACTTTGTTATCATACCGGTAACCGTGCTTTCGGGCATATCCTGTGCGAATGCATGCCTAGTTGTGGGCCCACGTGGAAAGGGAAACATGAAGTGTGGTGTAAATAAGTGTACATAATATAATCAGTGGTACGTGGCGACGTAGCCTCTCCAATATATTGCTATGTCTTAGTCCTGTTTTGTGCCATAACAGTGTCTGGTGGAATGGGTCCCATTGTTGAACAACAACCTGGCACAAAAATCGTACCCGTGGGCGAAAATTAGTATCGACGATATTGAAAATGCTCTCCATTCCATAACTTGAAAATCGTTTTGTTGCCATATTTCACTTAATAACTGACATAGAATCTTGATTTGGCTACGAACTACATGCTTTTGAGTTAAATGTGGGGTTAAAAATAACATTAATAATACTTTTATCCTTTTTAGCCCGCCTTTTAATTTTAATTAAAAAAGGTGGGCTATTGCAATTGAAGTTCGGCGTCGTCGGCGTCGGCGTCAGCGTCGGCGTCGGCGTTAACATTTACTTGTGGGCGCGATAACTTGAAAAGTTTTTCATGTTTCCTTCCCAAATTTGTTTTGCATGTTACTAATGACCACTTCTCGGACGAGTTCAATAATGGCTGAAAAAAAATTCAAAATGGCCGACTTCTTGCGATTTTTCACCTTTTACGTCAATAATTTGACCTTGTGGGCGCGATAACTTGAAAAGTTTTTCACGTATCCTTTTCAAATTTGTTATGCATGTTACTAATGACCAGTTCTCGGACAAGTTCAATAATGGCCCAAAAAAAAAAAAAAATGGCCGATTTATTGCGATTTTTCACATTTTACGTCAATAATTTGACTTGTGGGCGCGATAACTTGAAAAGTTTTTCACATATCCTTTTCAAATTTGTTATGCATGTTACTAATGACCAGTTCTCGGACAAGTTCAATAATGGCCGAAAAAAAAAAAAAAATGGCTGATTTATTGCGATTTTTCACATTTTACGTCAATAATTTGACCTTGTGGGCGCGATAAGTTGAAAAGTTTTTCACATATCCTCTTCAAATTGGTTATGCATGTTACTAATAAGTAGTTCTTGGACAAGTTCAATAATGGCCGGAAAAAAAAAAAAATGGCCGATTTATTGCGATTTTTCACATTTTACGGCAATAATTTGACCTTGTGGGCGCGAAAACTTGAAAAGTTTTTCACATATCCTCTTCAAATTGGTTATGCATATTACTAATAAGTAGTTCTTGGAGAAGTTCAATAATGGCCGAAAAAAAAAAAAATGGCCGATTTATTGCGATTTTTCTCATTTTACGTCAATAATTTGACCCTGTGGGCGCGATAACTTGAAAAGTTTTTCACATATTCTCTTCAAATTTCTTATGTATGTTACTTATAAGTAGTTCTTGGACAAGTTCAATAATGGCTGAAAAAAAAAAAAAAAAATGGCCGATTTATTGTGATTTTTCTCATTTTACGTCAATAATTTGACCTTGTGGGCGCGATAACTTGAAAAGTTTTTCAAATATCCTTTTCAAATTTGTTATGCATGTTACTAATAAGTAGTTCTTGGACAAGTTCAATAATGGCTGAAAAAAAATTCAAAATGGCCGATTTATTGCGATTTTTCTCATTTCACGTCAATAATTTGACCTTGTAGGCGCGATAACTTCAACATTTTCACAAGTATGCTCTTCAAGTTTGTTATGCATGTTACTAATAAGCAGTTCTTGGACAAGCTCAATAATGGCCGGTAAAAAAATCAAAATGGTCGACTTATTGCGATTTTTCACATTTATTTTACGTCCATAATTTGACCTTGTGGGCGCGATAACTTGAAAAGCGGCTGGTTTAACATGCCATTTATATCTTGGGTTGTTATTTACGTGATGACATTCGTCTTTACTTTCTTTATCATAATTCGGCGGCGGGCTATTATCGAGTGTGCTCTTGTCTTATTTTAGAACACCATTCATTATTTTTAGTTAAAAATACCCAAGGATATGAGAATCAAATTAAATGACGCCGATTTTTACAAAGGCTACAACGCTAGATGGTGTCGCTAATCAGGGATATGCAGCCTTTGTCAAAGACATTGATGAATTGATAAACCCAACCCCTTTTGCTGACCCTGATACTATTAGAACTGCCATTAAGAAGGGTTTGCCTCTTAAAATTTTTTCAATTTTTAACGTGTGATCAACAGTTGTATACGATAACAATTTATATCATTTTCTATAACCCAACGTATGGTAAATACGTCTTTCATATTGTGGAGGGAATGCTTCTGATATGTTTATGAGCTTTATACAAGCCATCCCCACCCATACTTATGGTTGGACGCTACCATTGCAGCACAGGGGATAGGCGAGGCCATGTCAGTAAAAGTTGCTAAGAATGGTCAATTATTTCCCAATCATTTATTAAAATTGTGGATGGATTGCCAGTGGCTTACCCTAGTTCCTCTGCTCAATAGCGGAGCCAATGCAGCCCTTGCATCACTGGTCCGCCATTGATTTGACTGTGACTGTGGGCCTTAAGCTACTGCACTAGTGTGTTTCTAGGTTACTCTCAACTATTTTTACTGTGGGTACTATCTGACGAGAGGATAACGGACCTTAGCGATGGCATTCAATAGCACAGCAAAACCCGTCCCTTATTGGGTGAGTAGCCTAGATAGTGTAAGGTCATATGTAATTCCGTGGGAATCGAATGTTAATTCTTGTCACCTACGTTTTTATCCCCCTCCCGTAGGGGAAGGGGGATTTTAGTCGCGCCACGATTATGTCCGGCGTCACGTTTTCTTGTGGGCGCAAAAACTACTGGTCAATTTTTTTTGAAATTTTAACATCACATTCCTAGCAACATGGGGATGTGCGGGGTATTGTCGTCCCCTTCGTGCGCCGCCGCACACACCCTTTTGGCTACTACACCAACATGGTGCGACAGATTAAATTCATAATTCATACAAACATTCGACCCCTCCTGGCACTTTTTTTACCCAAGGTCAAGGTCAAAGATTTAAAAAAATTCCTGTTAACGCGATAACTTGAAAAATAATTATTGGATCTCCCCAATTTTTTACGTGAAGTTACCCATGAGTATGGAGATGACCTGATTAGATTTTCAGCTTTCCACCGATAATCAAAATGGCCGCCACCTGGCGACTAATTTTTTTTGTAACTTTTTTTAGAATTATCTTGAAACCTGGTATATATATAGGTTTTCGGGGTCTGCGAGTCTATTAGTATTGTCCGTTTTCATGTGAGACTGAAAACGAGGCTGTGGCGGCCATTTTGGTTTTATCAATTATAATAAATCGTTCTTATTTTCTTATTAATTGCCTTGAAACCTGGCATATATAGGATCACCGCATGAGCCGAGGGGTATTTGAGTGCTTGCACGATATTTTTTAGAGATGTTACCAAAATTCAAAATGGCCACCAGAGGTCAACTCTAAAAAAATTTGTGGGCGCAAAAACTCTAAAACCTAAAGTCAGAAATTATTTAAATTTTACTATCACATTCCCCATGATATGGAGATGTGCAGGTGACTTTTTCTAGGTTTTACTGAAATTCAAAATGGCCGCCACAGATCAACTTTAGAAACGTAGAAACTCAAAAAATTTGTTTGGTCAAAAAGTGAAAAATTGAAATCAGTAATAATTCACATTGTACATCACATTACCCACCATCTGGAAATGTGCATGTGATTTCACTGAAATTTAAAATGGCCACCACAAATCGACTTTTTAAATATTTGTGACCGTAAGGTCATTTTTCGACCCCTAGAGGTCATGACCCCTAGATCTCATTTATTTATTTTTCAAAGTACATGTCTTACTAGTCGTGTAACACATCAAAATGACCGAAATTGTTTAGGAAATATCATAATATTTGAAAAAAATTGAAATAACATTTTTTCTGTCCGCTAGAGGTCATTTTAAGGTCAACTATTGCAAAGTTTTCAATATACCTATTAGTCCATGGACCAGAATCGGTCACCATGCACCCCACTACTCACCCACACCAACTTTATTTTAAGCTTTGATATATCCAAAACATGAAATAGGATGTTACCAGTAAAAAAACAGGGACGGACTTTATATTTTGACCGATTTAATCGGGGTACCCCCAAACCTGGAATTAGGGGTAAGGCTACGTAAGCGCCTGTCGTTGATGTTCTGATTAACCAATCTGCACATCCAATATACCAGATAACAGATAATTAAATTCCCGTTGTAAATCACCCATTGCAGTAGAGTAAACAGTCGTCTCTCCACATACGCTCAAACATGTTTTTTATTATAAAATAATCATATTGAACAGCAAGACAAACTAGTCAACATGGTTGTTAAAAACAGCATAATAAATGATAGTTATTGGACATATCCATATCTGGCTTAGGTTTACTGAACCCAGATATGTGAATGTTTTAAAATGTTATTGTATTATTTATATTTTTATAATGAAAGAATAATGCAGCGTTTTATGAAAGTCTATTTAGCCTGGGTTGACATCTGAAACGTTGCTCGGGATTTTAGTGTAGGCCTATACTTTTGTATTGTTTTTACATAATTATGGCACCTACATGTATAACTAAAAGAAACACACATGAATAGAAGACAGAAAAGGAGGGTTTGGCCGGTGAACAATTTAATGATACATCATCAGTGATCATCATAAAAATGTTACAAAAGAACACACAATTTAAACAGACGCTAGCATTCAATGTGTTAGTTTAACCATAATGTTTAAATTGCGAGTCCCAGAATCGCCGAAGGCGGCCACATGAACTAACTAGAGTATAGTAAAACAATAGTAAATAATAGTAAAACATGTAATACCACAAGTTATATGATTCAAGGCTTTGAAACGGGTGGGTGGGTGATGGAAAATGAGAAAAACTGGACACGGAACTGCACTGGGCACAGCCTGACACAAAAGTGAAGTGTGTATCCCGCACGTGGAGCCACGAGGTACACGGGGGTGTAGGCTGACCCAATCAGATCCGTGTCCGGTCAGTCACGCTGTCCGCATGGCTGCGGCGGGGTGAGCATGCAGGGCGTGTCGTAATATGCAAATCCATGTATATAAGAGAGGATGAAAGCTGTTAGCATCCGAGATGCGCGGCCTGTCATGTATGTGGGTCGCGCAGCTCGGAGGCTGTAAAGGGGGATACATACCGGGCCATAATTACTTACAATTACGCTTCACCAGTAATTCTACACAATTATGGCACCTACATGTATAACTAAAAGAAACACACATAATTAGAAAACAGAAAAGGAGGGTTTGGCCGGTGAACAATTTAATGATACATCATCAGCGATCATCATAAAAATGTTACAAAAGAACACACAATTTAAACAGACGCTAGCATTCAATGTGTTAGTTTAACCATATTGTTTAAATTGCGAGTCCCAGAATCGCCGAAGGCGGCCAATGGAGACGTATGAAATAGTCAGCGGTTGACTGGATGAAATGCAGTTACCGGCCAAACCCTGGGCAGAAAAAAAATGTAAAATAAAAGTAAAGCGAGGAGAATGTGAGAGGTAGTGAGTTAAGTAGCACAGATATATGCCGATGTGTGCCAATCACCGTGCATTGGTGAGCCTGTAACAGCTCTAAGCCGCCCGCCATAAACGCTGCTGTGCAGCCCCCCTCCGGAAGGAATGACCTGCGTAAGAAAGCTGGTCAAGTCTGATATAACTTGCCATACGTGAAGTAAGGTTCGCGGGGTCAGAGGTCAAACCTGAAGCTGTGGCGTAAGAGAAAGCGGGAGGGGGGGGGGAGGGGGCTAATATAACTGATACAAAGATCAATGGCTGCTATACTACAGGATCCAAAGGAATCCCGGAATAGCGTTCACATGGTGACTGGCAAGTTATTTGTACGGCGCTAAACGGTCTTGGACCTGTGAAGTGAAA
The DNA here is from genome assembly GCA_964017125.1 of Flabesymbios commensalis. Taxonomy (NCBI): domain Eukaryota; kingdom Metazoa; phylum Annelida; class Polychaeta; order Terebellida; family Flabelligeridae; genus Flabesymbios; species Flabesymbios commensalis. The sequence goes on from OZ024914.1 coordinate 26,117,677, forward strand.
AGAACAGACCATGCGTAAAATAGATCAACGTACTAAGTACATGACGGGATCAGAACCTGTGTTAGAGTGAAGTACAATATTTAAATCACGTAGAAACGCAAAAAAAACGATAATGAAAGCACACCACAGAACAGAACACAGAGGAACAAACAAAGTCAAGGGAGATCACCCTAAGCAGTATCGAGGGGGTGATGGATAAAATGAGGGGTGTGTAACCCAAACGTTTCTTGCGTGGTTTAAAACCAGTGATATAATCAGTTATGTAACTGCGCATATTGAGACATCAATACAGCAGCTGAGTGAGTTATAATAGTAAGCAAAGTAATATACATGTATTAGAAAGCTAACCGTTCACTTGAAAACAGTAAAATACAATCATTACAAAGACTAATTAATATAGTGCTTAATCAATAATAATGTAATAGTCTTTTAATGCGTTCATGCGATAACTTTCATTCATACAATGTACAATTTTAAGAGGTCAAAATAGCCAAGGTTTTAAATGACTAAGACCATACATTATCGTCGTTAAATAGCCGTACACTGCTGTAATACATTAAAGTGTTGACATTTGAAATAATTTAAAAACACGATAGTAAGGGTTAATGCACAGTCAAAGTGAAAATGAGTGAAATTATTTCTGGCAGGTTTGAAGCGGGGAAAATCCTCGGCATCAATAGTTTGTACAAATTATACCAAATCATTATCTTAGTGCCCGACTCGTATATGACAGCTTGCTTGGATGATATGACCACCGCGTAACAAATACACAAATTATTTATGCCGACAGGAAGAGAGCACTAGTTGAATTCAAGCTTGCCATATATCAGTTTCTGTTGGTGGGATTAATAGAATGTGAGGGGGAGGGGGGGCTTTGTCTAAAAGGCTGGCTTTTTGAAGAAATAAATCCGTACAAAAGTATAACCTGCCCGGCCACCTAGCCGTCAGGTCGCACTTGACGCCATGTATTAGTTTTTCAGCGGACATTCCTTTGCCCTATGTTCATCGTCGGACACTCCAATGTTGTTGCATTCTTTGCATAAATGGCGCAGACCACACTCTTTCCTGGGACAGCCATTCTTACTGTAATTCCACTGATTACATATGGGCGCATCTGAGGCATTCCCATCCGTGAATGTAGGGGTATTCCTGCCGGAGTTAGTGGACCTGTTTCTGGGGGGTGGTAGTTGGTCCCATGGACGTAGCATCTCCTCTTTGAGTTCTTTGATGGACGTTTGCCATGCACTGCGACCATTCTGTATCAGAATCAGGGCTTCCTGATACAGAGATCGCACACTTTCCCATTTGTATTGCTCTGCCATTATCATAAGGTCTGTCATATGCCTTATGCGGGCATCCTTCTCTTCTTGCCTCACATCAGAAGACGAAACGATGCGCATTGTGCCGCAGACTACTTCAGGTAGAGACAACCTGTCAAACGGGACCTCAGCCGTGCCAGCCCGGTGAATGAACTCATTCGGCCATAACAGATAACAGAAGCCCAGCTGCAGGTTGCCCTGTCGTATGTCTGTGAGACTGGGCAATGTGTGTCCAGCGTGTTGCTGATGTGGTGTAGCGACTATCGGTGGAGGATGCTCGGCACCGGAGTGTGAAGTACCAGGTACTCTAGCAGGGTCCGCAGTGGGCATAACGTTGATGATATCCTGTCTGACATTGCTTTCGGCATAGGTTGTAGTAGCGGTGACAGGTGCCGTGTGCTGGGCGTCACCCGTATTGACGTCTGTACGATGTAGCTGATGTTGTATCAGTTTGTCAATCTGTGACTGTTGTCTTTGAAGTTGTGTCAGTACCTCTGTGATGGTGTCCTGTTGTGGCTGTACTTGTGGATGCTTGTGTTGTTGTTGTTGTCGCTCATGTTGTTCTTGTAGCTGCTGCTCCATCCTATTGATCTGCTCCTGTTGTATCCTGATCAACTGATCCTGGTCCATTTGCGAGACTGCAGCTGATAGACTTGGTGTAGGCTGAACTCAATCTCACGCTGGCCACGCTTGTGGTGTTTGCGATCCCGGCATTGAGTCCATATGCGTTGGCGGTTGTATAGATGATATTGCAGGTGGACACTGTGCTAGTCGTCCTGCATGCTGCCATGGAGGTGCAAACTGGCAAGGTGATGCTTGGTCCAGATTCCGCTATTGTATGTGTGCTGCAGTTCTTACCCCAGGGATATCGGTGCCCTTTGATAGTTCTGTTGCAACTACTACACTGATGCTGTTTTCGTTGCATAAATATGTTACTCTGTGTATGTGGAGTTAACAGTGTAAGACAAAAAATAACGAAAAATGAGAAAAACTGGACACGGAACTGCACTGGGCACAGCCTGACACAAAAGTGAAGTGTGTATCCCGCACGTGGAGCCACGAGGTACACGGGGGTGTAGGCTGACCCAATCAGATCCGTGTCCGGTCAGTCACGCTGTCCGCATGGCTGCGGCGGAGTGAGCATACAGGGCATGTCGTAATATGCAAATCCATGTATATAAGAGAGGATGAAAGCTGTTAGCATCCGAGATGCGCGGCCTGTCATGTATGTGGGTCGCGCAGCTCGGAGGCTGTAGAGGGGGATACATACCGGGCCGCTTCACCAGTAATTCTACACAATTTGTGTGTGCTGAATGCGAATCTGTCGAATAACGTTCTATATTTGGAGACTTTCACCTTAAAATTAGCAAAACACAAAATCCCCACCAAAATGTTAAGAAAACCCCATATTCCCTATAGTTTGTCGCAAATAAACGCACAATTTATGGTTTTGGTTCTTTAGAAAGAAATGACCTTTATTTGACCTTTAGATCCAAGATATCCGCCGTTTTTATGTATTTACTGTTACTATAAGTATACTGCTAAACATGTTGACGATAATATGACGTATTTGTGGTAGCATAGTGGATTAGGACTAAACGTTACTGACGAATAAATTTGATAGAAAAAAGCTAAAATTGCCGCGAAATTTACCTTCATATGAAGAAGAAAAAAAAATTGCTATCAAAATGTAGATAAACCTGGGTTTTTTATTTGTGGCTTGGAATTGCTCAGTATATTAATTTTGTGTGATTTGGGGGCCGAAACAAGCATTTCTGGTGTTTATTGTTGATTGTCTGACCTATTGTTTATCGTAAAATCCAAAATGGACGTCATTTTTCATACTTACTATTAAAATAATGATGTCATTCTAAATAGTAAGCACATCAAAGCATGTTTGAATATACTATACCTAAACACAGTTTCGAATGCCTTGCAACCTAATCTGCCGTATTATGTAGTCTATTTTTTCAGATGTCCATTAAACAAATGTTGTTTATGATATTATAGTTCACGTGCATAAAAAACGCTTTTATTCGTGTGTTGGTGGTAACCATTTTGAATTTGAAGGTCAAATAGAAGTCATTTTTATTGAAAAACATGAGACATAAATTTATCAACTCAAAATCATGCAGAAACCAGTAATCGTGCAATAATTTGTAACAAAAATATAGAAAAGATTTGGCTTTGGCGGCCATTTTTTGTTTTGCTTATTTAAAGGTGAAGGACACCAAATATATAATTTTATCCGACAGATTCGAATTCAGCACACACAAATTATGTGAAACAAGCGGAAGAAAAATTATAGACTTAGTTGCAGAGTTTAATGTTTCATAATTCGACCCAGGATAAATACACACATTTTCAAAAAAGTCTGAAATATTCTTTCATTTAAAAATATATATGCAATTTGCAATGTACACATCTAAATACCACTCAGTTTTAAGGATATACACATCTGCGTTTAGAAAACATAGGTCAATTATATATATATGGCCAATAATTATGTTTTATTAAGGCGTTTCCATTGACCATGTTTACTAGTTTGTTTTGTTGTCGATTTTCATTATTTGTAGTAAAAAAATTGTTTAAACGTATGTGTAGAGATAACTGTTTAATCCACTGCATCATGCAATACATCAGTAGAACGAAAATTTAGTTATCTTATAAATTGTATATTGCATGTGTAGATTAGTAAGCTAGAACTGCAACGACAGACGTTTGCGTAACCCTATCCCCTAATTTTAGGCTTGGGGGTACCCCCACATAAGCGGTCAAAATATATATTTCGTCCCTACTTTTTCATGTTTTGGACATATCATAGCTTAAACAAAAGTTGGTGTGGGTGAGTAGTGAGGAGGGGGGGGGGGTGCACGTTGACCAATTATGGCCTATGGACTTTATGTGTGTTCAGGGTTGTGACCTTCAAGAGAGCGGAAATGACCTATAAAGCTTCAGAATATTTGTTAATTATTACTTTTGACTATTTCGTGCCAATTTCCTTTATTTTTTTATATTACTCGACTATACCTTGAAATTCAAACGTTTTCAAAAATCCCGTGTGTTTGTAAGGTCATGACCTTTAAGACCCCGGAAATGACCTTTAGAGCTTCAGAAAAAAATTACACATTTTTCATTAGATTAATTAGATTGGATCAATTGCAAGGATTTATTTAAAAATACACAATGGAAACTTACTTGAAAAAAAACCTTTGTAAAATATAAAGATGCATAATGGGGTGGAAATATGAATATACCCAGATGAGTTCCAGCAGTATACATATGCGAATTTTAACTGAATGTTGAAAATGTGAGGGTAAAAAAAAAAGATAAAATTTATTCTCATGTTCAAATATTTAAAATCAATTTGATTTTTCAGGATAGTGATGACAGTCTGGCAGCCTCTGTGGCTTTTTTGATTATATTATGTTTGGCTAGGTCAGGTTTGCGATAATGTTGGGTTAAGCTACTTAACCTTTTCCATGACCCCGACCGGTATCCGAAATATGTTCCATATTTGCGGCTCCCGGACCCCAGCATGGATTATGTATAGTTACAGTTTGTCACTGTACATTGCTAATTACAATCCTGACAAATGCATGTGTGTTAATTGCCACCAAATTGTGTTGGGGAACATTCTGATGTCATTGTGTAATCCATGGATGTAGAATGTACCCTTGCGTCACTAGGGGGGGGGGGGGGTGGGGGGTTATTAACCCTTTAATTCCATCACAACTTGTTTCACTGCCCATCATCGGGAGGGGGTATTTATAGTGCCTAATTATTCTGATTTTACAAACATGACCCATGTCTAATCGCTAATAATAACATGATCTGGGATTGTTCTTCAACTAGGTATCTCATCAAGGTCATGCCAAGGTAACTTTAATGTCATTTCAAGGTCAAAATGGCAAAAAATTGACAAAATTAGATTTTTTATCATTTGTGAGCCCATTTAAAGTGACTATTTAAATGTCTTGTCGAGGTACCCTTGTAAACAGACGATGTCACATTCTTACCCAGTGATATTATAGACAGGGATAAATAACTTGCACGCGTTTACCCGAGAATATTTTGTTTGTGATATGACCTTGGAAAGTTCACAGAAGGTTGCTACCACCCCCCTTTTACCCCGGAATGTTAATAATCAACCCTAACATGTATGGAGGGAGTGCTCAGCTGAAATTAAACAGTATTTACTAATGTTTTTTTTTAAGATCTTCAGTAGAATGCAATAAACAGTACAAAATGGGATAAATTGTTCAAATGACGTTTTTTGCGTCTCGCGTTTTATACACAATGAGACTAAGCTACCGTTTTGACACAGCCACCTGACATTTTTGTGATCTACAGATGCATATCTTTCAGAAAATCACATTGACAATTAGTCCCTTGAAAAAATGTTTTGGTCCCAATTCAATGATCGTTGAAAAAATTGTGACAATTTATATTTTTTGTGCCGCTTAATTAACTTTACTTCCGGAAGAAATATTTTGTCTGTATACTAAGCGTGACATAATGAAATAGGAACCGCATATACTAAGCTTTGTTGTTATGTGTTAATCTTCGGTTTGGTTTGGTTTATTCCCTCATATTGATCTCCTGCTATGATTGTTTTTTCAAGTGAAAAAAATATATCAAGGCTACTAATCCGAAGATGATCTTGAATATAGACAGGCACTGTCTTCGAAATGAAAGGGTTTTGTCACGATTCAGAGAGGGAATAGCCGTCAGGATGTAGTAATTACATTGCAGTTATCATTATAATGTTGCATCAATAATTACAATTAAATTGATGGAAGGGATGCATTTGTTTTTATTATACAATTGAATCTATGTTAGATGCTTTATTTCCATTTGGCCTACATGAGTTTCGTTCGATAACTAATTTGTATGACGTGTAACAACCGAATTTCATTTGCAACAAAATAATATGTAGGCGTAATTAAATATTTTTGCTGTATTGGTCACCTATATGTGGCATATGTGTCTATTTTGTAAAAATATCGTTTTCGTTATAGAATTGGCAATATTAAAATATTGAGCTAAAGAACTGTTAAAAAATTACCTGAGCATTACCCGAGTCTTTCCCAGTAAACACAAAACATTTTTATGACATTTGTACAATGCTAGGCCAACGATAACGTTGAGCTGTCGTTGTACAAATGTTATACAAATGTTTTGTGTTTGCTGGGTCTACCATCCAAACACTTTGATTTATGAGGAAACACCTTCTCAATCTTTCTTTGGTGAAAATATCGTTTTTAAAAATTGGTTTGAATACAACAATATTGAGCTCTCCCAAGGTTTCTGTCGCAACAGATTTATCGATTCGTTTTGCATCCAGCAAAACCACATTATTTAGTGAGGAGTATCATCTGCCCCAGGATATACATCTCAGCTTTAAATAGCACCAAACAAAGTCGCACTTTTCTATCTCGTCGCGTATATATCACCACTATTATTTTTTCTAGTCAAAGAACATGAAGTGAGAGTTATTTTTACAACTCTGAAAATGTCATGTTTCCTATCATTGAATGCACAGTTTTTCTCACCGGGCAGCCACAATGCAGCCCTATATGCAGCTGCTACCTTCTGAATTATAATATTATTATAATGTATTATACTATGGTGTTTTAATTATGGAATGTTAGCTTTTAAAATACATCCCTTCAACTGCAATTCCACAGCTGTAACTTTAATACACTTCCAGCTGTAAACCGCTGTTGAAAATTGAGCAGTATCATATTCTGTGAAACTCAATGGCCTTAACCTCATTTGTTGTCACAATGAAGTATGGGGGAGGGGATCTTATATAACTTTATTTTCACCGAGTTCCCATTCAAAACGGTTTCCGGTGACGTCACTGCGTTTCACAGAATACAATTGAAATATTACGTCTATTATAAATAAATTATCGCGTTTTTTTTCAAACTAAATAATTTTCATCAAACGTAAAAAAAGAATTGCCGAGTAAGGTATGATACCCCCGTGCCAGCACATGTACAACCTTGCACACTAACTCTTATTATGACAGCTATCTTTTACATGTGGCTAAAAAAGTGAGAGACGGCCAGATTTGAGGCGTGACGGCCTGTCATGCCTGAAGAAGCTAGACCCCCTACCTCCCACTCACACTGTAACATCACGAGCGGTACGTGGCTGTGCCCCCTCATGCGACAGATTACCTTATACACTATTACCTGCTGTAGGTTCTTTACATTGTTAAAATTCGTATACATCTTGGGACAACTTTGTCCATTTCTAACACGATTATTTCTGGGATGATTCGAGGTTATTTAATGTCCACAATAAAAAGGCTTGTTGTAGTAGACTGTCCCATTGGATAGACCTATAATTATATCAATGAATGAATGACTTACGGTGTATGACAAAGGGTTTGAACGTTTTCATCCCAAATTCCCCTCATTGTGATGATCAACGAGAGAGATATTTTGATTAGCCTACGTCAATAAAAATGTGATTTGAATATGTTGGAAATTAAAGGCCTTCATCAGGTAATTGAAAAACAAGCCGTTACACCTCCGTTACGAGTGTCTTTCTACACGCCGTATCATTACGGTACATGTAGTATATCGGGGTAAGGGGTAATAACCCCGCGGGTGCCATATACTTAAACTTATACTAGTGTATAGAAGGGGTGTCGTATGTACGCCGGCTGTACAAAGGAACAGGTTGGAGACTATAATGACAGAAACTTGGTAGTTGTACATGTCGTTGAAAATAACTTCACTTGCTCTGCATGGGCAGCCGTCAAACACAAACAATACGGTAAAGTTGGAAGCTCTACACTAATTACCAACGATATAATAATACATATGTCGTAGCGTATGTAATATGCTTATATGGAGTGGCTGTCGTGGTGATGGCTAGGCTGATGATTGCATTGATAATCACAGACAAAGCTATGTAACATCAGTTTACTATCATATGTTCAGGCGGATGTCAAGCGTGATCTTTTGCCATTTGGAAATTATTCCAAGGTAAGCATAGGCAAATATTTTGCACGTTTATTCATTTTTTCTTTTCAAGATATTTCAAAACATCTTTATTTTTTAACAAAACAAACTGGCACACATAATGGAGATTATGAACATTCCACAGTATCATTTTCTTCCGTTTATTCACTTTTTCTTTCAAGATATTTCAAAACATCTTTAGTTTTGAACAAAACAAACTGTCACACATGATGGAGATTATTAACATTCCGCAGTATCATTTTCTTCCGTTTATTCATTTTTTCTTTTAAGATATTTCAAAACATCTTTAGTTTTCAACAAAACAATTTGTCACACATGATGGAGATTATGAACATTCCACAGTATCATTTTCTCCCGTCTACTTGGCTTCATTTAAAACCAATAATCAGTTTGGTATTCGATGATTCTATCCACTTTCAGCTCCCTTGTCCACGTTATGAATCACATGGCATATTTCAACCCATACAACGCTTAGATATTTTTGTATAAAACATGGAGACCGAAGGGTTTTTTCAATTTGAAATCATCATAAATGTCTTAGTTAGCTCTTTCTGATTCATTTGAATACATACGCCTATATGTTATACATCTACGACCAGAATAAATGTGTCAATTCTTTAAGTGCTGGAACCGTCTTTATATAAACGTCAGAATCTGACGTATGTGACGTATAAAGACGGTACCCGCGCTGAAAGGGTTAAAAACAATCGTGACATTTTATTCATGTTGAGCCTTGAGGAGACAATTGCGAAAATAATTCCCATCTAAAAGTGAATTGAAATGAGATAAATGAGCTGGGATATTTATTCAGTTGTAGTTGTAGTTAAGATGCTTTAATCATGTTAATTGTTGCACCATACTGACTCAGAAGTAACAGTTTAACATTGTTTTTAAATAAAACATTCAGCATTCGTGGTTAAATATTTTCATTCAAATTCGGATGTTTCAAATTCGGCTACGTTATGGAGTGACAGTTGGGGCTTAGATGTATCTGGGACAGGTCTTATAGCCTACGTAATATTAAAAATGAATTCTGTTTTTCATGAATTTGTGTGGATTTTCCATCATTGTAATTTCCCATCTAATTTATATTTTGTATGACAAAGTCTGACTGAATGGAAGCGTATATTTTATCAACCTCGGGAATTTATTCTCACGCAGCTTTGGCCAAAACACAAAAATAGTTAAAACATCTGGTCATTCATTCATAGTAGTCATGATCACCCATGCTGGTATAGCCATGTCTACTGTCAGTATTACAGTATAATGTAGTAGTGTACGCACCTCCGTTCCGAGCCGGTGAACCGGTATACAATGATTGCCAAGGTTTTTTAAAAGTAGGCCTTTACGTTAATGTGAACATTTCATAAGTTGGAAGAATCTATCATACGCAGTATTGACCTTTTCACTACCATACATAACGGAAATTTCCGTCGTCATTCGTCAATGAACGTAACCATAAAATGACACAAATTTTCGTCAAATATATACTACATTTATGTATTTTTCGTCATTTGAAGCTGGAAATTGCGTTAGCAATTCCAGCTTTAAATGACGAAAAATAGAGCTCCTACACCAGTATATCTAGATCCTGGCATGCACTCCGGCCTGGAAGTCAAACGGTTAAAATTGATGCTCTTCAAAATTGTCATTTTCCGTATGAGGATGTACTTATAGTTTACATGTCCTATTGCAACTTATTTGAATGACTATTTTTTATAAAGATATGCCTACGTTATAATAAACTTCGATAATACCTTCGATCCCTAAATATTTTTTTTACCGTTTTCTGGTGTTCTTTTTCATTTTTGAAATCATTTGATGTCTATGACTTATGAGAATAATCTAAATTTAATATATGTTACAAATTAGCATGATTAATACCATTATACAACACAATAGAGAAACGGTAGATTATTTCAATATTTATTTCCATCCATCTAAAATATCTACTTCATTGGATATGTGATTAATTATTTTTAAAATAATTATTTCTTATTTGATTTATTCACTCATCATTTTATATTAAATCAATCTATTTGCGTTTTCAGTTTATGAATCATTTTTACATCCCCCATGCCGTTACGAGTTTCCCATGAAATATCACTAAATCAATGTTGTTTAAAAGGAAACAAGTTACAAATTTGGGAAGTATATGTTCTGCTAAATTATTAACAACATATAACCATGATAATTGAGGGGGTAATTTAAAACTAGAAGCGGTGTACGTTTATTTCAACTAGTTTCAGGATACCCGCGGGGATCTCCGGAATCTGGACAGGGGGTGATCTGAAAATGTTACACCTTCCCGTATATTATTTGTAGGTCACTCATCATATCCGTGTAATGCCTTGAGGGTCCAACTACAATTTGCATGCATATTCCCCTAACGAAATCCTGCTAACAACTTAGCAAACCCAGCAAACACGAGGCACTGACCCATTGTTGTTTTGATGTTGGCCCACCGTCTGCGACGCTGGCCCAACATCAAAACAACAATGAGTCAGTGCCTCGTCTTTGTTGGCACCACAGTGGGCCACTAAAAAAAAATGAGTGATGCAACATTTGACCAGTTGCCATTGATAAATTACCGTGAATAAAATGAAATTTACAGAAAATGAAACGGAACAATTTTCAAAATGTTTTAGTAAAAATTTCTCCTTCTTTCAAGATGGAAATTACCTTATAAAATTATCGCTTTAAGTGACTGAAGAGCACGGCAACAGTTCAGCGCACAGTGTTAAGGTCACAAGAGGTTATACCAAACACATTTGGGAGTTTCCAGTATATTATCTTAATTATGCAACAATAATGGATCTTTAGATGTCGATTGGGCCCAGACATGAGACACTCTATGCATGCAGCTCACTGTGTGTCAAAGTTGGACCAATCTATCTGACATCTTTCCGATGTCAAGCCATTGCTGAGCCAACATATGCCAACCTATAGTAGCAAAAGAATGTATACTTATATTATAGATATGTTATTTATTGTGGAGCGACATGCAAGATTTGTTAGGATTTCCAGATGTGAATAGAGCCCGTCATGAATATGGCGTGTTAGTTTTAAATTCCCACGCTGTAAGCTACTGTGATACCTCTACTGCGAGATGATGACAACCAAATTATCAATGAGCACCCTTCAGGTCCAAGGTTAAATGAAGGTAAACTTGGCATGCCGTTGTCTTGCGCCTAATAAATTTGTATCACACAAGTTTATTTGTCATATTTAGTGTTACTGTTTTCAACATGTTCACGTGGCTGAAAATCCCGTTCTTATTATCACAATACCACATTGCTGATTAATAGTCCGATCCCACCCAATTTTTCTAATTATTGGATCTATAACTGGCTGGATTAAGATGTGAATGAATGAATGAATGAATTAATGAATGAATGAATAAAGGAAGGAAGGAAGGAAGTAAGGAAAGAAGAAGGAAGGGAGGAAGGAATAAAGGAATATATGCCACCTTTGTTCATATACAGATTAAAAGAACTAAGATAACCTCCCTATAGGTTGGTGGGATGAATCAGATGACAATTCCCCCAAAACACAGGACCGCAATTCGAGGCCTAGCGGTGTCAGACTGAGTGCGCTACCTCTTGGTCAGAGAGTGCTCCCCGCAATACTGATTTTTTTAGGACTGGGCGGATAATAAATAAATATATAGTTTCCTTGAAACCTGATTAATAGAGCGGGAGAACAAACCCTGTGAGCTCCGGCGTGACAGGCAGACAGCGTTAACCAATACACCACTTTCTGCACCAAAACGACCTAATTGCTTTTATAGTTTAGGAACCATTATCCCCGACCTAATCATATAGTGTACTTGCAATTTCAAACACCAATAACCTAAATAACCTCCTGAGCCGACGCCGGGACAAGCCCCACTCTTGTGGAAATGTAGCTCCAAACATAGGCACCCCCTTTTCACAACCATCCCCATACTATCGTTGGCCATTACCCTCATAAGTAAATAAACCTTCCGCGGAGAATTATAACGTTCCGCGGAAAATTAAAAACCTTCCCCGGAGAATTAAAAACCTTCCGGGGAGAATTAAAAACCTTCCGCGGATAATTAAAAAACTTCCGAGGAGAATTAAAAACCTTCCGCGAATAATTTAAAACCTTCCGCGGAGAATTAAATACCTTCCGCGGATAATTAAATACCCTCTGCGGAGAGTTTCATCCAATCCGTTGAAGGACAAATTGTCATTGTTACAAGGCATGTCACTGGTCGAAACTAGCCCCGCATGATAACCGTGGCGGGAGATGACGTTTTTAATTATCGGCGGAAGGTTTTTAATTATTCGCGAAAGGTTTTTAATTATCCGCAGAAGGTTTTTAATTATCCGCGGGACGTTATAATTCTCCGGGGAAGGTTTTTAATTATCCGCGGAAGGTTATAATTCTCCGCGGAAGGTTTTTAATTCTCCGCGGAAGGTTTTAAATTCTCCGCAGAAGGTTTTTACTTATCCGTGTAAGGTTTATTTACTTATGAGGGTAATGACCAACCATATTAATCCCCACTACACGGTGGTTGTGGAAAGGGGGTGCCTATGCTCCAACACGAATTGTGGCACGAGGACCAGAACACGGGTAATCAAATTGCCCTCCAAGGCAAACATTCGAATATTCAAACTTAGGGGGTTTCAGTAAATTTTTCCTCAGTAATGGCGATATTGTTTAAAATCATGCTAATTGTGCGCTTGAAATTGAATGAATTAGTGGGTGTAGTAAGCTAAAAATAGTTTAAAATAATGATAAAGTTCTGAAATTTTGACACAGTATAGGTATACTGATGTTCTATTAGTTTAAGATGGGAGCCCACGAGGAAATTTTTTTGCGATTTTTAAAAATTCATGTTTAATGTTTTTGTTTTTTTAATTTATAAAAAGTACCACAATCGCCTTTAATTCTATACTCTAACGAAAAAAATGTATTTCGTAATATTGGGCTTATTAAGAAGATGCCAACTTATTGCGTTCCCGAATAAAAAATTAATTAAAATAAAATCTTGTGTCAAATAAACTTTTTGTCTTCATTTTTATTTACAAAATGGGCGCAAAAATGATAACATAATTAAAAGTAAACATAATACAATTCATAGAATTGTACTGCAATGACAAAATTGACGTTGATAATGCGACGCTTTAACCATATTAATTGGTTAATTTGAGGCCTAAGTTTATTAGGTATACATTAACAGATTAGAAGGAATAAATATATGACTGTGTTTCCTTTTTTTTGAACATGATAAGCTCAATAAATACACATATTGAACTTAAATGTTAACAATGATCCAAGTCATTTGAGAATCATCACTAAAAAATGCAAACGCATAGCTGACTTATAATTATTCCAAAAATCAAATAAACCATATATTGCAATAATGTAGCTCAATGTATCATCATGTCAAGTATAAAGTATTCTAACTTGACATGCTCAACTGCGCGTATTAGAAATGTCACTTTGTGGTTGCCGAATATTTGAGTTATCATCATTATCACACACACTGTAAACTTATATCAATGATTCCAGACGCTTTTTAAACCCAGTTAAAGCTACAGAGTGAACTTTTTTTTGTGGTTTTGTTTTAATGTTTATGGTATATCAGTGACTTTCTAATTAGCTGACAATCAATGAAAGTTGTGTGTCATTTCGTGTCAATCTGGTAACAAATATTATAAGATTCATATCTAAAATTAATAATAATATTTAAAAAAGATTTTGTCTGCATGTGCAACCATGCACACAACAACATTAGAGAATCAGTATTGTTAATATATTTATTTATTTACTTTTTATGCCCGTTATATTTATCACCTGTGAACATAGAAGGGAAATTATATTAGAAAATACAGAGCACAATATGAAGCATACATCATTTCTCATTAGCAAATTAAATTGGATACTATCACATAGCAGGTGGATTATTCGTTCGTACCGAGTTAATTTTAATGCAAGAAAAATATTTAATCCGTTTTGTACAAGTTTTACTTTATTTAGATGGTTTTCGAACTGAAACATGTAAAAAGGTACACATCATTAACTAAAGGCTTCCAGCATGATCTCAACTTTGATTAACAAATCGAAAGCCTATTGTTACAAAAATGAGACCAATTCATATTACATAAACTACACATAATTAAATTTTTATTTCATCCAAAATACATGTAGCTATGCATTGACGACATCATAGACATTATATCTCACCATGTCTAAGACATATATTTCGCAGCCTACATATACAACACTTTTAAATTTTAAGTATTATTATCATTTTTGTAAGTTTAGTGATTTATTCAATCCTCTATGCTGTCCAGTTTATTTGGTGTAAACATATTTTTATTCACCAATTACAACAGCACAAAAGCAATATTGTAGTACAATGTTCCTCTTATCATGGGCATATATGGATGGTAAAGCAGCTGACCACATGATCACCAAAAACAGCGGACTTCTCTATCTCTCTTTTTTGCCACATACATGGTATGACACATGTATTTATTGTATTATGTATGTTTCTCTGTATTAGTGAGGCGCACAACGGGACCAAATATGTTAAAACTGTGATCAATATAATTTACGTTCATAAGCATAAAAATTTTACCAATATATACAAATCTTACCAATGTGCCTAATCAGTGTAATAATAATATTCAAGTCTTTAAAAAATAAGCGATAAAAACGTTGTTTTTTGGGGGCCTATTATAAATAAAATGTATCCCAGCTTCTATTTAAGCTAGATATGATTTTATATAGTAACTATTCAAATTTGAACTATATGACATGATAGATATAGGCCTTATATATTAGAATAAATTACTTCATTTTTGTTTAATTCACCATGTTCCCACACTATTTGAGTTAAAAAAGAAAATTAGAATAAAATGATAAAAAAAACATTGAGTTACATGTATGTGAGCTTTGACATTTTTATCATGAAAGTGATTTATTCGCTCAATATAATGTAGCTTACGAACTCCATTTCGTATAGCCCAAACTGTATTTGAAACTAAAGGTTTGAGCAACAAATTGCGACGGTACAAATACATGTAGTGATTCCTATGGGCGCTCACGGCCAACACTGACCACAATTTATAAAGTCAAAAATAGATTTGTTAGAATCAGTAACATTTAATCTATATTTAGCCATTTTAAGCTCGTTTTAAGCTACGTCGTTAAGATTTTGTGGGAATGTTTTCAACATTAGTGTGTAGATCGCACTCACGCACCGCCATGATAACAAACATTGATTTTTTCAAACAAATTTCCCAATCCACGCCCACATCTTCGCGGTGTACAGCTGTCCACGATTACACTTCATAGACCCCACCAACATAAACCGAGCAAAACATTTTTTTCTCAATTTTTTTCAGTGGGCTCCCATCTTAATATCAAAGAGAATATATTGAAGTATGTGTCCTCCAATTTTGACAGCTTTATCATTTTTTTAAACTATCAGGTCAAAATGTCGAGCTTATTACACCTACTAAATGAATGATTTATGAGCGAATCGATGGACAGGTTGGTGAATGAATCTATAGAAGAAAATTATTGATTGATTGATTGATTGATTAATTGATTGATTGATTGATTGATTGATTGATTGCTTGATTAATTGATTGATTGATTGATTGATTGATTGATTGATTGATTGATTGATTGATTGATTGATTGATTGATTGATTGATTGATTGATTGATTGATTGATTGATTGATTGATTGATTGATTGATTGATTGATTATTTGACGTATCCACGGACTTGAAAAGGTGCATCTGATTACATAAGGTTTTAAGCAATTAAAGAAAACAAGAAAGCTAAACCAATATATGGTGGGAGCAAACCACACAAACACTGAAAGAGAAATTACTGTTGACAAAGATAACAGTTGAAACAAGCATCAGAATAACTTTGAATAAACTATATGTGACTTAGCGAGATAGACAATGGGTATGGATTTTTAAAGTTATGATCAGAGAAAAAGTATTTAAAATATTTTTAATTTGATGACGAATAGTATGCGTTGTAAATTCATAGGTTACCTTTCTATGGCCATGAGAATTACGATTCCCAGTGTAAAGTTGTATGATGCATGTTTATGCAAGTATTTCAATAAGCAGAAAAGTTATGTTGCAATTGATAGCTAAAGATAAGCATGATGAGTAATATCATCTTGTACAAGGAATCCACTTTTAAAATATTGAATATTTTAAAAATATTTGCACAGCTTTATTTTTGTAGTTGTATTAGTTTATCTGATTTGAAGCCCCATGACATAATTCCATTATTATTGAGAGACATAATCAAAGTGTGGTAGATGGTTAACAAAATGTTAAGAGTATTGAAACGTTTTAACTTAGTTAGGATTTCAATCGTCTTTCTGATTTTATTCGATGTCGTATTGATATGGGCATTCCACGATAGATGTTGATCAAAGATTACACTTAACAAATATATAAAAAATGGCACATGCTATTAGTGATTTACCGATGTTCTATGTAGTTTTTGGACAGATTTTTGAAGCATGAAACAACATCAATATAGTTTTGCTAATATTTAGTGACAGATTTTTTGAATTGAGTCACTCCTTTACTTTGTCGAGCTCAACATTTATTCGGTGGCTGGTGCTTTTAATATATTCGTAATCAAATCTGAAGTCGCATGGCCTACTGTGTAAAGTTGTGTTATCATCATAAATGACCAATTTCAAAATAAAACTTGCTTTGTTGATGTCATTCATGTATATTATAAATAACAGTGGGCTTAAGATGGACCCCTGCGTTTAACGGTTAGATAAATAACTATTTAGCAACTTTAAATTATCACTCGTGATGTTATAATAATAAAGCTTGTGTAATAACTAAAAAAAAAATTGTACAGTATTCATATATATATTAAAAAATATTTTTTCAATAACATTTGAAACATATTTTTTTCAATAACTGGAAATGGCAGGTATAATTGAAAAGTGGGCGATTACTCTCTATGAGTGTTTTGTCATCCTTTTTTTTATAAAGAGGGATCGGCTATATTGATCTTATCTGGAACGATACCTGTTTCAAAACATTGGTTCGTTGTAAGAGTCAAAGTTTTCACAATAATATTTATAATTGCATTTAGTCATTTAACTGAAAGACCGTCAGCTCCTTGGCTAGATCATTTAAGTAGTCTAATTGTGTTTAACTATAGTTTCAATTACAGGAGTAAATTCGAAACTATTTTCTGATACTTTATCCGGATACGAACTTTTTTGCACCAGAATTATTAATTGTATTAGCTAATGTTGCTCCTTTGTGTTTAAAGTACCGGTAAGTATCAAAGCTATCCGCAATTATTTTGGTAATTTGTGATTCCCAGTGCAATAATTATTTATATTGAAACGTTCAGATATAGATGTGTGAAATGTCGTTTTGTTTGGTATATCTTTAAAATTAGATCTTGTGGACGTTACATGAATATTTTTTTGCCTTTTTGTATTCTTCTTTAAAAGCTTGTTATCAGTCAGTTGTTATAGTTTAATAAATTCATCCTTACGGTTTGATAGTTATCTGAATAAATGTCCAACTGTTTTTAAATTGACGTACAACTTATCTTTTAAATAATTGAATGCAAAATGTTTTACTTCAAATTCTGGATCACATTAATTGCTGGTCTGCATTTACTTTATCATACATAATCTCATACAGATAATGCGTTAACAAGGTTATTAACTACCTCAGCGCTTAATCTACGAGATCTTTTCTTTGCGTTGGATAAATAAAAAAAAAAGCCTTATGGTCAGATAACCGATGTGTTAAAATGCGTGAAACATTTCTGACCCCTACTAGAGAAAATTTAACAAAAAGTTATCGATTAACATGATTAAGGTACCACACCGCTTTGAAAATGTGTACAATTTTGTAAAATGGCCGGCGTTAGTTCCTTTAGAAAAAGCTCGTGAAGTTATGTTAGTATAGCAGTAGAATCGTAACGGCACAATATAATAAGACATAATGTTGACATAGAATTTGGAATGTGAAACTAACATATCCCATCTTCACACAAGAAGCCGTACTAGGCCAAATATAACATTTTGAGCAATATGGTCATTTCTGTGGTATAGTTCTCCCTTCACACTATATAGGTGGATGTATCCGAATACCATGATATTTCATATTCGTGGCAAGTCGAAGTAAATTTAGGAGTGTATTTGAATTAGAAAATATCAAACGTAATTCCAAGTGTATTTTAATACGCAAAAAATGCCTTTGATTTGTTTGATGCTCGCGCTTAGTGTGACCGAGTCTTTAGCACAACACCTCGTTTTCTATCGGCCAGTTCCTACATGTGTCCAAAAAACAATGATACATGTACTATAATATATTCTCTCTGCGTTGGTCCAATGTTGGCCGATGTTAAACACGGTGATCTAACATCAGACCAAGATGCGTTCAATGTTTTGTGTCTTCTGGCTAGCAGAGTAAATGCCTTATTTTGAATCGATTATTAATAATTTTTAGTCAAGCCCCCATTATTATCCTAATCACGGGGTATCATCAAGTAAACATTCGTAATGCCAATCTAGGGAACATTGGAATTCGTGTAATTTCTACTTGCCTCCAGAGAAAATCTTCTAGAACGGTATTTAAGAAGAGAGGTTAAATCTAGAGAGAGCCAGGGTCAAAGATAATTATAGGTGTAGTGTGTGAACCGGCAGTCTTGTTATTAGGCTGGTCGTGTGATGATACTTTATTGTCGGTCTAGCGTCTGAGATGCTGGTCCAACATTCAAACAACGCCTTGCTGGCGCCCTCTCATATGACTAGGCGTGGTGCGAACCCGTCAACCAATCTTTACATATAATAACATCTGACAATCAGATGCTAATTAATAGTGTAATAGTATCTACGACTCGTTCACAGACAACCAAATTATGATCATTTTAATACAGGAGGAATAACAAATGGGGCCAAAATAATCAGTTAGCCTCCGTCGCCTAATTAATAACCACAATTTAATTATACGCTATACGTGCTCAATCACAAGCCATGTGCGCAAGTAGTAGACCCGAGTCTGCAAATTAATTATCATAATCAACGAGGATTTTGTGTTCTAAGAATGAAATTGGTTCAAATTTCAAAAAAAATCCACAGTCTCAGGTATGTAGTTGTACTTTTTATATAGGGCGTATTAAAATGTTTGACAGAATTAATAATATCTGTTGAAAATTTGATATTACGCTGGAGTTTGCCACTAAGGTAGATTTTTTAAAGATGCCTCATGTCAAAGCTTTCAACACACGCTTTATAGTAGTAGGCGGAGTAGTGAATATCCGTAACATGGCGGTACAAATTCGTCAATTTTAAGGCAATATCGCGAACTTGATATAATTACCGTGATCGCATATTCTTGAGTAATGTAGACTTCCCTGTTGAACGACAAAATGTAGGCATACAAGTAATCCAGCAAGAACGAGACGTAGACCCCAATGCTAGTTTAATGCTGATTCACCGTCTACGACACTGGTCCAACTGTAATCCAACATTGAATCTAAGTATTGTGTATGCTTGGAGGCACAGTTTTTTTTAAAAACTTCCTTCCTGTTCGTAAGATGGACCTGTATTTCCAATGTTTGTATTGAATGTTTATTAAAGGGACCCCTTGGGATGAGACATTTTCAATGTTGTCAATTTTGAAAATTTAATTTATATGAAGCTATATAGCCTACTGATCTTAGCTAAAAATACGAAAAAGACAAAAAACAATTTTAAAGCACCAAAAAAGAGCGAAATAGTTGTATTTCCAGGTCGTATATTGCCATGTAAACAAAACAAGTCAGCAATATTAAGCACTTTCCATCACATATTCCCACGTATCAGACGGTAAGATCAGAGCAGTCGCTGCTAATTGGTGTCTCATAGTCAGGACACGGGAGGACACACCTGCAGCACTGATTGTCTACCCAACGCTGGGCCGATGCCATCAGCATGTGGCACAATGCTGTGAAAACATTCAATCGTCCTTCAAGTATACAAATAGTTTGTTTGGGTTTCTTCTGGTTTCATAGAAATGTTGATTAAAAATATTTGTAAAAATATAAAAATTCCGAAAAAAATAAAAACATGATCCGTGGGATACACTACTTCAGTGCGGAAGTAAAAACGAAAATTGATGTCATCCCAAGGGGCTGCTTTAATTTAGATGTTTAAATATGACCTATCTGCCTCTCCCTTTGGAATTGTTGACATTAATATCAGCCATTCAGTATGTAAACTCGGTGAAGTTTGGGAGGATTCTTCATTTGTGAAAGTTAATTTTACTGTTCTGTAATAAAAATCAACCTATTTTCAATCAGAAAAGCCAGCGCTTTTGTAATTAATCAACATAATTATGTCCTTCACATTTCAAATCACAGAAGGCCACGTTAACTAGCCTCCATATGCACTGCATAGTTATGAAAAAAGGGGCGCATTTTGAGTTTGGATGTTGCAAATTTTTACAATCTTCCATCATATCTAAGGACGTTCACCTCTTTTATAACAGTCATATTTGAGGATGTTTGAAATTCGCTAACGTTGGTTTGAATAATAAATATAATTCCTAACGGTTTTGACCACATAAATACATGTAGCTAGTCAACTTATGCTTTTTCGGGATATTGCACTATAATAGATCTCATTTTCTAAAAAATGGGCGGTGCGACCTATTTTGTGCACAACCCTGGGAATATCACTATATCGGTTCAGTATTGGCCCAATGCAACTAATTCAATAGGGCCGGACACGTTTTGCATACTAGTATTAATGCGGTATGGGGCCTATACGATATAGGCAGGCCCGTAGCCAGGGGGGGGGGGGGTCGGAGGAGTCGTTCGACCCCCCCCCCCTTCCGGACGGCTGAAGGCCCACATTTTGGCCGTCCTAGACAGTTAACTAAATTCACACCACAAGCAACATTGGTTCAACGTCTCGAGACCATTCTAAAATAGATTGAACAACGACATAATTAATAGTTTAAGAACGTTGTTATGTCCTAATATAGGGCTTATCTGGCACTAAACACTACTTTTAATTTATGAGAACTTTCATTTTTATGGTTTCGTGTTTTGCTAGGATACAATTGGACATACATTTTACATTACCACTGTGACTGGTTTGAAAATTTACCAAATCGTTTAATGACAAATAATTATGAGGTGAGGTATAATACCTTATTATATCCACCTACATAACTTTATTGCTACTCAATAAATGAGCAATTATTGTGTGCTTTTATTTCCTACATTGGAAAAAAACCCAGCTGACTACTACACAATAGAGTTATAGAACTTAAGGGTAGTCTCATTGTTTTTGGAAGTCTTATGGCAAGCAGAACCCCCCCCCCCCACACACACACACTGTGGATTTTTCATTTGATGCCTTATTCTTTCGCTTGGGCTACCATTAAGACCAATCTTAATCGACCCTGCGGATATTGCTAGCTGGCACAATGCAAGAAACCGCAGCTCTCATGATGCGCAAAAGTCCATTTTTTTAACAAAATGATTTATTGCATTGCGTAGTATACAGGGGCGGATCCAAAGGGGAAGGGGGGAAGGTCAAAACCCCCTTCGGAAAAAAATCATTATCTTATTTAGGGGATTTCCTTCTGAACTGGTGATATACTGAGGGACAAACAGTGCCCAAAGTGCCTTAGATTGCAGGAGAACGACTTTGAAATTATTTCTCAAGTGTTACCCCCCCGTCAGTGAAAAGCTAGATCCTCCCCTGGTATATAATTTGGATCTACGACTGTATCAAATCTCGTTCGTTCCCCTTGCCGCAATGGATGACTTCTCTTAAGTTTTAAAATGAGTGACAAAATAACGCATTATAATGATTTAGACTTCATCGACCACCTGATTTTATCTGTTCGTCGATCACATCTAATATGTAGTCAACCCGTTTTAGTCATGGTTTTCACAAAGTAAAACCACGCCAGGGGTCTCACCAGTGATTGATTTTTTTTGTTAAAATACTTAAGTTTAATAATATCTTTACAGTGAGAAGTAGAAATATTAATGCTCTAAATTATTTTTGACAACTATGATTAGGTGGTGGGCAAGTCACTTTAACTAAACAGTAGACCTACCCAGATATTCACATAACATTTTATCCCCCCGCCCATAGGGGAAGGGGGATTTTATTCGCGCCAGAATTCTGTCACGTATTCTTGTGGACGCAAAAACTCAAAAACTACTGGTCAATTTTTTTTTGAAATATAAACATGGGGATGTGCAAGTGATTTTTTAAAGATGCTACCAAAATTCAAAATGGCCACCAGAGGTCAACTCCAAAAAACTTTTTGTGGGCGCAAAAAAATATTCAAATTTTACTATCACATTCCCCACCATGGCGCACATCCGTTCCTCTCCCGTTTATGGTTGCAAAAAGAAAACAAGATCATATTTTGGCCGAAATAATGCTTTAGAATGCTCCATTTTAAGCCTTAGATTTTTATTCTGGGAGCATGCCCCAGGCCCTCAGGAGTCTTGGCTGAAAACAGTTTGCATCGGCCGTCTGTCAATTCCTGGATCCGCCACTGTATTTGTTCAGGCATAGGCTTACCCCAGAACAGCATCGTCTACAATGGTAGAATGAATGATTTTGTCCTGGTATATATAGGCCCTATAGCTCTGTAAATACATGAAATTACGGGGTACTGGGATGATTGCTAGTAGTAGTACTTTTCGCCCCCACCCGGGGAGGGTCATAAGGGATCTGTTTCGTCTGTTGTATGCTGTGTACAACATTGTATGGAAGCACTAGTCTACAACAATTATCCAAGGGCAGCTGCAGCCTCCTCGTATCTGGCCATAATCTTCGGGCGGATTGCCAGTGGGTACCCTGGTTCCTCCCCTCAATAGCGGAGCCAATGCAGCACCCGCATATGTAGGTCGTGGCAGCCTTAAATAACCGGCAATAGCGTGTTTGACATCAGGTCTCTCACGTGGGATGAATGGAGTTACCCAGAAAGAGTTATCCTTCCTATTGTTACTCTTGGGACTATCCGACTCGAGGATAGCGGAGCTGCGCAAAATGCCACGGTGTTTCATCATTAAATTGTACAGCGAAACCCAAGTCTCCGGCCGTCCGGGCATGTTTGGGGGTAGATCCCCTAGACATGCCCAGAACCCATTATCGGGCGAGCGAAGGAAAACGCTCTCAATAACCCACCATGCCCTATCACCCCCACCCTCACATAATCATCTGTACACCATTCATCTCATCAATTGACTACAACGTTTTTATTGTATTACAATGTCACTTAAAAGACCATTTGTGCCGAAAAGTGACGTAAAGCAATGATTTACTACTACATGAAATTACACACGAAAATCATTATTGAATCCTTTGTAACGTTAGTCAGTTAGAAAAATCACTATATATTTTTTTTTGAGAGCTCACATGCGCAAAAAGGAATTTATTCATGTTATTATTTATGAATACCTCAAGCACACTCCCCCCCCCCCCACCTGTATACGCCTCTGTTACAGAGGTATGTAATGATTGTCTTTAACTGAATGACGCAAACCAAGTAAAAACAAATGCAATTCTTAATTGGATCTGCACTTCAACAGAAAAAAATTAGCCATCTTTCACCCTTCCAATGTTATACATTCTTTTTTTTATTGAAAAACCATACCGGTATTGCTCAACATTATGATATATCTATTCAGTCACCGTGGTAGACATATAAATACAAAGTGACACGTGATCGTAATAATATGGGTTGATTTGACACTTTAAGGATTAAAAACTCAGCAGAAATTAAAAACACAATTTGTGTTTTAGGCAGGAAATGCACAATATTAGCTTTTATATTAAAATAAAAAATCCGGGGGAGCATGCCCCTGGATACCTCCCCCACTTACCTAAATATTTTGCATTGGCTCAGTATTTGGCCAGTAAAGGCAGTTATAACGGCAGAATACTAGATTCTGAGGGTCGTTACTGTCGGTAGTTGCCAGTATTGAACCTGTATAGGCCCCCTCACGTCATGTTTGCTGAGAAATGTGTGTTAAAATTTACTTTGGAATAATGGCCACCATTCACAACTATACAATAAATGTATCAGTAACGTTATTCGAAGTATTTTAAGTATCATCCTATACTGCATGATCACCCAGGCTGTATATAAAATAAACAAATAATAGATTCACAGTGGGATGATCAGTTCAACGACCAAGTCTCCATTGTGGTGTTGTGTGGAATTTCCCATTAGACCCAATAACACAAAGCGGTGCCAATAATGTCCATTGTATCTCCTTGTAACCGAGTATAATAATAAATGTAATTTATAAGTAATAATGGTCGTGTGGCATTGAAATGCTTGCCAAGTTTGGATCATAATAAAAGCACACCGCACAATTAGCAGTGATGTTCGTGCGCCCTTTCCCTGAGAGTTGTGGCGAAAGCGAGGCTGCAGAATCTGCCGGGTGTCACTAAACACAGTAATTTCTTTGGCAGATGGAATAAATACTACGGCAAATTGGGCGATGCTTTGGTACTTCGTGCCCGTTGGCAATCCAAATGATGGCCGTAAATCCACACATATATATACGTATACCTGGCTCCTGTCTCCCTTACTTTACGTTACATCCTGTTTGGTGTTTTCTTTCAGGTGATTTGAAATCTTGGCCCACCATGTGTTGGGCCAAAGTCTGTGATTTTGGCCACATTCAGAAACCTATTTGGGTTTGACAGAATATACAATGGTTTAAAAAATCAATAGATGATAAAGCGCTGAAATATTTGTTTATAAATCATGGAGACCAAAGAATGTATTTAAATTTGAAATCATCACAAATGTCTTGCATAGCTCTTTCCGATTTTTTTACTTTTACAGTGCGGGGATCGACTTTAGACGTCAGAATCTGACGTCTTTGGACGTCAGATTCTGACGATTAAAGTCGATCCCCCCTCGGTAAGGGATATAGCAGACCACACCCTATATTTAATAAAATAATGTGTTGTAAATCATGTATATTTTATAGTCAGTAATATAGTTAAAGCCATAAAAATACACTGTTTATGCTATATTGGTTCAGATCTCTTATTGCCATATAAGTATAAATTTCCCTCATCTGTGCGAAATTTGCTGTGGCTGAGGCATGGCCACTTACCGCGAGACAATAGTTCGAATTGTCTGATAGGAGGATAGTGTCATATAGTGTTCTATGGGCGAGCTCAGTATTATAAAAATGTTGTTTTCTAATATTTTTTGGATGGACAGTCTTTGGGAAAACTATAAGTTTTGTTAATATGATTTGTAAAGGTTCGTCTCAGCTTTTTTGCAGAACGTCTCAATACTATCTTTACTATATTAGCATATACTGCAATTCAAAGCCAAATAACAGTAAGTGCTCAATTTTAAAAGTAAGCATTTACTGCTATTTCACTGCTATTTCACGGCTTTTCGACTTTTCACGGCAGTATGATACATGAATAACCTGCAAAGATAGCTACCCTTACCGCAGCGCTATACAGGTGAATAACAAGGTGTTCTTTATAAAAATGATGTTCTGAAGATTGATGCGGTGGTAATTTACCATGGCTCGTGAGAACATATGCAGTAAGATGTGTTTTATTCAAAATGACGGGAGGTGGAGAGTGGTGTTCGTTGTAAGTATCAGCTAAAAAACATACCTGCTGGTCTTTGAGAATCAGTATATTTTGTTTAATTATATAATATTATGGTGTCTATTGTGTGCTATAACCCTCACTTAACTAAACATGTGAACTGGTGACAAATCGTGGCACATGTTATTTACATAAATCACATAAATGTTATGCAGGTTGGTCGCAAAGAGTTTATAGAAAATGAAATGAATCGGGTTTAGGCCACCTTTGTGCACATATAGGCTAAACTACCTCTCGGTCACGGAGGCTCCCCACAATACTGACTTTCACACGTGGATGGGGAAGAAACATTTTAGTTTCTTTCAAGTTTCTTTCAAACCGCCGAGACCGGGAAACGAGCCCCGAACTCTGGCGTAAAAGGCAGCGGTGCTAACCATTACCCTAGGGCCCCCGCCCGAAAGAGTTTATACTATTAGTAAGTAACACAGCATAAACGAGACAATGACCAACGTCTTGTGTTCGTATAAACTTATTATTTTTTGATGACTTTTATAACAGAAAGCTGCACACGCCTCTCAATTGTGCTGAGCATTATCGACATTTTTACTGAAAAATATTCTGGCACAATGGAGCAAAGGAATTGAATCCAAGGGCAGAATCATGTGTTATTCATTCCTCCATGCTTTGTCGACTTCTCAAGAGTCTGTCTAGGTCACTCGAATGACAATTATATCGGAGCCACATAAACTGAGAGGCACTCGTGTTAGAAGAGCCCGCCACTCGCGTCGCACCTTGGGACAATTATTGTATTCCTTCCTAAATAGTAGCAGTTCGCTAAATCTAAACAGATACGTTGTGCAAATGTTGTTTCATTACTGGGTCAACGCTATTGCCATTAGTCCATCATTAAATCAACGTTGGCCAGCTGACATCTCATTTGGTTAATTAGGAGACCGAATACTAGAGATATACGTCGTACACGCTCCGACAATTTTACGACAAACAGAAAACTGGGGCCAAAGGAATTGTCCTATTTTTTATAAATTTATGCTGTTAAAATATAAAACTGTGATGTAACGTACACCTCCGTTTTACAGGTGAACACGTGAAGTTGAACCGATGATAGTTTCAAGCCAACATTGGTTTGACATCTTATGTTTATTAAGCTTGAAATGAAATGAATGGGCTTTTAGGCCACCTTTGTGCACATATAGGCTAAACTGGACCAGGAGAACCTTCTGAGGATGGTGAGATGAATGAGATGACACTGCCCTCCAGACACAGGATTCGAAATACGAGCCCTGGCGGTCTGAGGCCGAGCACGCTACCACTCGGTCACAGAGGCTCCACACAATATTGAATATCCACGAGTGGGCGGGGTGTTTCTTTGAAACTTAGAGGCCAAAGTGGGGTTCGAACCCACGATCTCTGACTTTCCAAGCAGGCAGCTTTAACCACTGCACCAGGGCCCCCGCCTTTGTTAAGCTTGACATTTTGTATGGAAACACAGCAAGCAGAAGACACTGGGCCAAATTTGCTTTACGTTGGTCAACCGTCTTCAACGCTGACCCAGCATTAGCCTATACAGCGCGAGGGTCGATTTTAGACGTCAGAATCTGTCGTCTACAGACGTCAGATTCTGACGTCTAAAGTCGATTCCCGCGCTGAAAGATTAAAAATATTGATAATGGCCGCAGTCCTATAACATAGGTATTCAAATGAATCGGAAACCATTAACTAAGACATTTATGATGATTTTAATTTGAAAAAAACCCCACTTTGGTCTCCATGGCTTACACACAAAAAATCACTGCTTTAAGAGTTACAGCAACATTGGCTCAACGTATCGTATTTACCTGTTTACTGGGAAGCATGAGAACACCACTGACCACTGACAATCACTCATTACGGGACGCGACATTAGTGCTATACCAGATACATTATCAGATCACCTGTATAATCCATTGGTCTACCTCGAAACCCGGGTAAAAAAGTATTTTTTAAACGACTTGTTCATTCGCGCCGCTGATGTCGATCCACTAGAATTTAACAGAATTTAACCCTTAAAGCGCTACAATATCAAATTTTATTTTTTACCCACTTGAAGTTATGGGTCGCGCTAACTTCACGTGTGTAATAATTAAGCATATTTTTTTTATTTGAGAAGAAACATTTGCAAATTTGTATGTTTACACACCCATTTTATTCCATAAATTAGAGAAAACATTGGTATAACCTGTATTTCATAGTCGTGACTAACGCTTAACCCTTTAACCGCCGGTGCCGTATATATTCGGTTTTTCATTTTTTTATTAGCACATTAAGTACCACCTTTTGAACACGCTAAAGGTAAAATGTGACATCAATCAGCAATATTGGAAAATAGTTGACCTCCATTTTGTCAAGTCTGAATAATTTTCACTCACTTGAAGTTGTGGATCGCGTCAGCGAGACACAACTTCAAGTGGGTGAAAATTCAGATTGAATAATTTGGCGGTTAAAGGGTTAAAGGATTACTGCGACTTCTATGATTCCTGTGATATATTTCTGTGATATATAAATAAGTTTCAATAATTTAATTAGTTTTATGATATGGAATGTCTCAACACATGAAATATGATTAAAATGACGTAGCGGATTTCCCTTTGATCCTAGACGATAAAGTAAGTCATATATAAGTGTATCTTCCCAAGGATACTAAAAATGTGTTGTAGTATCCTTGATCTTCCGATATGTTTTCATCACACGCGAAGCTGGGGGTTGTAAAGTTTGAGTTGACGCAAGCCCCTCCTTCACCGGGCAATAAATAACTGATATGCTGCTGAAGGAAAGTGGGGCTTTGTATGGTGGATGATGGTGGATGACACCAGCAAATTACAATCGCCGTTTTATAACGCCGTGCGTCTGAACTATGTTGACGTTTGTTATTTGATCGTCACCTCCGCTAATGTGACACCATTCTACAACAACTGGTCCGTTATATTTTACATCTATGCGTTTCATTTATTTGACAGGTATAGCTAGGTGTGTGTTGTTTTTATACTTTTCGATTATTAGAAATATATCATTTATTTTACATGACCGTTACAATTTGTTATGCTTGCGATTATTGTTCCCAGTGTGACTGACTCAAAAAAGTAGAAACCCTTGCTTCCAGGATGTAAAGGGTTAGAAGGTTGCCCATGTAGGCACGCCCCTTTTTGAGAGAGAAGAGCTGTACTTTCTCCAGTGCCAAATGTCATTGAATTGCTTATAAGACAGCTACGGTTTGGCACCATTCATTTGAACACATGGTAAATGGTCGTACATACCTCACATGTATGTGTTATTACGTCCGCTTCTGATGGTATCACCCTCAACTGGTGCGGATATAACGTTACTTCATAAAGTGCATGTAAAATATTTCACTAAAGGATGAGGATAGTGGAAGTGAACGCAGAAGTCATACGCATTTCAATACTTCCGTTTTGTCGATGTATTGTGGTAAGACATTCCAGAAATGCTGAATAAACAGCAACGTAAGAATTGTAAATTGTTGATTTTGCTCGACATTACATCATATGTCTGTGATAAACTGATAAACGTAGTCTAGGATTACTCCTCACCTCTCAAATAAATTCAAAGATCGGTAAAGTAGACGTAACCGAGCAAATAATTGTAAGTGGAACAACTCCTGTAGATATCACGCGATAGAGGTGTACATGTGTGCCACTTTGTTAGTCGGTGTGTAACAGGTCAAAATAACCGACACAGAAGAGACAACTGTATATAATTTGAAGATGTTGAACAGTATTCAGTTAATAACTCGTTTTGTCAATTGATAAATCTTTGGATTACTTGCGGGCGCACGAGAGATGGAAATTAATTTGTTCATCATTATCTGATTAGTCTGGGGCTGATTGTAGCTATCAGATGATTGTTAACGAGGCATGTATATATCTCTCATGCAAACAAAAGGCGTTGTTTTAATGTTAGCCCCACCACATACGTGCTGGCCCCACATTGATCCACCTCTTCTATCGACCTGAGTGCCATCAGCTGGCCATTGTGATGGCCACTCAAGGCATGCTTGGCTGGGCACATCCTAATTTGACGGTCCAATATTTCGCCGTATATAGGACACTTGTTTTATTGTTATTCGGTCATGCAGAAGCTTGCCAGACACGAGGACGACCAGGTGCGGTGAATAACTATCATATCTTACAACAATTATGAAATTTCGCGTTTCTTTTCCTTTTTTAGAAGAGCACACTTTTCATTGTGAATTGTTGAACAAGACCAAAAACGTCGGGAAGCCTGCAGACTGTCATTCTAAATGGCTGGTTTCATAGTTTTCACCAACGAGGTTTGATGTGGCTGCATGTTTTGCGGCCGCGTTGAAATCGCTTTGATGGGAAAAAGTAATCTTATTGTTACCTGGTTACAGCTGGGGAACGTTACTTACCTATACTGTTAGTAGCAGTAAATTTAGTAGGATTCTAAATAGTAAAACAGTCAGGTATAAATATGTTGTTTGGCCACAGCTCGGAAGTCAAGCATAAAAGTGGGTTCGATAGGTATTCTGCTAAGTTATTCATAGTGTTGATAATTTATTATTAGTATTTATATACTTTCAGTTGCAGATATCATGATGCGAGGCGGTCACCTAATTTTCCAAGACTCCATCAAACTAAAACCAAGAATTTAAATCATACAGAACACTAATCAAGGTAAGTTTCTTAATCATAATAATCACACTAGGCTACAACGTTACTTAAACTCTTTGTAAGAAAATATAAATTACTTGGTAAAGAATTAATAAAATGTTGCCATATGACGTTGTTTTATTTCATAGCACATACGAACAACCGCAACAACGCCGGAAAAAGTAATCCTAAAGTTTTAAAAATATATTGCTATTTCAAATGGCCATTTCTAATATTTCCCTTACCTCTTTGGTCACCGAGCCGATATAATTTTCATTAATTATTTCAGACAAATCTATATGTTGTGTTACATATATGTCCAAAAAAGTTGTTCTGCATCAGATAATTCTACATGTCTGTTGCTAATTTGTTGGTAAAATTTAAAAACAGATCTCAACTTATGACATCGGGGAATTTCAGAAATTCTCCATTTTTCGCCTATACCTGGGGTTGTGTCTCGCTACCGCGCGACACAACCCCAGGTATAGGCGAAAAATGGAGAATTTCGCACTTGCCCATTTTACTAGTTTAGTCAGTCAGTGTTGCCTTGCCTCTGCAGGCTAAGGATGTCGTCCGGTGGGAGTCGTCCACGGAGCGCGTTCAAGGGCAGCGTCCTGGTGAACACCTTGATGGAACATGACGCCCGCAGGTTCCCGGCCAGACAGACGGCATCCAAGTTTGGACAGAGACTGCTGGACGTCGGTCAGATTGAGAGGTCAGCTATTACATTAAGAGGTTTCTTCGTATTTCGTGTGATAACAAAATAATTTCTGCAAATTTGCCCGTTCTCTGGATTTTTTTCATATTAGACTATAAATCTGCTGGCGGACTTTATATATTTTTTGTCGTTTCAACGGAATTTTCAAAATATCAATTTTGCAAACTGCCGTGTCCCCTTTCACGACAAATATACTTAATGTTTATATTATATATGTATGTGTTTATTGATGATTATGTTATACATAATTATAATTATGTTTAATTATATCATTAAAAGATGAATACATTTCTTTTGATTTTTTTCTGTCCACTGGGCAATGTTTTAGTTGATAGTTGACATACGCTAGATCGCTAGATCGCTAGATCGCCTGGGATCTTTTGTGCCCCTATTCTTGACATAGCATACTCATCATTTGATTATTTTAGCTTTGAGTCAGTTGCTTATGAAATGACACCGATGTCGGTTTTATAAATAATTATTATATATAGATGCTCACACCTAAAGGTACTTATTTTGGCGCCCAGTGTCACCGTTTTTATCTGCGCCCTTGAGTACTACGTATTTGCACCAGAGGCCCATCTATATAATTATGTACTTATATCCATATGGCTACCTGTGTAGCAAGATCTTTGCTAGTAGCAACTCAGATAGTTTAGTAAAAATAGTGGATAGACGTTTATTACGTTTATTATATTATATATATATATATATATATATATAGCGATGACTTTTGGTCCATTTACAAAGGTGTCTCACTGTAGCCTGAGATTGAACATAAGAGTAAAACTTATTGCACACAGTCTATTATGATATTATCGCGGATTATCTGTTTCGCGAAAGTTTGAAAGTATATAGTAGGCCTTCACTGACTCAAAATTTAAATTAGGACAACACTCGGTAACACACATGTCATAATACCCTTTAACCGCCAAATTATTCAATTTGAATTTTCACCCCTTCGAAGTTGTGTTTCGCTGACGCGATCCACAACTTCAAGTGAGTGAAAATTATTCAGATTTGACAAAATGGCGGTCAACTCTTTTTAAATCTTGCTGGTTGATGTCACATTTTTTCTTTAACATATTTAAAATGTGGTACTTAATGTGCTAATAAAAAATGAAAACCCGAATATATGCGGCACTGGCGGTTAAAGGATTAACTTACGTACGATGTGCGTATAAGAGTCAAGTGACGTCTAACTACAAAATGTAGTTTATCACTGTTTATTGATATTCAACACAGACAGAGAAACTGCGGGTCACT
Source organism: Flabesymbios commensalis (assembly GCA_964017125.1). NCBI lineage: Eukaryota > Metazoa > Annelida > Polychaeta > Terebellida > Flabelligeridae > Flabesymbios > Flabesymbios commensalis. The sequence goes on from OZ024914.1 coordinate 26,150,273, forward strand.
TGGTGTAATAACGCTGCGGACAAACACGTTAACGCGAGTTATATGTTGTGTTGCTAAACAGTCGCATTACCATGATTACGTCATTCATAACGTACCGTTTACAACAAATAGGACACAGTACATAACGATGTAGCATTGAAGCGTGTAAAAACATTGTTCTGGACATTATGTTTCCGCAAAAGCGATTCACAAGCCAACGGTATTGACGCCTGTATATTTGGAAAGGCGATGAACAATTTAATCCTTCAATATGTAGGCCCCTGATTGATTTACGGCAATCATAACGTTTCAATTAACCATTTAACCGCCGCTCACGATTATTTTCGTTTTTATTAGCACATTATAATTATAACAAGATATCAATCAGCAATATTTCAAAACCGTTGACCTCCATTTTCTCGAATCGAAATAACTTTTACTCACTGGAAGTTGTGAATCCAATCGCGTCAGGGAGACATTTCCAATTAAATAACTTGGCGGTTAGCAGGGTTAGAGGATTATATGTGTAAATTTATGAATAAATGACAGTCGTATTTGGGTGTGTCAAATTTTAAATAATTATTTTTAAATAATTATTTTGAATACTGTTCGGCACCTCAGCTCAAATGTAGAATATAAGCGCACAATGACACGCCGTCATAGCAGCAACACATGCTCAATGACGTCGGCTGGCGCAAATTGGCCGTCAAATCAATTACTGCGATAATTAACACCATTGTTAATTAACCTAGATACTGCTTCTCAGAATGCAAAAAACACTGAAGCATGGCGGACAACTTGTCTCCGCGGAGAGGGTCCCGTCCTACACGTGTATATACATTAAACGAGGCCCCGCGGCGACAGAAACAGGCCTCAGCCTCTGACTTGCATCGTTATCTTTTTTAAAATTATTTAAAACAAGCACAGCAACACTTCCCTGTTGAGAACATGACTAGGTAAACTGATGGAAAGATGTAGTATATCTGTACTGCGCGTCATTTGAAAAGGTCAGTTGTAACAATGGCGCCACGACTTGCTACGAAAATCTTGCTCTTACCCATAATGCAGTATTTATCTGCAGTAAAAAAAACTGCTATAGAATCAATGGGCCTATACCTTTTTAGGTCTTGATCTCTTCCAAAAATATCTGATGAGCGCCATGTATCTAGAACGCGCACAGTTGCGCTGAAGAGTTGATAGCTCTGTCATATGATTTACAAACATGATGCAAGCTGGAAAATGTGTTTATTTGGTTAGATTTACAATATTTTGTCTCACGCTAAACCCTACACCCGCTGGTGGATCAAGTATGGTATTCTACCCCGACTAATGAAACAGTAGAACACTAGACTTGGACCGCCACACATATGCGCGCACCAAGAATTAACCTAACATTAACAAATAGTTCTCACTTTAAATTATATTTTTTTGTTTCGAAAATTTCGAATCTAGCATTTCGAATCTGCATACAAAATGGCGTCACTGTCATCAATAGCTTTTTCAATGCCAGCTCAGCTGAGCCGATATAAGAGAACAGTTATTATTGTTAAATATTAAACAAAAAACATAGTCACTACATGTGTAGGTAAAGAGCTAACCATTAAAGGGCTTACATGATCAGTTGATTAAATAACATACATTTTCACGGTAGCGAGACTCAACTTCAAGTGGTTAAAATACTCATTTCTGTTTAAATTGTCACCAAACATTTGCAAATCTCGATGTTCAAACACTTATTTCGTTCCCAATAAAAGTGATTTAATCGACCATGATCAGTTAATTAAATAACATACATTTTCACGGTAGCGAGACTCAACTTCAAGTGGTTAAAATACTCATTTCTGTTTAAATTGTCACCAAACATTTGCAAACCTCGATGTTCAAACACTCATTTTGTTCCCAATAAAAGTGATTTAATCGACCAATAAAACGGATTGAAAACGACTATATAGTCTTGCTTAGAGGTGAAAGGTTAAGTCAATTATTAAGCCTATAGCCGAATAATATCAAAGCCTTGGGTCGCAGTAGTGTAACTCGACTACAAATCCGTTAGATTTGTGATAATTTTATATGGCGCGTTAATGAGATTTTTGTAGTGCAATAATTTATATTATCTCTATTTCATTTATGTTATTTGCTTCATTGCGTAATAAAAAAAGAATCCCATTATACGACCGCCATTAAAAGAACGAATCTCTTTTAAATCATAATTAAATTATCTGATTTCCGATTTATTTAATCATTTGATATTTAAAATAATTTAATTATCACACGATTTGCATTTTTTCTGTTAAAAACCGAACAAACCTACTTCAAAATTAATTAAATTTCAGTTGATAAAAAATTTTCATCAGATTTAATTGAGTGACGAAATGGTTTTAGTATCACACGAGTGGGAGTTTCATGCACGCGGGTGATGTGAGGATGACCTATCTGGCATGTTATATGTTACGGAATATGTTATTGTTTCTCAGGACAAAGAGAGAACAAATTGAAATCCTCCTAATATTATGTCATTTATTAATATTATCTTAATAATTAAAGCAAATTAATCAACATTCCTTATAATAAAAACACTGCGACTGTTGGCATAATTCATGTCGCTGCCTCGCCAATATTAAATGTGAACTGAAAAATGCAAAAGAGATAAAACTTCAATCAAAATGGTTTCTTCACCATCAGAAAACTACTGCAAAATTTTGACATGTAGGCTATAATCATATGGTTTCACGAGAGCCTAATTGTCTGGCGATGTACTGGCGATGAAAAATAGACGTCTTCTGATGGCGATCGGTGCCGATATCGAATGTGCGGCCCACGTATTGACGAAAGTCGGGAAACATTCGGGGAATATCGCCGAAATTTCGCCGAATATTCGATGATGCATAGAGGAAGATCATCGGCTAACAGTTAACGCTGTATTTTGGGAATCGGCGTTTGCCGGTGATGCCATACACGAATATCGGAGATGCGAGCATGTTGGGAACATCGCCGATGTGTGGCCGATGTTAGCCGACTGCTCGGCTGTTTGGCGATATATCGCCGATGGTTTTTGGCGATGAAACATCAGGAGGAAAATTTCAATGCATGCATTGAAATTTGTCTCGATGTCCCGATGCCTTGGTGAAGCATGGCGATTTCTGGCGTTCGTCGATGATCATATACAGAACTACTGGCGCATGGTGGCACTGCCATCGCGAAAGCATCGAGAGGCTTATAAAGCCCCGTGGGACCATGATATTATAACTGATTACTGAATTACATAATTAATTATCAATAATACAATACAAATTATCTGTATAATTATGATATTTGTTATATTACATTTGGAAGCAGACCGCAGTCAACATTTAAACTACAGGCTCGCATGAGGCCTTTGTTTGCATTAGTTATCTTATCTTTCAAAGATTTGCTGAACATTTTTTTAAATACAAAAATCGCAAAACTCAAGGTGCGAGTCCGTGCATTTTGATAATCATCTTATTGAGTTGTTCTTCTTGTATGTTGTGATAAATTTATCGTTCATTTTCAGTAGACATTATATTTATTTAAGGTAAGGTATTTATCTGTTTTTCCTACAGTGTGAGTGGTCATGACTCCTTTATTAGTGCTAACGTTATTTGTTTTTCTTACAGTGTAAGTGGTCATGGCTCCTTTATTAGTGCTAACGTTATCTGTTTTTCTTACAGTGTGAGTGGCAATGGCTCCTTTATTAGTGCTAACGTTATTTGTTTTTGTTACAGTGTAAGTGGCCATGGCTCCTTTACTGACTCGCCTACACAGTTGTATTGCTGGAGTGACGAGAGTGTTGTTCGTGAGGCACGTCGCATGGCAGTGACCACCACAAGCCGTCTGCCTCCGAGAAGACTTATACAGCTGGTGGATCTACAACAAGATGGACAACCAGGTCAAGAGGGCTATGACATGGGACAGGTCCGGCGTAACCTTCAGTCTCAGTTTGATAATGATTCTGGCGTGGAGAGGTTAGATCCTTCTGGAGCAGATGGTCAGAATGGATACCCTGCACTGGACGGTCTAGAAGGTCTGGACAGCGGTCATCTGGCTCGCAGGTTATCATCACCAGCTTTGTCTGGACACCAGCATTACCTTGCCGAGAGAGGTCTTCTTCAAGACACTACTGCTCGTCAGTTTTCATCGGCAGCTCCATCCCCAACCCCTGCCTCTCCTCTACCTGTAAAAGTGTCACATTCTGTACCAGGAAGTCCAGGACCTCTTTCGGCTCCCAACATGGGACTGGAACAGCTGGTGTGGACCGATCAATTGATGGATGTCCACCAGACACCCACTCTTATAGTTGGAACACCTAGTATGGTTGTTCAAGACCTGCATGATACGACCACGTGTAAGTATGATGGCGTTGAAATGGCTGCCCTGGACCTTGAGAATCTGGATTTGTCTGGACTGAGAGTTGATGGAAATACTTCAGTCCCCCTACCCAGTCCTCATCCTAGTGCCAGATCCACACCAGTTCCAACAGCAGACCAAGTGGCTGCACAGAGCACTGAACAGCTTCACCAGGAACAGATAGACCAGATGGAGAGTCACGGATATTCAGACAATGAGAAACACCTTATTGAGCAGATGAAGAAGATGAGGAAATCTCACGATGATACGGTAGAGACGTACGAGGAGCGTATCACTCAGCTGACAGAGAAGGTGAAGCAGCTTGGAAACCTGGCAGAACTGCTGGAGAGCGGTAAACTGGGGCTTGGAACCGGCCAGCCACAAGCGACTGCTGAAAAAGAGGAAGCATCGCAAAAACAGCCATCACAACCTTCAACTCCAAGATGCGTCACGCCGGCTGATCGCGCGGATACTCCACTGCTCCCCCGTGAGTATAGCAGGAGATATCTTAACCCTTACAACGCTTAATTATTGTGTTTAACCCTTAAAGCGCTAAATTAATTTGTAAAAAACATCGCAAGCAAAGGATTTTTTTCAATTTGAAATCATCATAACTGTCTTAGTCAGCTCTTTCCGATTCGTTTGAATACCTATGTTATGGGTATACGACCGTTAGAAATATTTTTACTTTTACAGTGCGGGGATCGACTGTAGTCGTCAGAATCTGACGTCTACAGACGTCAAATTCTGTCGACTAAAGTCGATCCCCGCGCTGTAAGGATTAAATCATGGAGACCAAAGGTTTTTTTCAATTTGAAATCATCGTAACTGTCTTAGTTATATCTTTCTGATTCAATTGAATACTTATGTTAAGGGTCTACATCCATTAGAAATACTGTAATTCTTACAGCGCGGGGATAGACTTTAGTCGCCAGAATCTGACGTCTACAGACTTCAGATTCTGCCAGGTGTCTAAGCAATGATTGTGTAATAAGTGATTATATTGTAAAATGATCTGAATTATATTATACTGAGTCAAAAGTTTAAAGCTCGATAAATACTTCACAATTACATTTTGACTCACCCAATTTTATTACTTTCTGAATATTTGAAGTAAATCACCACTTAGCTTTCTAAGTGTCATGACTTCTATGTTGTAATATGATATGGTATTCAGTATACTTGCAGGTACTGAAGTCATGCAGATAATTGCCATTAATTGTTGTATGAAATGCCCCTCTAGTACGTGTATACGTACTAAGTTAACCCCATAACTGTGTCTACAGACACACGTCACCATCAGCATAATTAGTGTAGGCACAAGTATCTGCACTTTTATATTCAATTGTTTTATAGGTTATTTGGTGATTGGTACAAAATTATACTCGTCTACTTCACAGACTATTGCTTATTTTAAGAACCACCATCAATAATTTGACATTTAAATAAGTGAGAGAGACGATGATTATTTGTCAAATGCACTCTCACCTCGAGAGAAATGTCGAACGAGTTGAAATATTGACAACAATGACTGACGTAGAAACATAAACATTATCATTATTTTGCGTGCTACCACGGTTTTGGGAAACTAGTTAGCGTAATTTATGATGAACACGAAGGCTGAAAGGTGTAATGGTTGTGTAATGCATTGCCGATAATCTATAATATATATGTGAAATGGTGTATCTTAGATGTCTATGGCAAGGATTGATCATGAAACTTGTCCACATTACACATGTTACACGCTCATATTTAAAACGTGATAATAGAGTTTGATCCATGTGGTCAAAATTATTGCTGTACAAGGAATACTGTGAAACTTAATAGCCTTGACCTCCATTGTTGTCACCGAGCTAGTTAATACAATGAAGTATGGAGGAGGGGTCTTATATAACTTTGTTTTCACAGAGTTCCCATTTAAAACGGTTTCCGGTGACGTCACTGCGTTTCACAGAATACAATAAAATCTCCAACATCCAGAACGGTGTTTGACAGAATGCTCTGACTATCCTTAACTGCACATTCATCACGAATTTTCCACGTGTCAGCCATGTTAACACTACCTAATGATTCTAGGGATATATTAATGTATATCTTCAACGATGTGTATTCTATTTTGTTGAAGAAGAAGACGTTCAGGAGGATGTCCCTGCTCCCGGTGTGATCCCTGCGGCTCCTCCTGTTCCTGGACCCCCTGCCCCGCCCCCTCCACCCTCACCTAGTCGAACCACCGCCACACGGATCAACAAACCCAGCAAACCAGCCGTACAGCCCAGGGTGAAGATGAGAGCTCTGTTCTGGGATAGAGTAATCCTGGACCGGACTAAAGAAAACTACCCTATCAGCAGAGGTGAGAATCCAACACGAGGCGATTAAGCAATGGTGGTTAGATGTTGGTCCAACCACCATTGGTTTAGCATGTCATTCTTGTGGAAAAAAGACCACAATATTTACAACAAAGAAGGAAACCGCCAAAGAAACAGACGACAAAGAAACAAGCGAACGAACGAACGATTTAACTAATGATTAAATTAACAAACGATCAAATGAGCGAATGATCGAACAAATGAGCGAACGAACGAATGAACTGGCGAACGATCAAAATAATGAACGAATTAACGAACGAACAAACGAACGAGCGACCGAGCGCACGAGCTAACAAATGAGCTAACGAATGAGCAAACGAACGAATGAAAGATTAAAAAGGCCGACAAATTGGAAATCTGCTTGTCGCAACGCACTAATCCTCGTTTTTTTCTTCATACTAGTATTTCTCCTTCTTTTTTGGTTGTAGTTTACATAGATCGGCAAAAAATTATTTGTCAAATTTGTTTTTTCAGTTAATAATCATGATAATCATTTCCTAAAATAAGCAACATATCAGGTTAAGATGACCCAGCCACGTTAGCTGTGTCGTTGAACCCACATTTTATTGTTATTGTGCGATTATCAGCAAATTATGCCATCGATAATCATTTAATATCATGTCACATCAGCCTTAGTATTCTATGACATGCAAGCGGAAACTTTTCTTTTTCGTCTGAAAATGGCAGTCTTGATACCTTGAATATAGCAATGTACTAGAATGCTTCGCAAACACATATTCAACCATTAAGTTGTGTGCGCCACGCAAACTATAGCTTCGCTTTACAAGGCTCCAGATTTGGCAAACAGACTTCGAAACATTCTTAGATAAAATATCCCAGTAATAAAACGATATTCACCCAAAACTGGCTTGAAGTTTGGCCACCGTCTACGATGCTGACCCAACATTAATCCAACATTGGGCCAATGTTTCCTGTTTGTTTGATATTTGCTTCGATATAGTACGTTATAGGCCTATATTCAATATTTATATTGGTTATATCACAACCTAGCCTCATTTTTAAATTGCAAATTTTTGAATAAAAATCCCGGCAATATTTAAAATCCCAAATGGTGGTATTATTTCAAGTAATTGTTCTTTCGTAGATATCATCCTCTCTTGTTTTATAACCGTCACTAAAAACGCGCTTCAGACGGTATTTTTAGTAACAACTTGTGCACAAGGTTGGGACAAAGTTACTGACGACAGTCCGCAACTAAGCCAAGGCTGGATCAACAACTATTGTAATGTGATTTTGGTAGATATTTTCTTGATTGCGCTCATCTTGCAAATTGGTCAATCACATAGAATTACGCGCTTCTACTGCTTTCAAAGGGCAATTATGACCAAAAAAATATTTATTGCTCTGCTTGAAATAATTCCCAACTGTAAATGATCCTAATTAAGGCAGATGCGTTTTACGGATTTGAAGACCCATTTACTCTATTGTCTCTACAAAAAATGTGTTGATTTAGTAGCCTAAGGTAAACGTGGCGGTTGTATTCTGATTATGTGCGACTTAAATCGGGGGTGACTATGGAGCTTTTTAAGGGACGGTGACTGTATCTCTAAACCATATGATGTCTATTGAGATGACACGAATGCTCATAATTATTGTGACGTTGGGATTAAAGGGACATTATAAAGTGACATACATATATGTCTGCCATTTGATAAAATGACAAACATATATGTCTCCAATTTTATAAAGTCACAGACATATCTGTCTGCATTTTTTTAAAGTGACAGACACATTTGTCTGCCATTTTATAAAGGCACAAACATATTTTGTCTTCCATTTTATAATGTGACATACATATATATCTGCCATTTTATAAAGTGTCCGATTTGTTCAGTTCTCCATAAATTAACACAATGCATGACGTTAAACTCGATGACACATCGTTAGAAACAATCGATATGCTGTATCAGACAGACAGACAGACAGACAGATATTTTATTGACAGAAAGAAAGTCAATCCAGACTTATTTGTCATAGAAATAAGAGAGAGATATGTACATGTATATACAACATTGGTAATTTGTTAAAATCATCACTGGGTATATACTTTAAATTGAAAGGCATTGCAGGGTAACATAGGGTCTATCATTTTGTTTCCCGCACCAAAACCAGAGATAAAATAGCTACTATGTATGACATGCTTATTATATATATAGTAGCAAAAAAGACTCTCTGGAAAGCGTAGAAACCTAAAATATATACAAGTGCATAATTATGCTACAGTAATTCGTCGCCTCGGAGCTAAAGGATCCTATCGTCAGAGTGGCAGATAGGATCCTTTAGCTCCGAGGCGACGAATTGGAGAATGTATTAAGACATATAACAAACACAGAGATACAATTTAACAATAAATATCTTGTCGCCAAACAAACATTTTTTGCTTCAATTCTGAGAACGAATGGTTCAGTTCGCCATCTTACATCGCAGTGAGTTCAAATCTTGGCTGACGATGACGCACGGTTGGAAGGGAGCAAACCAGTCAACATGAGTCATTAATAACCGATGTTGGGCTAATGTTGGGCCGCCGTCGTAGACGGCGGACCAACGTTAGCCCAACATCGGATATCCATATCTCATGTATACTAAAAAGAACAGCTGTCAGATCATAAGAAAGGAGATAAAATTAATTATTTGCTTTGACTTGTTGCTTGAAATTGGCATTAGAGGTCTGCAATTATCCTAAGTAGAATGTATCCTTTGGCATGTCAACATTTGTGTATTGGAGTCATCCCCACCTAGCCGTGTGCGCCGGTCCAAATTTCTTGTTTTTTATAAGTGTGGGTCAACATCAATTTAACGTTGGACAGTGTTTTCGTATATTATATACTTATATCGATCTTCAGGATGCGATACGTTGGTTATATATTTGACCATGAGCCCAGTGGTCCCGGGCTCGGGTCCCACGGGGCGGGCATTGTTTCTCCAGTGTACATATAATATATAATAAAATAATATAATACAATTTCAAAGCATGGGGTGATGGTAACCGTAAACAAGTAGTGGTATAGTCACCACATTTAAAGTTATTATACATATCAAAAATGTCGAAGCTGACCGATTTGTATATTTATATAACTATACATTTATACGTCATCTATAATTTTACTTACTTCTTTATTCATAGCTCTAATTTGTAATATTCCATATTGTAAAAACAACACGTATAATAATTAAAAGAGTATAGTTAATGTAGAAGAAAATATGCTTTGTTGGTGCCAACATCGTGCTTTCTTCACTTTGTTTTGTATGTACGTTTAATCACTGAACAATGTTATCTATATTATTCACTTTTTTTGCCAGATAAAACGTTTTGGCACAATGTCACTGAACCAAACTTTGATGTGGACGAATTCGAAAGGTGCGTAGCCTGCAATATAGATTGATACTACACTCAAGTAACTGTAGTGATGTATACACAGTTTAACATTATCTAACATAATTATTTATTTCTTTCAAGTTCGTGACACTACTTCACATTTGCGTGTATAGGCCTCAAATACACGATCGATGATTTATACGTTAAATTATCATCTTTATTTTTGTCAATTTTGATTCTGGGCCAAAATGTGCATCAATGTCACTTAACAGAGGCACTACTGATGAGCCTTTAGTACCAGATTGGAAATTATATTACGACTAGAGCTTTTAATTTAAAATATAAATCGACTTATTGTCAAAGTACAGCGAGATTGTGTAGATAATACCCAATATTAGGTCATATAATTTATAATAAATTTAGCTAAATATTGTATAGGTTATATCAGATATTGTGCCAATGTGAGGTCATAATATGAAGTGAATTGTATAAAAATGTGCTGGCTATCCAGCAAACACCGTCTACGACGCCGGGCCGGCATTAAAATAACATTGGGTCAACGTCTCGTGTTTGCCGAATACATGTAATTATTGACTTTGCTAGGACCACAACATATCAGACACAGATACGGCGTTAACCCTTTCAGTGCGGGGATCGTCTTCATACGTCAGAATCTGACGTCTGTAGACGTCTGATTCTGACGTATAAAGACGGTCCCCGCGCTGAAAGAACTGAAATATTTCCAATAGCCTCATACCCGTAACATAGGTATTCAAATGAAGCGGAAAGAGCTAACTAAGACATTTATGATGATTTCAAATTGAAATAAACCCCTTGATCTCTATGGTTTATACACAAATAATTCAGCGTTGTAATTAATTGCGTCCTATATCGGCTTGGCCACCTATTGTACACATTAGCCATGGTTCACACAGTTTTTGGCACATAAACAATGGCATCTCTGAGCTGCTTCCTCTGTCTTCTTATACGTGCCAGCTCACACCGAGACGCTCTTCTAACTACGGTTCAATGGCGGACCAACGTATGTAACGTTGTCTCGGCAGTATGTCAACGTTGGATCGACTTGTCCCTTTGCGAATATTGCAGCATCTTCGTCCAAGGAAACATGTTCAACGCTAATATATACTTCTTAACACAATACATTCACAAGTTTAGTATCACAAATACCCATTATTGCTGTATAGTACGGTGCCTAAAACGACCGTTTCAAGGTCAGTTTTGCGAGTCGCCAAAAATAGATTAGTTTTCATTTATCGTAACGCAGCCTATTTGTCATTCTAGTAGAAAAATCGGCTATTTCACTAAGAAAATCTCATCCTAACTCTCAGTCATTTACCATTAAAAAGTTAAGATGATCTTAAGATGATCTTAACTTTTTAATGATAAATGACCTGACTTAGTCAAAGTTAAGCTACGATTTTCTTAGTGAAACAAGCCGTGAATTAGGATTTTTTGCTTTGGTCACTAACATGAATAATAACATGAACCGTAATAGAAAATAGAAACACAACAAAGGCTCGTGTCATGCCGTACAAAGCCAAAAGGCAGTATCTGCTTACTTTACAATTAAGAAACTACTGCCTTTTGGCTGTGTAGAGCAGTATGCCAACTCACATATCGGCTTCATGTTGGATCAACCTATCGTCCCCTTAGATATGAAAGGGTGTATCTGCCACTTTGCAAAGTGGCAGATACACCCTTTCATATCTAAGGGGACGATATGACAACCGTCTCACATGATAAATGTATGAGTGGAAAATGGGTCAATTATAACTGTCGTCCATTGACCAAAGTTTACTTAATGAACTAATAGTGTTGAACCACTTACGGCCCTGCGCCAGTGAAAAGAGCCAGTCATACTTGAGCGATAATAAGATGGCCACTCCTATAGATCACATACACTGTCCTATAGCTAACGTTGTTCAATAGCTGGCCAAGTTGATTTTTTTCGCTCATAATAGAGAAGAATAATAGTGCATTTTGGCCATTATTTGGTCAACATTCAGGTAACAATATGCATATAATAAATAAATAAATAAATAAATACAAAAAATAAAAATAAAAATAAATAAATAAATAAACCAGAAGTCATCACTGTCAGTTTTGTCTCCTTTATGTTCAGAGGTCAGGCCTTAATGTAGGTGATGTCAGATAATTCTACTGGTCGTCCAGTGACGTCAGTGACAAAAAAGATGAGGCTTTAGTGTAGACTATGTATTTATAACACTTTTTAAATTTTGTGATTGCGCAGGTTTTTCGGAGTTGCAGAGGATGTGGCGCGGAAGGAAACGTCTTATCAGCGCCAAGATTCCGGCGGTGTTAAACAGGTAATATCATAATCACACGTAATTAGTTTATGTTTTTATGCTGCGTCACAATATTCTTGCAATATGTGCCATACAACAATTCACCTGCCTTATGATCAGTTTGAAGTAAAATACATAACGCTTTCATCGTCTACCTAACGATGAAACCTCCTATGTCCATTTTATATTTCTTGAAACATGGTAAAAACATATGTGATACAAAATTGATTCTATGTCTTATTCCAAAGCAAAATATCACTTGCCCTTGGGAATGTTTTGGAAAATTTATTATGATTTTTTTTATGAATATCTAGCTTTCAAATTACGTTTTATCATTCGTTGAGAAGAAACGTAAAACCGGACATATGAAATTTCATTATTAATTAGGCAGACGATAAGCGGTCCTAGCAACGAAAACGGGGGAAGATGAAATGAAACTTACATGTTTGCCACATATAAACTGACTTATAGCATACCATTAAAACCATGGAAAACCCTCTAGATCAGACGCTGTTCGTTAATACATTTTTTTTATTACATATGTCTTTATTTACCTTGATATTAATGAAGTACATGTTTTATGATATACAGTAAAGAAAATACAAATAAGATTCCACAGAATGTAGATATAACTTATGAATAAATAATTAATTAAATAGTTAATATTAATTTGAAAATAGTGATAAATGATTTCTCTTATTTGCCATTACACAAATGCATCAACACTTTATTTGAAAAATGTACCAACTATATGCACAATAATAACATAATCTGTACACACAACGGAGGAAAGTGGAAGCGTGTGATGATAGAAGTACACTGAGTCAAATATGACACAAATCTGGTACACCGTCTAAAATATTGCTTCAGCTTTAACCCTTTGACCGCCAAATTATTCAATCTGAATTTTCACCCACTTGAAATTGTGTCTCGCTGACGCGATCCACAACTTCAAGTGAGTGAAAATTATTCAGATTTGATAAAATGGAGGTCAACTGTTTTCAAATATTGCTGATTGATATCATATTTTATCTTTAACATGTTTAAAAGGTGGTACTTAATGTGCTAATAAAAAATGAAAACCCGAATATTTGCGACACCGGCGGCTAAAGGGTTAACCTAGAAATGGTTCGATGTCGCATGCCCAGCAAACACACAACATTTGTATAACATTTATACAACGTCGGCCCAACGTCTTGGTCCAACATTGTATAAAAGTCGAGATTTAGACTGTAATGGATGAGAATGACAATGGTAAATTCAGGACTAAAAGTGTTCACTTAAATATCATATTTTTAATACAAATGTTTTGTGTTTGCTGGGTGATTGCTGTGTCGTTTCAAAGTATGGTGAGCTCATTTAAAGACATCTTGTCCAGCCAAGGCTACACCCTCGTAAAGCGAAGCTGATTGCGCGCCACACACAACTAGATGGTTGAAGATCATTAAAAGTCGGTTCACTCATAATTAACAGTCGATCTAAATTCGCCTAACTTACATACATTTGTTATGTTGGTTATCAGCTTTCAACTAGTGAGATTTAGAGGAGTTTATCCCACGTAATCTAAGAAGCCATTCTTTCATACGCACGGTTTCGCGCCACGATACTAATCAACAAACAATGCACACTTGTCCGTAATCAGGTAATTCACAGAAAACCGCATTTGATGTTACCCGGTATGACTGGGCCGCCTAACCCATTTACTGCGCGAGGCCCAGTCACACTGACCGCCAATTTTCTTACACAGCCAGCTGTGTAAAAACTACACTCGCGCTGCTTACCAAAAAACTCGGCTGCCAAGAAATTTTGACGAATATTTCAAGTGCCTATGAAAATTTGGCCATTTTCAACAGGCGTAAACTTGTGCTCGTATTGGCACTATTACATTTAAAAATGGAGGTCACTGTGTCAGAGCCTTGCGATGTCATCAGGGTAATTTGATGGGACGTGTCTATGCAGCATTAAACCTGTTTTACCGTTAACTACTCACGTCGTTATCACATAATTATTTACGTCACTGCTATTATTCGATACGAGAAAAACAACCGCCTTCATGGCGCTCTGATAGAGATAGAGGTTGTTAAAGACAATGTAAACTATAACAAACTCTGCAATTATGAATATTTCAGACCCATACAGCCAAAGCACAGATTATGTAGACACTGGTTAGCAGCGGCTCACCCAAAGACACGCATTTAACAGCGATCCTATTTGAACCGTATGGCCTGGTCCTCTGGATTTGCTCATGCTACGAGATGCATAAAACACATTTATGTGATGATTTTGACATTACGTTCATATGTTTAGAGTAGCAGCAATGCAGAACTTATAAATGGTGTCACTATGCGGCTAAAATATACAATGAAGGAAAGCATAGCACAATGTAAATCCTGCTGGTTTTCTCCTTAGAAATATACCCAAAATATTGTCTTGATAAATAAATGGAAAAAAACTGAATTGACAAATCAGTTTCCTTCATTCAAACATAACTCATTTCCAGCTTTACCTGTGAATTAATTGTGGATGATACTTTTAAATTGTATTTTGCTCAGTAAAGTGACGTCCCAGCAAACAAGAGACGCCGAACCATGATTGTTGGCCTACAACGATGGCCCAACATTACACCAACAATTTCTAACCATATTATCATGTTTGCTGACGCTAAACCTGAATGAACTGTTAGTACTACATATATATTCTCAATATTTGATTCCAGGTGGCTAAGGTATTAGAGCAGAACAGGTCACGCGCCCTGGCGATCAAGCTGCGATCTATTCACTGTTGTATAGAAGACGTGAGGAAGGCCGTGTACTCACTACAGAATGGGCGTCTGGACGCAGAGGGGCTGCACGATCTGTACAACATGCGTGCAACACCCACAGAGCTACAGGACATACGCCAACACCAGCTGGAACATGCTGAGGGTACGTGCTACAAACATCAGCAAAAAGCAAAAACAGCACCCGTCCCCAGTAAAATAAAATTACAGCATTTGCAATGTGTGAAACATTTGCGAAGTATAATTGTTATTGGCCGACAATATGTTAACATCAACAGTATCCTGATACTGACAAATGCTAAATTATTTTTTTGACAATCAGCCATTATGGTATTTGAACCAGAAAATAATATACTCATGCTTGAAGATCGGTCTGTTGTGATACTTGGCCGAGTATTTATCTTTAAAGTGGCAGAACACTGTGTATCTATGTCAGGTTGTGGATATACCCAGAAAGCACAGCGCGGGTGGTGACAACCAATCACAGACACATACTCAATGAGAGCAATCGATATGGCTATTCACTAGTTGGTGCTTATCTAGAGCGGAGATCTGCCTTATAATCTCACTATTCAAAGTCCCAAAATTGCGTTATAAGCATGCTCACCACAGTTACATTTTCACGTTTTAAATAAAAGCTTGTCGTGATAAGTGTTTGATTTTGAGCCTATCCACAACGGCTGTGGTTCCTAGGAGAAGTATCTACTCATTTAAATGTATAAAAGTCTACTGTATGCCAATATTGTAGAATGTTGGAATACAAGGTTTTAACCATCGACATATATTAAAGGCACTCTGTGGAATGAGAATTTTCAATTTTGTCAATTTTGACTATTTAATTTATATGAGGCTATAATAGCCAATTAAAATAAAAAAAATACAAGGTATAAAAAACTAGCCCTATTTCCAAGACGTATATTGTCATGTAAACAAGATGGTTTACATCATACAACACATTAGACAAATACTGACCATCTCAGATGGCATGATCAAAGTAACCACCCGGTTACATTAATAGCTGCCTCCATGAATTGGTTCGGGAACGCGATGATCGGGGGGGGGGTACCCACAGCACCGATCGTCTGCTAGTGGGCGTGTTTTGCACCCCCAAAACCGTTGCAACACGCCCTAGAATTTACCACCATCACCCTGTCAAAACTCTCCTTCTTATAAAGGGGTTGTTACACACCTTGTTACACACCATGAAATGTTTTTTACACACCCAGTCAGCCCAATCCTAGCTAACACTGTGCTGCTCAACGCTCAACAAAAAATGATGTCATCCCACGGAGTCCCTTCAAGATGTAATTGGCGATGTCCAAAATGGAATACTTAGTTGAGTACATTTTAACTTTATCCCCTTGTGTTTAGGCTGCACCTAAAACTACACAGCAAGTACTTGAAAAAATAACTGCAAAAATATTTATGAGATTAAATCCCATTTTTGGAAAGTCAGAAACCAGATACTCCATTAATATTGTTACTTTTTTCTTTTCCATTACAGCACCGCTGGACATTCCGGAGCAGTTCCTTTTGCAGCTGGCAGAGATACAACATTTTGCAGAGAGAGTTGAATGTCTGCAGCTGCAGAAACACTTCAACGAAGCCATGTTTAATATTGGTAATAACACAATACATTAACCGCCCGCAGTGATTAAAGGGGTGTATGTGTCATATTTTACAGTTTCAGATGTGGAAAACGTAATCAACTTTAAAATGGGGTGATTAAGATGATAGTTACTTTAGGTTAGTCATGGCCCATTGACTCACTATTTGACGTGCATGTCTGAAAATGAAATCTATTATGTACAAATTGGCAAAAATGTCTAGATTTTGGTTGTGGGAAGAATACAAACTTTTCTCGTAAACTTTAACTACCACAATTACCAACTAAAAAGGGTGGGGAATTACATGATTTCATTTATAATAGGAAATGGGTGCTTAAAGAGTTAATAACTCGTGTTTGAGCACCTGTAAGTCTTTATAAAGTGACTGTAGTCGTCATGCGTAGTTTTATTCAGTATTTATGTCCTGTTTTCAGATGAACAACTGAACACAGTCCAGCATGCCAGCAACGAGCTGCAAAATAAGTGAGTATGATAGTTTGTTGTTGCAAAAAAAAAACAGGTTTACAGTAAACAGTAAATATACCCGCAAATGAATGAAACAAAATATGTTCAATTATTATAAAAATTATATTGTTTTGTTTAGTATGAAGATAAAAGACCTATGTTTTGATAATGAATGTATAAACTGTAAAAACAGGGTATAATAATACTATTACCAAACAATGCGGTTTGTGCTTTTGAAATATCATATATCGGCAACAGTATAATCTGCACATCAATTGAGCAGGTTGATTATTGTATATGTGCATTATATCAGTGAGCATCAAGAAACATGAGACTGGACACCAATTCCAATATTAGTTTAATGCTGGGCTAACGTTACACACGGAGGCTCAACATTAATCCAACGGCGGGCCAAAATGCCACGTGTGATGTTTGGTGATGGTGAAGAAGAGCCAGAGACAGATTAAATAGAATCTCCATAAACCTTACACCACGTAGAACAAAAATATTTCATTAAAAATAAAGAAAATGACAAAATATTTTATCGGCGTCTGTGCGTCATCACTGTCATTTGATGAATAATTTAGCTATTTCATTGTTTAGATCGGATAATGTGATATGCGCATTGTGTAGTCGGTAATATTTAATATAATTACTTTCGTGGACTACGATTCGTAGTGAGCATAGCAATAACTATAGTGATTAGAAGGCAAGAAAGTTTATCTAATGGCGTTTGAAATGAGAGCACATTTAATAAATGAGCATTTAATGTTTTTTTAAATATCACACGATAGGCCTACCTGAAACCAATCCCAGCCCTACTCATCTCACACCATAACACGATCACAGACAAACCAAAGCTGTACACATATTATTTCCGCGTCTAATGAAATTCCGTATTTTGTTTATCGTCGTTTTTTTTATTCATTTTGTGATTGCGACGAGAAGAAAAGTGAGATTGAAATAGAATAATAATATTGTTTATGTGCAGCAGAATTTAGATGGGAAATTATACTTCATTACGTTCTTGTTTTATATTACAACAGAGTAGTTGTTAGATTTATAACACAAGATATAGCAACACAATTTAGGGTTCTTCAGAAAGAACCCGCTGTTTGAGGTGACAACATAATACTCACGATTGAGCTGTCACTTTAATAATAAAAACGTAACATCTGCAAAAAAGACAAAGACAAACAGCAGTAACTGCTTACTTTTCAAGTGGGCAGTTACTGCTGTTTGTCTTTGCAGCACAGTGTATTATTTGATGTGGATCTAATCCCTGTTTATTTCTGTTCCAGTGAATCCGTGAGGAATGTGCTGGAGCTGATCCTGGCGTTTGGTAACTACATGAACGGCGGTACACAGAGAGGACAGGCGGACGGCTTCAGTCTGCAGATACTCACTAAACTCAAGGATGTCAGATCCACGGTAAACTTAAAGGGATTACATATGTTGATATGTCAATTTTGAAAAAATTAATTTATATGAAGTACTGATCTTAACTAAAAAACATTAAAAAAACTTATTGCAATAAACAACATTTTAAACCACACATACTCACCGTCTTAGACCGCGGGAGCAAAGGTACTTTAAAAGGCACCGACGTTAATTGGTGCTCAAGTGAGGTATTGGGGGAATACCCTGCAGCATCAACATGTGGCCCAATGCTGTGAAAACATTTAATCGTCCTTTAGATGTACAAATAGTGTGTTTGGGTTATCACTGGATTTTTAAGAGCGTTGATAAAAATTGTTTTTTAAAATCTTAAAAAATTGAAAAAAATGAAATCATGATCTCCGGGATAAACAAAATACCAAAATTGATGTCATCCCACAGGGCCACTTTAATGTCTTATCTCTTAACTCATATATAAAAATATTTCAGCACTTTAAGGGTTCATCTATTTAGTAAACTTGCACGACAACTGATTGTTGATGTTAAATACACACGAACAAGACAAATGAATAATTTCAAAGTCTAAAATACACAAATTTGCATTAAATTTTGTATACAATATTGATGAATTATCACTTTTGTTTTCTTTTTCAGAGTGGCAAGCTGACGTTGCTGCAGTACGTTGTGAGGGTGCAGTGCCAGGAGAACGAGCCGGACGCCGGTACCCCAGGCGCCACGTTTAACCTGCCCCCGGTGGCCATGCTGCAGCAGGCTGGCGCGGTCAACATCACTGATCTGCAAAAAGAGCTCTCTTCACTGCGCTCTAAGCTCACCTCAGCTACACACAAGGTAGGGAAATGATATGTAGGCCCTATAAGGCTATAATGATGTATCTTAATTAACCCTTTAATCTTCACGGTTATGTTCGTGTGTTTTTTCCCGGCGCAATAAATACCACCAGCTTTCAAACATGCTAAAATCGTGACACTAATCAGCAAGATTTCAAAATCGTCGACCTCCATTTTGTCAAATCTGAATAATTTTCATCCACCTAAATTTATGAATCGCTGACGCGATTCGCAACTTCAAGTGGATAAAAATTGTAATTAAGTAACTTTGCGGTTATGGGGTTACTGCCCCGGGGTATCAAACGAGTTGTAGCTCTACCTGGCAAGAGCTAAGCAGCGATTGAAACGCCTCTTGTGGATTTAAAGCAGAAACTGGATGTTTCGTGCATATAGGTACACGAGATATTGGCGTAATGTTAGTTTAATGCTGGGCCAACGTCGCAAACAAACGCTCAGCTTAAGAGCAAAACACACCAATGCGAGCGCGATTAGACACGCGACGGGTGATGCGGCGACAGACGCGAAAATCTCGTGACTGTCCACACACCAATGCGACGACCAACGCGACCTGTGGGGATTGTGGGGGGGGGGCGAAAACCGGCGCGACAACCGGCGCGACAATAATGTAACAGTTTTGAAAATTATCGCATCGCCCATCGCGCTCGCTTACGTCGTGCCGCTGGTATTTTTTGGAAATGATCAAATAGTGCACGTGTTTGATAACCAACGTGACGTCGCGCGCGAAATCGCGTAGGTGTGTTTTGCCCTTAACATTGGTTCAACATCTCGTGATCAATCACTGTGTCTGTGGAGGTGTTTTTTTTGCCTATTTGAATAGGTCAGGCAATAAAATTAATTTTCTTTGGAATCGATTCTTCTACAGAAAATATTTTTTTTGTCTGTCATTTATATTTATGGCTTATCAGGTGAATAGAAGCAATAAAATTAATTGAGACAATGGAATTTTTTGCGGAATAAATAATAATCATCTTGTTTGCATGATGCTACAGAAGATTATTGAAAATAACATGGATCTTGTCTCTTCTCATCGCGGCTTTCCTGTCTATGTTCATGAATTAAATCAATTTCAATGCTAATTTCTGAACGTAGCTCCCAATTTACCACGCGTTTTACAATCTGTGAGCGAGTGATTTAACTTGCACTCTTCTCAGCAGACACAAGACGTTGACCCAATGTTGATTCAACGTTGGCCCAACGTCTTGTGCCTGCCGGGTTCACACAGTGAGCGAGTGATCTACCTCGCATTCTTTACTCTGTGAGCGAATGTTTTTCCTCGCGTTCAAAACTTTGAGCGAGTGATTGCTGATCTACCTAGCATTTCACACTAGATTTACCTCTCATTTTACATTCTACGCACTTTGAGCGAGTGATATACTTCTCATTTCACATTCTGTGAGTGAGTGATATACTTCTCATTTTACATTCTACACTTTGTGAGAGAGTGGTGTCTGTGACATTCTATTTTCTGTGAGCGAGTAATTCACCTCTCTTTCTACATTCTCACTCTTTAACCCTTTAACCGCCTGTGCCGCATATATTCGGGTTTTCATTTTTTATCAGCACATTAAGTACCACCTTTTAAACATGTCAAAGATAAAATGTGACATCAATCGGCAATATTTGAAAACAGTTGACCTCCATTTTTGTCAAATCTGAATAATTTAGATTGAATGATTTAGCGGTTAAAGGGTTAAAAAGCGAGTGATTTACCTCGCGTTTTGTGCTCTTGAGACAGACAGAAGACTTAACCAATACATCTTTTGGTGCATGAGCCCATTTCCGAATTCCAATAACTATAAGACCATAAAGACTACTCGATACTATGCGAATCTCTCTCGTGTGCCATCAGAGATATCGAATTGATTTATCACGATGATTTTTTATAATATTTCCTAGAAAACACGATATAACGACTATGGCTCTATACTGTGCTAACGTCTTAGACGCTGGCTTATCGTTGGGCCACCGTTGGTCCATTGTATTTTGACGGTTGAGACAGGGTGGGCCTATCTGTGACACACAGCTAATGATGTCAAGACTCTGTGAATGATTTATCAGCAATAAATCACCCGGGGTTTTCACGTATTCTGCACAGCAGCGCTCAAGTAAACGTGGGGCCAAAAGGCTCGTATCCAGACATGGACCTACATATGCAGTCACTATAAAGACTATAGGCCTACTACTGAGGAAAATAGACCATTCTATTTTCCTTGCTAATACCAGTCCTGTATATTGGCACATTTTAGTGGATGGCTCACATTGATCTGTGGTTTTGACATAGCCTACAATAAAAATACATTAGAAATATAAATGATCGTTAACAGATGTGTTCATTTAATTTACCCGTGAATATCTTCGTTCAATTTAGAAAGATCGTGTATCTGATATTGGATTTTGTTTACTGAAAAGTACCCCAGATCACCTTGTATTTGTACTTTGATTATCTGACAAAACACTTAGTTGAAGATGTTAGTCGCTTTACATACATTTTCATTGACATTTAAATTTGTATTACTGGGGGGGGGGGGGACTTTAGTTTGTTCAGAGATATCGTTGGAGTAATGTAGGTGAGGTATCCACGAGATACAAAAATCTGACAATAATTAAAAACGTGTTTAGCATTTGGTGAGTAAGGCCGTAAAGTTTATGTTAGCTACTTGTTCATCTGTAGCAGGATTACCTCTGCAGCAATTCGAACATTTCAAAAAAGCAAGTTTAATGCAAGTAAACTAAACTACAAGACTAGGATTTAGTCATGGTTGTCAACAAATTTAAATTTGTATGGTACATTAACATTTGTCTAATTTTATGTTTTATTGTTAATATATCACTAGATTAAAATATTTAAACTATTAAAGTTAAAAATAACTGACTATTAATGTACGTGGCAGGGTTTGAATTTGATTAAAAATAGGTGGTGATCCAGTCCCTTAAACCCTTTAAGTCCTCACGATGTATTAAAGCATCATTTTAAATCCCTGTAAACAGGCTTAATTGTTCAACAACTAAGGGTTTTATAATGAAAATTTCCATGAAATTGGTTTACCAATACATGTCAATTTTCTAAAATCAAGTCATCTTCATCCACTACAAGTCGAGAATTGCGACAGCAATTCGCGGCTTGTAGTGGATGAAGTAATTTCAGGCTTGAAAGGGTTAACAATGACGATATTTGGGTTAAATCTGTTATATTATCTGCAGCACCATACATCACATCCAGATATGGTATCATCAGATTGTACATAAACTATACTGCTCTGGAAGCCAAAAGGCAGTATCCGCTTTCTTGTAAAGTAAGCAAATACCTTTTGTTTTTGCACGGCAGTATAACATGTATAGCGCTGCTGTCCACTAGGATGAGCATAGTCTCTCTATTAATAAACACCCATCATATAAACCATCAGGATATACATGATATAGAGCAAATACGGGGTTGTTTATCGATACTGAACTGCAAAACATACTTGTGTTGTCTTTTTTCAGCCACCAATAACATATTCATATAACATATTTACATTTTAAGCCTCACAGTGCCCTGTAAGAGTAATGATATTTATAATGGTTGTAGACCCATAACATAGATATTCAAATGAATCAGAAAGAGCTGAATAAGACATTTATAATGGTTTCAAATTGGTTTATTTTGGTCTCCATGGTTTATATGTAATTATTTCAGCGCTTTAAGGGTTAAATAAACGCAGTCATGTCCTACGAAATGTCACGACAGCGAATTCACACTTGAATAAAGAACATTAGTATGTTTTCTTATTATCGTGCTTTGAACTGATATAACATGATGAACATGATGAATGGTATATAAATTAAATACTTCCTGTTCGAAGTTTACTTAAATAGGCCTATATCGATCTGAACTATTTTGTGTAGACTGTATACTACTCTCATGTAAAATAGTTTCCTAGAATTCCGCATGTGGCGTAAAGCTCTTATATCTGTCTGACACGAAATATGTTACTCACAATAGCGAATCATTTCATAACATCATCCAGTGGTTTGAACATCCAAGTATAGCAAGTTGTACTTTAAGATCGTTAGTAAATTGAATGCGATGTAGTAAATCACGTTGTCATTTCCGTACTAAATTGATGTCAGTACCACTACAATTCTATACTCCCGAGTAGTAGCCTATATAACATACCTAAGAAACTACAATTTATGCGCCGATGTTAAAATGTTATTATTTTTACTCAATTGCGATGCGAGTCGCGGTAGTGACACGCATCTTTATGAGGGTAAAAATAAGAAACCGTCATTTTTGCTCTTAAAGTGTTTTGTTTTGATTGCTACAGGCTGAACTAGTGTACCTTGCAGCTGATACTGCTCTGCTACAGCCCTTCAAAGACACGATGGATGATTTTTTCGAGTCAGGTAAGAAAATAATGATCGCCGTCATGAAAATATATTTTATATCAAATGAAGCAAAAGAAATGCACCATACTCACAGAAATAAAGCAATAATTTTTTTGTGATGTTTCAAGTTGGAAATTTCAGTGGAATTATATGCTCATTGTTGCTCCTTCGTGTCTTTGACATAACCCCCTCCCTCTTCCTCCAGAAATGATTAATTTCACGATGATACATTTTGTAATATGGCTTGGATGAAACAGGCCCCTAGCAAATGCCTCACATTAGAAAAAATTGGAGTCAACAATATTGTTTTTGGAAAGAAATAAGGTACGCTTTAAAGCGTCACCGATGGGAAGTCAGAAAAGACCATACTGAGAGTCGTTTGTTTTGTCATAACCAATGAGGTCATATTTTTCGAAATGGATGGTAGCATAAAGATGACGCTTCAATAATGGTGGCTTAAATGCTCAAGGTCAATCAGAGAATATCCCAAAGGGTCAGTGATTGTCCCTCTCCTCATGCGCCTGGCAGGTCAAAGGCTGATGTCAGTTTATCAGACTCCTGGCTCCTGGAAATTTTGTCTCCAGACAGACTTTGTTGTCTTGCTTGCAGGCCATTACACCTATATGTAGTCGACCTCATCAGGTGATAAAAAGAGAGGCACTATAAGGTTGATCTCGCGTCAGCCCCGAGCTGCGCGCTCTCAGTCAAGTATAATGGTCAAGAAACGGGCCTGTAGCATCAATAATTCAGCTTATTGGACTGGCGCATTGTATTTTATTTCACTTTTACAGCAAATAGGTGATGTTGTAGCTATGTTGGCTTCTGAATCAATGTTGGTTTAATGTTGGACCAGCGTCGTGGACAATGGTCCAACATTAAACCAACTTTGGTTCAACGGCTCTGATGTTAATCTAACATAAATAGCCCAAAATAGTCTGGACGTCTCCTTTGTTCTTTCAGTATCGTTAGTGATTTACATCATTTTTATATTACCACGATGGTAAACATTTTAAAATGTAAAATTACCATACTTAGATTGTAGTTGACATAAATAAATGTGAAGAGTTTATGCGTTCATAAGCTTGTAGTCATCTACTTTTTAATAGCCATGTTGATTTTTAAATCTATAGTTTCTTAATGGACAACATAAAAATATTGAAAGAGATTACATTTCAAAAACGACTAACTTACAGTTGTTCAGCTTTTAAAATATACATCATTATCAACAAGTGGTACTAGATAATAACAAAGTACAAAGCAATGAGAACATGTTAGCTATTTCCAAATATCATTCTTGCGAAAATGTATCATACATTTTCTGATTTTTTCGTTGTGTTTTATTGTGTTAATGTTTCTAAATTGTGCAATATGTATTGCAGAACGCTACATTTGCGTTCTGGATGATTTTTATTCATTCAATGCAAAACTGCAAAATGAAGCCATATGAATGCAGACGTCATCGATGCGGAATTGCCACTTAGTGTAAAAACTAGTGTGATAAGTGCTCAGACGAGGAAGTATGCGTGGTGTTTTCATCTGATGTACACGAGTAATAATAACGTGGATATTCCATTATTGTTTTAGCTGAGGATCTGCTGAGTCGTCAAGAAGCCAAATACAGAGCTACACAACAACAGTTCCACCGTCTGCTCACTTACTTAGCCATCAAACCAACAGACCAGGCTGTGAGTATACACCACAAGCAAAATTTCAAATAGGCTTTACGATTCCAGTAAACACAAAACCTTTGTATAACATTTATACAATGTTGGACCAACGTCGAAGACGTTGGGCCGACATTGTATAAATGCTATACAAATGTTTTGTGCCTAATGGGATAGTGGATGCTTGCTGCAAATTTAAATAAATAATATTTTGTTTGGATATTTTACCAGTTTAAAGTCAACAAACTAAAACGATTCGATTTTCCATAATGTAATAAATAATAACCCATTCTCACATTCTCTGCAGCAGTTTTCATTATGAGACGTGTATCCGTCTCAGCCGATATCGCGATGAGTTTTCGATCTTATCACTATCGACGACCGTTTGTGCCTATCTAGCGGATTGTGTGATATGAGAAAGTTCCTCGATATTCGTGCGGTAGAAAAAATACAGCTTGTATTAATTGAACGAGTGTTGTATTCCCCCATACCGCATTCAAAGGAAGACCGTTTGCATATCATATATTGAAGTTTCTGGCTAGTAGAACATACTCAGACAGTCGTAGTAGTAGTAGTAGTAGTAGTAGTAGTAGTAGTAGTAGTAGTAGTAGTAGTAGTAGTAGTAGTAGTAGTAGTAGTAGTAGTAGTAGTAGTAGTGGTAATCATTTATTCTCTTCCACAATAAAATTATGTGACGTGTATCATTGGATTTTCAGGTGACACCCGCTTCATTTTTTGGCACCTGGGCCACGTTCTGCACAGAATATTACAGCTACTGGCAAGATGAACAGAAACGTATCGCCAAGGCCATGTTTGAGAGAGTGGAGCAAAGTAGAAAGGTGAGCAATTCATGTAGTATTATAATACTGACTCCCCTGATAAACACAAACACAAAATTATCAAAATTAATGTTCCTTTTAGAATCAAGTAATTTTAAAAAGTGACGACCGTCCTAAAGGGATGAACCCTAAATACAAGGGATCGGAAATATCCCTGCTCATAACAGCTTGTATCAGTTGAGATTCTATAAATTTCGACGAATTGGGCTACCTAAATATTATGATTATTCTCAACTTGAGAATAATCATAATATTTAGGTAGACCAATTCGCCGAAATTTAGGGCATGAAACATGTGAAATAATCCGTCTCCTGTAGTCCCTCTTTGTCGTCAGTTACTGGTTCGTTTTCTTCAGTTTCTTATCTGCTGTTAGCTATCCAGAAAACACGATACTTTCAATCAATGCTGGCTTAAGGTTGGCCCGCCGTCTGCGACGTCGGCCCAACATTACCTCAACATCGGTTCAACGTATCGTATTTGCTGGGAGTGTAGCTACCAACAAGTATGATGTATACTCCTCACATATTGTACATACCTCGTACTCATGTGGTTGCAGGCACGTCTGAACGGTTCCAGGAGACGTCGAGCTCGCCTTCAGGAAGGCAAGGCAGATTTGAAGCAGAAGTTTGCTCAGATCAGGCGTCGATCTGAGACCAGTACCACACCCAATGCGAGCCTGTTGAGAAGTCAGTCCCTCAGCGATGTGGGAGAAGATGGTGCTGATCGACGTGGTGGACCTGCTGCTCATGGAGCTGATAGACCCAGATCCAGGACAATGTCACAGTCAGAGGCTGATGACGTGACATCAAGGCCTAGTGGACCTCAGAGATCACAGAATAGCAGTGTGGACAGTACAGATGGGAGTATGGGAGAGAGGATGAGAAGACGCCGGCGTACAGTGGTGGCAGAGAATGAGCCTGCCAGGATAACCGACTCACCTTATAATAGTCTGGACAGGGCCTCACCCGGACCTTGTAGTCCAGTGTTCTGTGATTCACAGACAATGAGGGAGCATATTCAGCAGAGACGAAGGCGATGTGCCAGTAATGTGGAGGGCATGGTGGCCAGTGCTCGGCCTAGCAGTGCCCAACAGGTGTGGCCCCCTCCTGTCGATAGACATAGGGCGTATAGTCCCCATGACAGCTGGACAGATACTGAGGACAGCTGTGGATCAGGCAGCTGGGATGTGTCCTCATCTACTCCAGATCTCACTCAAGATTGGAGAAATGCTGCATCCCGTCAAGCCAGGTATAACAGGTCCGCATGGCAATCTGCTGAGGAAACTGGTGCATCTCCTTTCACCAGAACATCTAGTGAGAGGCGACTGGTTAGACAAGCCAATACAGACAATACCTCCAACGAGTGGCAACAGAGGAGGCTGAGAAGACGTGGTGAAAGTACAAATACTGAGCCATCAATACCACATCAACAACGTCATCTACCTACCCCACCTGTCTGAAGTACAGATACTGATCCAGCAATATCACACCAACAACGTCATCTACCCACCCCACCTGTGTGATTGCCTGAGGCCCATCACCTGTTTGACTACAAACCCCATCTGTTTGACAACCAACCCCACCTATCCGACTGGCTGCCAACCCCACCTATCCGACTGACTGCCAACCCCATCTGTTTGACTACCAACCCCATTTATCTGACTGACTACCAACCCCACCTATCCGACTGACTGCCAACCCCATCTGTTTGACTACCAACCCCACCTATCTGACTGACTACCAACCCCACTTATCTGACTACCAACACCACTAACTTGTCTGACTGCCAACCACACCTGTCTGACTGCCAACCCCATCTCTTTGACCACCAAACCCACCTATCTGACTGCCAACCCAGCTAACGTGTCTGACTGCAAACTTCACCCATCTGACTGACTGCCAACCTCACCTGTCTGACTGCCGACCGCATCTCTTTGACTGCCAACCCCACCTATCTGACTGCCAACCCCACTCACGTGTCTGACTGCAAACTTCACCTATATGACTGACTGCCAACCCCACCTGTCTGACTGACTGCCAACCCACCTGTCTGACTAAATGCCAACCTCACCTATCTGATTGCCAACCCCACCTGTCTGACTGCCAACCACACCTGTTTGACTGACTGCTAACCCCACCTGTATGACTGCCAACCCCACCTGTCTGACTGCCAACCCCACCTATCTGACTGCCAACCCCACCTGGCTGGCTGACTGCCAACCCCACCTGTCTGATTGACTGTCAACCCCACCTGTCTGGCTGACTGCCAATCCCACCTGTCTGATTGACTGCCAACCCCACCTGGCTGACTGACTGCCAACCCCACCTGTCTGACTGCCAACCCCACTTGCCTGACTGCCAACCCCACCTGTTTGATTGGCTTCCAACCCCACCTATCTGACTGCCAACCCCAACTATTTGACTGCCAACCCGACCTATCTGATTGATTGCCAACCCCACCCGTCTTACTGACTGCCAACCCCACCTATCTGACTGCCAACCCCACCTGTCTGACTGACTGCCAACCCCACCTTTCTGACCGCCAACCGCACCTGTCTGACTGCCAACCCCAATTATCTGACTGCCAACCCCAACTATTTGACTGCCAACCCGACCTATCTGATTGATTGCCAACCCCACCTGTCTTACTGACTGCCAACCCCACCTATCTGACTGCCAACCCCACCTGTCTGACTGCCAACCCCACCTGTCTTACTGACTGCCAACCCCACCCATCTGACTGCTAACCCCACCTGTCTACTTCACTGCCAACCCCACCTGTCTGACTGACTGTCAAAACCCACCTGTCTGCCTGCCAACCCCACCTGTCTACCTGACTGCCAACCCCACCTGTCTGACTGCCAACCCCACCTGTCTACCTGACTGCCAATCCCACCTATCTGACTGCCAACCCCACCTGCCTACCTGACTGCCCACTCCACCTGTCTGACTGACTGTCAAAACCCACCTGTCTAACTGCCAACCCCACCTGTCTGACTGACTACCAACCCCACCTGTCTTACTGCCAACCCCACCTTTCTGACTGCCAACCCCACCTGTCTGACTGACTGCCAACCCCACCAATTTGACTGCCAACCCCACCTGTCTACCTGACTGCCAACCTCACCTGTCTGACTGATTGTCAAAACCCACCTGTCTGACTGCCAACCTCACCTGTCTACCTGACTGCCAACCCCACCTATCTGACTGCCAACCCCACCTGTCTACCTGACTACCAACCCCACCTGTTTGACTGACTGCCAACCCCACCTGTCTGACTGCCAACCCCACCTGTCTGACTGACTGCCAACCCCACCTATCTGACTGCCAACCCCACCTGTCTACCTGACTACCAACCCCACCTGTCTGACTGACTGCCAACCCCACCTATCTGACTGCCAACCCCACCTATCTGAATGCAGACCCCACCTATCCGACTGACTGCCAACCCCACCTTTCCGACTGACTGCCAACCCACCTATCCGACTGACTGCCAACCCCACCTTTCCGACTGACTGCCAATCCACCTATCCGACTGACTGCCAACCCCACCTGTTGACCGCCCCACCTGTCTAACAGCCAACTCCACCTGTCTGACTTGACAACCCCACCTATCTGCCTGCCAACCCTACCTGTGCGACAGCCAACTTTTTAATGTCTAAATAAAAAACTGAACATAATAGACACAATGATATCTCGACACATGTACAACAGTCATGTTATCGTATGATATATGTTACCACTGCTAAGATGATTTCAGTTTAATGAACAGTGCTGAATGACTTGATGGCGGCTGTTGTGTAGCCCACCTGTTGTATCTCTTCCTCGTGACTGTTGGATCCCACCACACTGACGCTCACGGTAGCAGGAAGACGTTGGGTCGACGTTGTATAAATGTTATACAATTGTTTTGTGTTTGCTGGGACATCTATCCCACACACTCGGTAGCACACCTGTTGTATTTACCCATGTTCTGCATGAGCTACCTTATTCATAATATATGTGCAGCTCAGTTTATATTAGCTAATTGTTGTTGTCACTGACGTTATATTTAATGTTATGCTAGTCTGGTATTCATATCTACCCTTATTATTACAAATTAGATGTAGATCTTAATTGTTAGAAAACGCGGGGTACGTAGACTACGTACATCGCTCACATATCATTTTAAAAAAGATATTTATTTTCAATGCGTCAGATGTGCATTTTTCAACGTAAACATATTGTCACAATAGGCCCTACTATAATATAGTATACTTTCATGTTTACTCCGGAGCACCGAAGGCTCAATAATATATACCGTCGTACTAGAGCCCCGATTACACATAGAGCGAGAAGCGAGAAATCGTGCGAATTTGCGAGAAACTCGCTGCAGTGATCTTACTACACTTAAAGCGAGAAACCGCGCAGGATATGAAAATCAAGTGTGACGTAGCATGACCATGGCCAGGCCACTATATTTACTGCCACGTGCAGACAGGCGCATGTCCACGTGGAGAAAATGAAGAATCCCAGAGAAGACAAGAGACACCAACACGAAGAGAAATAAGGCACAAGAAGCCTTGCTTCTTTTGATTCTCAGCAGAAGGCGTAAACAACGTCTTCAGCAAAAGAAACGACGTATTTTGGTACATGAAATTTTAAAAAAGAGGAAAGAATTAGGAGAATATCATACTCTTGTGGGCGAGCTTAGCAGCCATGAGGATAGATTCTACATGTACTGATTCAGGGAACAAAGACGGACGCGCAGAGAAAATATTGCAAAAGGCTTTGACCTAAATTATGGCTGGGTATAGGGATTATAAGGGATGGGGCTGGCACTTCGTATATATAACATATAGTATATATAGTGATAAGAGGTGACGATAGGTGAAAGGTGTGTTCCATGCCTCCATAAGCCACGTGGATTTCCACGTGGAGTTGCGATCATCACAGCAAACTCGATGATTGGTCAGGGCTGAGTTGGGTTGCCGTAAATTCTCGCTTTCGCTTTATGTGTAATCGAGCAATGGCCTATGTGCTCAGAGCGATTTTTTTTGTCGAGCGATTTCTCGTTTCTCGTAACATGTACCAGCGTACTAGGTTCCATGTTAGTTTGCTTAATGTTCTCAAATGTCTCCCTGTATTTTATCAGGATCGCTGAATTATGTTTTAATATGTCTCAACTTAGACATAAAAGAAGCATGTTTTATTATTGTTATTATGAGCGTGAGTCTTTTCCCAATAGGACCTACCCATATCAACATATATCTGCAAAACATATCTTTAATTTCAAATTATTTTTTGGAGTAATATATTTTTTTATTAATTGTTTTTATTATGATGACTAGAGGGAATACAACAGTCATTTACCAGAAACCTAAAGACGAACGATTAAAATTTACCGCAGCTGAATAAATACACACAGAGAACCCCCTTCAGAGAATTACATTTTTGTATAACTTTGTGACCGTATGCCTCTGGTACGACGGTGTGGTTTTCATCTGAATAACAGTCATCACACTTTGGCTTGAGTAGAGAAACGTGTTTTTTGTGTATTTTCTGCATCTTCTATACATTCTTATAAGCAGAGTTAACTTTGAAAAGGCACGTTATAAGGAATCTGTCTGTGAGATATGCCAGTCCATTACGAATAAAGTCAGCGGAAGTGATCCCTACTCCTCCCCCCCCACGTGATCAATCACTGTGGCTTCCGGTGTCACAATGCAGATGCGGCTCCATGACCTGATTATATCTAGATCAATCCCGCCTGTACATTAAGTCGCCGACTCGCGAATTCAATTTCTCGAGATCTATGGAAATCATCCTAACAGTGTTCTATAGAAACAAGAGGTATTGAGCTAATGTTAATATCATGTTGGGCCACCGTCTGCGACGCTGGCCCAACATGATATCAACTTTGGCTCAACTTCTCGAGTACTTTCTGGGCTAATCCTCAGTCTCTCGCGTTCCTTCAACTGATATTTAAGGACTTTTTGCTCTTCTGAGTGTTTTTTTTTACAGAATTATGGTATTGTATATTGCAAACATTTTTACAATTATAAGAGTCATACAATTATTCAGCAGACATTATCTGATAATAAAGGATCATATATATGGTACGTCAATCTGTGAGGTGGTAGATACGTGCTTTTTATTCAAAGGGGGCAATACGTGTATGTGTGCCGGTTCATTTTTACATCAGTAAAAACATTGCTTGGATAATATTATCAGGGCTCACTACCTGTGTTGAATATGATTTCATTTCTCGTACGTCCTGATTTGTTCGCACTGTACAAAATCGCTACTTTCAAATGTGATATTTATATTTTCAATTGAGCATATTTATTTATTACATAATAATTACTGGTATGTTAGCTGCACATTGAAGATGCGTGTATATAAGACATGTGATTGCAAATATGAAAATGTTATGGTAAAAATATATATCGTAGGTTGTCATGCCTATTTGTTTAGGTTGATGATTAAGACGAGAATGACTGTAGTGATGTTTATACATTGTGAACACTTTTCATATGTGATGCTTTATGTAGGCTTTTTGTCAATGGGATATAGACAAAAGAATAAACATATAAAGATCAGTATATTATTCATTTTGTCGTGATATACATGTACACGTAATATACATCACAAATTTGACCACCACAGAAGCAATGTTGAACCAACATGTTCTAAGCTTTTCCGACATCGAACTCATCAATGTTGTTGTATCATTTGCTGTATTTGCGTCAATATTTTGAGTTATTGACTTAACAATCTTGAATTGAACCCTCTAACAGCCGCGGCGATCAATCACTTATCAATCTCTTATCATGACATCGATCACACGCCGTAAAGGACACTGGAGACTAAGTAATAACATTTTAAGAGACAACATATTCGAGCAAGCTATTTGAAACATATCCACAGAAACTACTGAGGAGTATAATGACGAGCTAAGGGTTTCCAAAACACTTTTATGGAAATGTGTAAAACAAGATTTCCCAAAAAATATAGTATAAAACATTCAAAAAACGTAAAAATGAGTTACGTTTAACTTCTAACAAGCTTGGCACAATAGAAAATAAAGTGAAATTAGATAAAGATAATGTACAACTGGTTAACTATAGAAATGAAATATAAAAAAAGTTACAAGACATCAGAACAACTGGCTATACTTTACAAAAAGGAAACAGAATTGAATAAAAAAACTACAGACCAATCAGTTTAATTAACATAAACTATATTACACAATTTTAGCTTTTACTAACAGGATGTAATAGAACATGGCAATAACAATAGACTAAGCGGATTTCTCCTATTTATAGATTTTGAAGAAGCCTGCGACACGGTGGAGCACGAATTACTATTTAAAACACCCAAAATGCTCAATTTTGGCATGCATTTCACAAAATGGATCAAAACACTATAATAATAATAATACTTGTTCGTGTGTTGAGAATAACGGGTAGATGTCAAATATATTTACAATGCAAAGAGGCATTACACAAGGATGTCTCATTTATCCCTTTTTATTTAAACTAGTAACATATATCGCAAATAAAAAAAATAGGAAACGACATAAATACTAATGGAATTTAAATTAAAAACACTCGAAATGGCCAAATATATGAAATACAAATCTCACAAATCACTATCACAAGATTTGAAAATTTTTGGTCAACATTTATCCGGCAGTGGGCTCGGCATGTAATCTGCCTTATCTTGTAGCATGCGGGCATCATCTCAGAATCTGGTCACAATGTTGACTAGATGCTGGTCCGCCGTTGGGCCAGCATTGAGTCAATGCTGGTGCAATGTGTGGTGTGATCGTTGTGTTTTCTGCGGCCTTTCGCTTTAACAAAGTGATGGATGAATAGCGATTACCGGCATGTAGTTATGCCTTACATCATGCGGTGCCAGTAATAAATACTAAATGCCATACTGCCGTACAAAGCCAGATGGCAGTATCTGCTTACTTTACAAGTAAGCTGATACTGCCTTTTGGCTTTGCAGGGCAGCCTACACGGGAGGGAATGAGCGGATAATCCGTCACTTAGTCATCAACACATAACATCAACAATTCAGTTAGCTCATTATGCTAATAAAGGGGATTTCGTGAAGAAAAATACCCAAAAATAACACATTACTAAAACATGTAATGCCACAAATAATCTAATTTGAATTGTAAAATGGTCAATTCAGACATTATCAAGAAAGATGAGTGAGAATTTTTTTTAAGAGGGTCTATTAGTGCATGGATGTCAGAGAGTCCATGACTGTGGCTGGCTGTGGCAGCATCATGCCACACTAAACCAACATTAAAACGACATTGTGTAACAGTATCACTGCTTACAACCACCTGACAGTGGTGTTTGATCACTGTTGGTCAATAAGTTTCGGCATTTCAGTACTGGCTAGACCGTTAAGACTATTAAAAATTATCTCAGATTCTTATCAGTTCAAGACCGAGTGTCCAAAAAACAGAAGTGAAAAGAACAGCACCGTCGTGTCCAAGCACTGCTTCTATTAACCCTTTTAGTGTGAGGACCAACTGGAGACGTCAAAATAATTCTGAAGTCTAAAGTCGATCACCGCTCTGAAAGAGTGACATATTTATAATGACGGTAGACCCATTCAAATAAAACAGAAAGAGCTAACGAAAACCTTTATGATAATTTCAAATTGACAGAAACTCTTTGTTTCGCATGGATTATACAAAAATATTTCGGCGCTTCAAGGGTGAACTGTAGTTCATGATGAATATGTGATAATACAGTGCTGGTTTGCTCTTCAAAATAAAATGTCTTACCCGTCTTTCGTTTAACCCTTTAACCGCCGGTGCCGCCTATATTCGGGTTTTCATTTTTTATTAGCACATCAAGTACCACATTTTAAATATGTTCAAGATAAAATGTGACATCAACCAGCAAGATTTGAAAAGTGTTGACCTCCATTTTGTCAAATCTGAATAATTTTCACTCACTTGAGGTTGTGGATCGCGTCAGCGAGACACAACTTCAAGTGGGTGAAAATTCAAATTAAATAATTTGGCGGTTAAAGGGTTAGGTCGTAAAGATAATGTTTTGTCTTCAGAGGGGATGCATTACAATAACATTCACAGTTCTTCCTTCCTCAGTTCTTGGACAATGAACTTTTCGTATTTATACGAGAATCTCATCGAAAATTTGTTTCCCGGGCTTTGTTCAGACGTACCAGGATATTATTTCATTGATCTTCGGATCTTGACGCCACCTGGTGTAACCGAGCATATGCCTACATCCAAATTTAGCGACGTCTGAATGAGATTGCTTAAGCTACAGTCACACTGGGACGCGGATTGACACGCTGCCCGCGGATTGAGCGAAATAGCAGAAATCGGCAATCCGCGCCAGACCGTCTCCAACCGCGTGTTCTAATCCGCGCGGTGTACCTACACACCCAGACGGACGAAAAATGGCGTACACACACCGTAGAAATCGTCTGTGAGCGTCTGAATCGTGTACGAGCGTGGATGTGTGCACACGTACCGTAGGTGTCGTACACATACCGCATGCGGTGTGCGCACGCCACCTACGGTACGTGTACACTCACGCACGCTTCCTACGGTGTCTCTACACTTACGGACGCTCACTCACGGGAACCGACGATTGGAGACGGTCTGATTCGATTGCGACGTTTGGAGACGGTGTGTGTACGCTCACCGCACGTCCAGACGGAATGCCTACACGAGGCGACGGCCAGAGACGGTGTGTGTACAAAAAAGTGCGACAACCCACGCACCTGCACGTGTTTATGCGACATTATAAAAATCGCGCGCACATGATTTCTTCCATTGGGTTTGTACATGCTGGTCCGTGCGCTTGTCCGCATGCATGTTTCACGCTGGCTTGCCCAATATTCTATTTCAATTTGAATTTATTTCTATTAGATATATTCATTTTATTGCTTCTTTATTTCTCGCTGTGTAACACATGTACATTATAGACTATCGTTTTCCTATATAAAATATATCCTCAATTTATATTTATTATAATGCATGTTATACTATTTGATATCTAACTTGAAAGATATCTGTATAACAATATATATCTTCAAATTATATCTAATTCCAGGGGTCCAGATACCCACAAAAAACTCTGGTAGCCATGTGGACCCTTCAGATGTCCACTTAATCAGATTAACATGATTATTGCCTATAAAAAAATTGAACATGGTATATTATAAAGATAATGACGTCATCATTTTGAGGATAGGCCTAAATGTGCACGAGGCACTTTCTTTACGGAACGGAACGGCCACTGGCTACCAGTATAAGTGTGAACGCGTGGGCGCAGGGGGGGGGGGGAGTAGGTGTTAGCGGGGTGGGGTCCGGCACAGAGCCACTGACCACTCCATCCTTCTCCATAGGCTATGGAGGGGGGTAGCCCACACGGGCCACAAGATACTACGGCCAGCTAATTATAGAAGATATATTTGCAATATGGTAATTTGTCAAGGGATTGCAAGTTCGTTAACGTTTTAACCACGCCCTGATCTAGATATAGGCCTACACTGGTACAAATTAATGTGTTTATATGTGTATTATACGAGCTAGTTCTGTAACAGATAATTACATTAGTCTCGGAAGTAATGAAAAAGGGGAAAAGTCTTTGAATATACAAACTCCTTAACCCTTTAAACGCCATTTTTTTATTTTAAATTTTCACCCACTATAAATTGTGTCAAAAAATGAAATGAATCGGGCTTTAGGCCACCTTTGTGCACATATAGGCTAAACTGGGCCAGGAGTTTTTTCGACATTCTAGTGATATAGAGATACAACATGGATTCGCTGATGCCAAGGTATGTGAACATTATTCATAAAATTTGCGAATGAAATGAAATCAGTTGCACCTCTATTATACGTTCGTAATACGGTATTACTGTACATCTGGTAATATTTGCGGATTTGCAATTTTCGCGAATCTCACGAAAAATATTATTATAATATAGCGCTGCTAAATAAAAATGTAAATTCGTGAATTCTAAACTTCATGAAAAGGCCCAAAATCAGAAATGCGGGGAAATTTTAAAACGCGAAAATTACCAGATCTACAGTATATTATAAAGATATATCTTTTTCGTAACATTTTTATAGTTACTTTGATTACAGTCGGTAACTCATCCCTTAACTTTTTTTTTGGGGGGGGGGGGGAAATCCATAAAATTAATTGCGGTCCCACATGTTTTGATAACAAACAAACATTTTTTTTAGGCCAAATGTTCTCGTCCATATCCAACGTTTGTGCAGACGGGTGTTATATTGTCATAGTTATAACTAATAATTTTATTGGAAAAATCTTGTTATTTAACATTATAGCTGTATATGACATAGAAAACGGTAAGTTATCCTACGCAGACACTCTCGGCTGGCCAGCTCCTCTCAAATTAATGGTGTTTACTGCTTGCAACATTTTCAAGTACATGGCTGGGTTTTAGTCACGTCTCAGCATCATATTAAGTGTCAAAATATGCAAGTCACACCTCCTCTGTTCGATCCCAACTCTCGCCGTGATCATGATTATGACACTCAGGCCAAACCACTAAATTTCTTAGATGATTTAAATCACTCTGCTTCAGCAGCTTGGCGTGATGAGATGAAACTACACCTCCCACCCCAATATAAAAATGTCCCTATTTATCAACATATATGTAATCTTTATCTGGGTATTTGTAGTTGTAAGTCATTTATCAGTAAAGGTCAACCGTACTTATGTAAGCATTTATACGCCGTGCACGCCAGTCGTCATAACCTCAAATGTGAAGAAAAAATTTTGAATCTGGGTAAGTATATGGTGCCCACTCTCACACCTTATCTGGCTGAATACTTTAAAATAAATAATCACCGCGAAATGTTCGGCAAATCAAATCTAGATGTAGTTAACAATTTAATAGCGCAATCACACGAGGCTAGTACTACTGAGGTTAACTTGGCAAAACAAGGTAAAATTCTCACAACTCTACACAGCGGACCTTTTCAATCCACAACATTTAATGGGACACCTCCAAAACGAGCTCCACACAACGCCGGCAAGAGACGGGTGGGGGGTCCATCGCTAGAGAATAGGTACTCACTCACACAACAAAATTTTAACTGCGCTGACCCTTACGTCCCTAAGGTAGAGTTTCCATCTAATGCACGAGGGCGTCATTGTGGCAGAAAGCGAACTAGAACGGCCACACGCGGTACAAATATATGTAAACTACAAGAACAGGCTATTAATAAACTGGAAAATAAAATGAATGAAGCAGGGGAGGGTACAGAAAATGAACCTAAGTTGAAACGCAGACGTGTAGCGACTAATAAAAAAGTAAATTCGACTGAGGTTACTATGGTCTGCAGTCATTGTATTCAAGAAGGGATTGGGAACCCATTTATAGCAAGTACA
Source organism: Flabesymbios commensalis (assembly GCA_964017125.1). Lineage (NCBI taxonomy): Eukaryota > Metazoa > Annelida > Polychaeta > Terebellida > Flabelligeridae > Flabesymbios > Flabesymbios commensalis. The sequence goes on from OZ024914.1 coordinate 26,189,045, forward strand.
CAGAAAATGCTTAATGATCATATTTCTAGGGCGCATGCAACATTTATATGTGGTTTATGTTTCAGCGAACTGGGTACTTTTATCAAATTCAGCTCAAAAATTAAATTAGACAGCCATGTCGCTGAGTCCCATAACAAGAATTAATCATTTTTATAAGTCAATATGAAGCACATTTATATATTTGGAACCTCATTATTACTAGTTAGTAGTTTCAACAAAATAATGTCTTTATAATTGCCTGCACAAATGACGGGTAATTATTATAAAAAAAAAAATTAGCTTAATATAATCTGTAAATAAATTAGATAGTGATTCGAGGGTATTACTTTACAATAATTGTCTGTGGCGATTGAATTATATACCATATATTTTACTGTGTGGAACGAATGTATTGTTGTTTTATCATATCCGTCAAATAAAATATTTAGTCATAATAAAATGGTTGTTGTTTTTTACCACATGTTGATATTCAGAGTTGATAATAATTATGCTGATCATGCCCACTCGGACCACCGCTATAGAACTGGGCCTATCGGATAACGATAATTATGTTTTAATTCATGCATGTTCCTCGATTGGATAAGGAGAATTGAAGCCTGGTGTTGAACAAGCCGATGTGCTACCCCTCCCCCCTCCTGTAGTAGGCGCTGGGTGCCAGTACTACGCCCGTGGAGCGGAGGGGTAGGGTTCAGCCTAGTACCCCTCCCACTCAGTGCTAGCGGGAGGCTATCACACCTATGGAGGGGGGTCTCACACCTCTGACCAGCCGGCCTAGGCCTGCCTGGCCCGCCGGCCTACTGCCTGCTTATACCTGACTAAGGGTGGCCGTTCCGTTTAGTAAGGTTGTACGGTTTTGCCCTAAATGTGTGCTTGTCAAATCTCGGAAAATATCTCTACGCGAGACATTTCAATCACACTGACCAATCAGAGTTTGTACATGCCTGTCAATCAACCCTGTTGGTTAGCTATCGATAATGCATGATAGTGATCCGTGTCAGCATATAAATATATTTATACAACACCTTTAAATCTATTAACTCTTCCATTACCAAATTCGCATTTATGCGAAATCCACAAGTGTATGTACTTGCATTAATTGCAAAGGGAGACATTTCCTTACATGCGTGGTTGAAAATCGCCAACCAGAATGGTCAGTGCCGTACAATGTTCTCTTGCATTTTTAATTTGTGTGATGTGCGCATGCTCATATCTATTGCCTATATTGCTTCCAGGGGATACCTCAGGGGTCCTCCTTAAAAAAGAAGTCGGTTTCTAGGGATAGTTTTATCAGGGGAAAGTCGGTAAAGGAAGAGTTAGGCTAATATAATTTATAAATTATTTAATAAAAGAACATGTTTATTCAAATCGTGTAACAAAACACGAAATAACACGAAATAATAAAACATTACAACACGAACACGATGTCTTTGTATTTTTTTATATCGCGCAATTATTCACTACAACACTAATATTATGTTTTTCCAAATCGTGTAATAAAAAATCATATCACTGATGTTATATTATTCATAAGATAACTGCCAAGCCCGTAGGCTTGAAATGGTGCGACATGCTAAACTAGCCACTGTTACTGTTAGTGACGTCGCCAAGCATTGCGTAACCGCCCGCCAATGATCCCAGGAGATCCGACTTCATTTTAGATTTATGTTTATTTAAAATAATCAGGGAATTACAAACACGAAGATAAATATAATTCAAGCTTAAATGAGAGACAAAAATAGCTTAACACAGCGTACATAAAAGGGCTCTAATTATCTTGTCACCATGTAGATTTTAAAAGTGCACTGCGCGTCAGGAAACATTATGCTCCACAGTATTCTCGTGAAAATAATTAAAGCGACAATCAGGCTATAAAATCTTCAAAAAATCAGTATTTTTATTTTGGCTTCTGAATATGACCACATGATGTAAACATGTCCATAGACTATAGAACTGCGTACGCTTTTTTTATTATTTTTTTTTGTGTTGTGCATTATATACCAGTTAAGCGAGATATAAAGACGGGCATTTCGGCTTTATATCTGCTTCTTTGCGACTTCTTTTTCTTGCTTTTTCTTCTCCTCTCCAAGCCCTCAGCAAATAAGAAATCGGGAATTTCGTCTTTATATCTGCTTCTTTGCGGCTTCTATTTATTGCTTTTCCTTCTCTTTTGCCATGAGACCAAGTTTCACAGTAGTAATTCGTCAATGCTCTGCCAACTGCAGCTGCCAAGCCCTCAACTGCATTTGACGACAATGATGGAGCAACAGAAGAGCAACGGAGCAGATGGAACTTGGGGAAGCTCAACAGGGAAGAATGAAAAATACTCCGATCCACGTCCTTTTCATACGCGGTTCGCAAATTGACACATTTGTGTGGCGGACACAACAAAATTGTGTACAGACACAGCGAGATGGCGTACATACACCGTAGACAGCGTGAGCCAGCGTGACATACCGTGACATAGCGTGGGTAAGCGTGATATGTCGTCAAACGGTGTACAGAAACCGTACATGGCGTACAGAGACCGTAGTCAGCGTGACTAAGCGCAGCCAGTAGCTACGGATCCACTACGCAGACCGTCCCACGGTGTACTCGCACCATGTCATGGCGTGAAGCACCGCACGGATGGTTTCGCAGCGTATAGTAGCGTACAGTATCGTGAGTATCGTACACTAGCGTACAATCGTGTAGAGTGGCGTGCCTATCCGAGGCTACAACACCGAAAATTGGCATTAAATTTTGCGCGTGCGTAGGGTGGCGTAGGCTATTGTATAACAGTGTAGAACAGCGTAGGGACAGCGCGTGCCAGTGTAGGGGCTCCGTCTTGGAGAAGGGTGCAGGGTGAGCCATTTCCGGTCTGCGCTCCGTCGCGCACGCCCACGATACCTACGGTGTATGTACGATGCCTGCGGTGCATGTACACCATCTCGCTGTGTATCTACGCTGATTCACGGATGATTGGGCCCCCGCGGACACCCGCGCTTGGCTACGAATTTTTGAACAAGAAGTTGATTCGCGGCAGCCGACGGATGGATGCGGTTGCCGCGAAAAGTGACGCGGTGACCGCCTGGAAATGTACGATCACAGACGCTTACCGACGCTTACAGACGCTTACCGACGCTGATTCCCGGTGCGGGGCTTTTGCTCCTTCCGCGTGTGACCGTGTCAATCCGTACCCCAGTGTGACTGGGCCTTTACTGGAGAACGAAATTATCGTCGATACACATCGTCGTTTCAACGGTTACTCGACGATACCGCCATTAACGTGATCGCACTGACAGAAACAACGATAATTCACTCTAACACCCAAGTCGGATTAGCAGGACTTGACTGGCGTGTTTTACCAATGCGCCACGTCCCCCCTGAGATTAAATTGCTGGTTATACCAATTATCATACTTGGCCCATTCAGTTTCCTAAGACATTTATGCTAAACTTTGGTTTATTTAACAAATAATACCGGCAAAATGAACTGATCTGGCAATGTATTGGTGTTTCTAGACAACAAAAGTGTTTTATACATAGTTACTACATCGACTAAAATAATAATGTGAGCCATCCTTTGCATCCTTATTATTACACTACCAGGTAGGCCTACACGACGCAGCTTCTATTTGCCTTTTTTCACACTTTCAGACGTTGCTTAACCCTTTAACCGCCGGTGTCGCATATATTCGAGTTTTCATTTTTTATTAGCACATTAAGTACCACCTTTTAAACATGGTAAAGATAAAATATGACATTAATCAGCAATATTTGAAGACAGTTGACCTCCATTTTGCAAATCTGAATAATTTTCACTCACTTGAAATTGTGGATCGCGTCAGCGAGACACAATTTCACGTGTGTGAAAATTCAGATTGAATAATTTAGCGGTTAAAGGGTTAAAACCATTATGTTATCTGGTAATATGGGTCCTATCATCTGATCATATCCGATATTTCAATACAGCACAGATCTCTCTTCTACTGCAACACTTTTCGCGTTACTGACATGAACCCTTTCGGCGCAGGGATCGACTTTAGACGTCAAATTCTGACGCCTATAAAGTCGATCCCCAGAAGCTGTTCAGACATTTGGCGCCAAGGACGATCATGCTGCGATTTACAATAGGAATATTTACACTGGGAATATTGTTCGAAGATTATCAGTATTCGGGGCAGCCCCGTAGCCAGCATGATATGAGGCAGACGAGGCAGTCTGTGTTTTCACATTTTCTTATTTTTAACACTACATTTTAAAATTTGTTTTCCCTTCCCGGACATTTTCGCTCGGCCTCGCCTCGTCTATTTCCCGACTCTGGCTACGGCCCTGTGTGTGTGTGTCTGGAGGGGGGGGGGGGGAGTGAAGTCATTCAAAGAAGATCAATACCTTTTTATTAAATATATCACTCATTCACATTCAAGATTTTTAATTGATGAACCAATATTTAGCAATTTCATCTTAACCTTTTGAGCGATTACCGTACTGAAAAAAAATAAAATATTTACAATGGCAGAATACCCATAACATTGGTATTTAAATGAAGCGGAAAGAGCTAACTAAGACATAACCAAAACAAAACTATTTCAGCATTGTAAGAGTTAGACATCATGGTGAGCTGCTGGTCACGGTTCATCTGCTGCACATTGCCGATGATGGCTGCAGAATATAATCTCTGTTAAAAACCAATTCACAAAGAATATTAAAATATTTATTGATAAATTATATATGGCTGATTATATACTTTAATTTATCGGTCTTTCTCAATTTGACACTATTGTTCCTCTTTAAGTTAGGATTAATAAGAACATGTATACAGATTGGCACACAGACCATATAGACACCCTTGTTCAGTATTCACTCCCCAATTAATCACTTGGTGCAAGAAGCCATTTTATTTTATGTGTGTATGCTGATGAATGCTGTCAACACGCAATCTACTCATCGTATGCGACGGTGGCTCAACCTTATAGCAGCATTGGATCAATGTCTCGGGTTTGTCGGTTGGTCTTTGTCATTACTTAAGCAGGGGAGTATAAGTTGATTTAGAGAGCCGGATCTCTGCCATTACACGTGTCTGTCGCCGGTTGTGATCACATGTATTACTAGCTGTATGTTATCACTTTCTCTGTAATAAAACAAGGCCCGTATTCTCGTACAAGTTACGATATATCGTAGGCTTCGGATTGGTCGAGATGGCCATCTCGACCAATCCGAAGCCTGCGATATATCGTAACTTGTACGGGAATACGGGCCCAGGAGTATTGGCTGAACGCTGGCCGTGTTTGTGACAAACGTTGGGTGGCAGCTGGTACAATGGCTAAGATGATGCGACATCATTGATGCTATTCTAGACCAACGTCGTTATTGTTGATGTATTATCCTGGCTGATAGTGTTAGTTTAGAAACTTTAGTGCCGCCTACTTTTTTTATAAACCATAGAGACCAAAGTTGTTGTTTTTTCAATTTGAAAGCAGCATAAATTACTTATTTCATGATGATTTTAAATTGGAAAAATACTTTGGCCTATTGGTTTATATAAAATTATTTCAGCGTTTTGAAGGATGTTAATAACATGGTGAGCAAATATCTGTGTAGTGAAATTTATATAAATCTGTGTATGTCAAGTTGTGCATTTCTGTGTTAATTTATTTTTGCTGGTAATATTTTCAAATAACCTCCTATGTTCTTTGGGCCAGATACGTTTGCTACTGGCCGTGCATTGTATTTCAATATGCTATTTCTGTAATGCCGTCATTAGTACCAAGTGTACAGTCTAGTAGAATATATTTAAAACTGGCATGCCTATTTAGAATGTGACAAGGGAACGTCATGTGTCATTGTATGCTTTTAAATTATCTTACACTGGACGACAGATATTGGTATAGGTGATATTTCGTCACGTTTTTGTACTTAGCGCGTGGTCTCTAAATTCAGTCTATTATGTATTCTAAATTTTAGTATTTCTCCTCTCTGGTCATTTTTTTCATGATCGTTGTAATTGATGTATTTTCATGTAAATAAACTGTAAATATATCAATGTTGGTTGGTCTTTGTGTTGTATGCAGTCAATGCAGTATATGTTACCGAAATAATTTGCTAATCGTAGCCCAATTTTGGTTTCTCTTTAATAGCGCTTTAGAAGGGTTAAATCACAAATTGCAAAATATACACATTTGATTTACCTTTCTACAATTGAATATTTACTAACTTTTATCTATTGTGATGGGCACAGGGTGTATTGCTGGACAACGAATCATATTTCAGATTCGGCGTTTGCTTGGGGCCGTGATCTCCACCGATCCGGATTCTGAATCTGAATTCAAATTGGTGCCAATCGAGCTCGGCCATAGGATAGCGCTGAGCTGTCTCGGGGACCCTGCCACCTAAAAACATGTCTGACATATTTCCAGGAAGTATGCGTTATTGTCATATGTGGAATGCTACTGGAACTAAACATTTGTACTCTTAGACCCGTATATATGCACGAGCATGTCACAAAAACGTAATCACAATTCAACAATTTATTAATGAAAATAGTTAGTAGTAGATCCTCAGTTAAGCAAATGATTTACTTTGGAAGATGCCTATTTCTCAAAAATAGAATTATGTTCTCGTCATTTGAGGATGGAAATGGCGTTAGTAGTTCCAAAATTGCGTTAGTATATAATTTTCACTCACTTGAAGTTGTGGATCGCGGCAGCGAGACACAATTTCAATTGAGTGAAAATTCCAGCTATAAATAAATAAAAAATATAAAATGTAACGATCACAAGGGCTACTAATATACATGTATCTCACTTTGGAATTCAGTGTCAAGTCTAGATTTATTTTATTTTGTATTTTTTTGGGCTATTAGCAAAATTATTAGGGTAACATTGTTTTATTAAACAAATGTGTTGTTACCGGTCGTGCAAATATCATGAACATAGCCAGAGTGTTATGAAGCTTAGTGCAGCTTATCATCGTGCAATTATTGGTTTAATCACGTGACCATGTATTATTAATTAATAATACACGGCTAGGCCTAACCATACAAAAACTCCATATCACATGGAATCCTCCTTCTCAGAGTTTATTTATGCTATAATTTCGGGACCACAAAAACGATTAACTCACGGTTTATTTAATCTTGTTTCTTGTGACATAATCACTATTTAGGGACACATTTTGACGACAAATTTTATCATAAGTGCCCTAAACGATGTTTCAAATGGAGCTCAAGTGTAGTGTTGTTGATGGATAGTCGTCCAGACTGGACGTCAATAAAGTTAGTTACTTATTCCTTATTCCTTATTCAATAAGGAATAAGTAACAGTTACTTATTCCTTATTCGAACGAATAAGGAATAAGTAACCGTTACTTATTCCTTATTCGAACGAATAAGGAATAAGTAACAGCTACTTATTCCTTATTGGACCGAATAAGGAATAAGTATCATAAACGTATTCTTTATTGGAAAGAATAAGGAATAACTAACTGGTAACGTATTGCTTATTCGAATTTGGATAAGTAACACTAAAACAAAACAAAAATAAAAGAAGCAAATGTATGCTCACGCTCCACAAAATATGCTGATATACTACTAGTTCTCTGTGTAAAAAAAAGTTAAATCAATAACCTGGCAATATTGACATGCACAAAGAGCTTTAAAGGTATATTCACGTGTTCGGACTTGAATAAGGTAGCCAGTTACTTATTCCTTATTCGCGTTTGAATAAGTAACTGGTACTAATACGGTGAAAAACCCCTCTAAAATACGAAAACACATCTAGGATACCCTAAAAGTCGGCAAAATACGTTCATATACTTGTAATTTTATGAGATAAAAGAGTAAACCACCAATCGGATCGCATAAAGAGGAATATATTATAAGGAATAAGTAACCAGTTACTTATTCCTTATTCAAAGCCGAATAAGTAACAAGACTTGTACAACTGTTAGTGCGATCAGTTTGGTGTTTTACTCATTTATCTCGCCAAATTACAAGTATATGAACATCTTTTGTCGAGTTTTAATGTTTTCTAGCTGTATTTAGGTATTTTTAAGTGTTTTTACCGCATATAGTACCAGTTACTTATTCAGACGCGAATAAGGAATAAGTAACAGTTACTTATTCCTTATTCAAAACCGAATAAGTAACAAGACTTGTACTACTCTTTATGCGATCCGATTGGTGTTTTACTCTTTATGGTGTTTTACTCTTTTATCTCATAAAATTACAAGTATATGAATGTATTTTGTCGAATTTTAGGGTATTCTAGATGTGTTTTCGTATTTTAAAGTGGTTTTCACCGTATTAGTACCAGTTACTTATTCAAACGCGAATAAGGAATAAGTAGCCAGTTACTTATTCCTTATTCAAGTCTGAACACGTGAATATACCTTTAAAGCTCTTTGTGCATGTCAATATTGCCAGGTTATTGATTTAACTCTTTTTTACACAGAGAACTAGTAGTATATCGGCATATTTTGTGGAGCGTGAGCATTCATTTGCTTCTTTTATTTTTGTTTTGTTTTAGTGTTGCTTATCCAAATTCGAATAAGCAATACGTTACCAGTTAGTTATTCCTTAATTTTTCCAATAAAGAATACGTTTATGATACTTATTCCTTATTCTGTCCAATAAGGAATAAGTAGCTGTTACTTATTCCTTATTCGTTCGAATAAGGAATAAGTAACGGTTACTTATTCCTTATTCGTTTGAATAAGAAATAGGTAACTGTTACTTATTCCTTATTGAATAAGGAAAAAGGAATAAGGAATAAGTAACTAACTTTATTGACGTTCTATCTGGATGGTGCCGTCGCCGTGGCAGTGACGCTACGTACGTCACTTGTAGGCATGGCGTGCAGGTGTGCACTTCATGACCTACATGTGTGTAGGCCTACAGGTGTGGGCCTATATTGTCTAGACAGAAATTGACATGGTCCTACAGATCAACCTCTAAACTTTCGCGCCCAGACTGACCCCGTTTCTAGACTATAGGCATAGACCGCAACTGCGTTAGGTTAGCCTATCTGCAAGTCTTAGAAGCCTATAGGCCTATATAGATCATTAGAAATAGCAAGCACGACAATCATGAATAGGAGCCACAAGATCTGTCATGGCTTTTCATATGTTTAATAAACAGAATAAGACATTGTTGCCTGAATATTGGAACTCGTATCGTAACGGTCAGGGCTGTAACGGAACGAGACGAAGTCGAGTTCCGTTACAGCCTTGAAAGTTACGATACTCGTTCCAATATTCAGACAACGATGTATTATTAGATAATAGCGGATGCAAGGCAGAAATGCGGAGAGTTAGTCGACACATTGTGACAATGTCACGACAGAGAAAAGCCCGAAGTTAGGGCTACACCTACTATTTTCCACTGACAGCCACGACGGCAAACATCTGGATTCGAACCCGGAACCTTCATGTAACGAGTCCACAATCGACAAGCCATGGCAGAAGACTTTTAAAAAGAATTAAGATGTAAATATGCAAGCACGACAATAAATATACTATGAATAATATTATATTTTATAACCGACTGAATAGCAAGTATTAACCCTTGCAGAGCGAGGACCGCCTTTAGACGTAAGATTCTGTTCTAAAGTCGATCCCCGCACTGAAAGAGTAAAATATTGTTAATAGCCATAGACCCATAATCAATTCAAATAAAAAAGAAATAAGACATTTATTATGATTTCAAATTGAAAAAAACGTTTGGTCACTTGGTCTATGCAAAAAAGAATTCAGCGCTTCAAGGGTTAAATAATTTTAAAATGATGTGCAATGTCCGTAACGTCTTACTACCTATGTTGATTGGGATTATACTCATTTATCTATCACTTGAGTCTGAAACAATTTCATTATGTTTGTTTTATTGTTTTTTTTCCACATTTAATAATGTGATCATTTTTTTTAAATTGTACGCATTTGTTTTAGCTCAATACCATATCAGGGACAGGATAAATGAATCAATACGACCAATAACAAACACTTCCGTTGTCGGACTTCTGTCGGAGAAGTGGCCAGGTTTGTTTTTTATTGTACACATGGCCTTGTCCAGAGACGAAAGGAAATTGTTTTCTTGACCCTGGAGAGGGGATCCTACAGACGCCCAGTGCGGTACTAAGCAAACTAAAAGCATCAATCTAGCATTGGCTCATTATTGGTTGTCGTCCGAGAGTGACTTGGCTTAGTATACATTCTAAGATGATCAGTCATGTGGTATTTTCTGCACATGTTGGGGTTTGAGTAGAACGCTCATCAGGAACAAAATACATATTTTGTGAATTAAAGGACAATTTATATAATTATATAAAATGTTGCGATGATTTCCCAGACGTGATTTCACCGTAAATCTTCTGTGTATGTATGCATGACTCGGGAGAAATATTCCAGTATGCGTGTTCCCCAGTGCTCACCTATAAGAACAACATGTCCCCCGTGTGTCTGTGTTTTACCAATCTGAGGTTGATATGGCAATACTCGTATAGATGATATACTCTCACCATTGAATCTCAATAGCGACATAGCGCACTATACCTACCTTGACATAAATACCTATGTGTGGACTGGACTGCACTACACGTCTGATGCGTAATCATTTAACTTGAAACTGTGATCCCTCGGGGTGGATAACTCTGTATGTTTTATCTTATTTACAAGAAATACGATTTAACTAGGCGGATAATTAGTAGTTATTTTAGTAGCACTATACAGCAGATGCCATTATGCTCAAGTTCTGAAAGGGTTTATTTCGACAATTGTGAGTTTTGGGTGATTTTTTTTTTAACCTTACGTCTAGTATATTTAACATTGTATAAAAAAGTTTTGCTTAAAATTTATTTTTGCGAAATGAACGCATTTAAATAAACAATAAAAAAATATATTCATCATAGGAAGGGACTGCCCACAAATTAAAATTAATTATTTTTTATAATTTTAGAATAAATATTAAATTTAAAAACTATATTTTTTATTTAATTGCCATTTCTACCAAGCTATGTGGGGTATCATCATCATGGATGTAAAATAAATAGAGAATATATAGTCATGTTGCAACATATACATAATGTTGATAACATACACGTTTTGATGTAAATAACCTATAGGACTAGCTACGGTTTCATCGACATAATTGAATCCATCGAGATAGATAATTTGTTAATTTATATAATAACGTTTTGTTTGATAACGTTATACAATTATTGTTGCCGCACAATGTTTGAGGCTGAAATACTACATCAACCCAGAAAGGACAGGACCCGTATTCTCGTACAAGTTATGATATGTCGCAGGCTTCGGATTTGTTGAGATGGCCAGCTCGACCAATCCGAAGCCTGCGATTTATCGTAACTTGTACGAGAATACGGGCACAGATGAATACTAAAGTGAATATCATGAATAGCAAACCTTTCCTTGGCCAGATTCTGAGTAGAGAGTGTGACCTGTGCCCAGCAAATGTTGGGTCAATGCTGGGCCAGGGGCGTAGACGGTGGCCCAACAATCACCCAACATTGGCTCAATGTATCGTTTTATTTACTGCACACATGGCCTTGCACATAGCTGCAACAAAATTGGTTCATTGACCATAATGTTCTGGAATGCTCGGCCACACACCCGGAAAACATGATTAGTTCAACATTAGTTATAAGTTGGTATACCCTCTAACCAGTTGGCCTAACGTTAATCCAGGTTTGGGAAGACATCAGCAAATCCTGGCAAAGAGAGGCACACTTACAAAGAGCAGTTGAATTTGGAAGCGATAATTGAAAACAAGGTTAGGTTTTAGAAGACCTATGTTTCGCTTTTGTCACAAAGAGGCTTTTTTTATCACATTCCTTCATGACGTGATACACGACTGATATAATGCAGGTGAAGACCTAGTGAATTCCCTAGAACTGCTCTGAACAGTGTAATCCTCCATCACATTTTATATAAAGTTTTATTGAGCGGAGTGTTTGATCAGTGCGTTTTAGCTCACTAGAATCGATTTTCTGGATCCGAAAGTAGTGGACGTAAGGAGACGTCAGGATACGTTAGGTGGTGCATTTTTTTATTTTACTGCTCCATGTAGTGAGTTATTAAGGATTTAAAGGGACTGGCCCAGGCTAAAATCATAAAAAAATCGGTGATTTTATTTCGGGTTCTTAATATGACCATATGATGTAAACATGTACATAGACTAGAACTGCAAATTTTTATAATTTTTGTGCTGCGCATTCACCAGCTAGGCTAGATATAGAGACGAAATTCCTGATTTCTAATTATTGACAACCATGTCAAAAATAGGAAATGCGGGAATTTCGTCTCTATATCTAGTCTAACTGATGAATGCGCAGCACAAAAATTATAAAAATTTGCAGTTCTAGTCTATGTACATGTGGCAGATAACGGTCATCATTGAAAAAAGAGTGGAAGACTTTTAAAATTATTCTTATTTTTTATGTGATCATAGATACATTTCACAGTACAAAGTGTATTGTCTCATGTCAGTTAGCAACTGGTTAGACATATGTAGAAGTTATTACTTTGTGTGATATGAGTCATATCTGCATGTAATGTCATGTTTAATTTCGGTACCGGTATAGAGAATGTCACTCATTTGAAAAGTAGGACCCCGTTTTAGTATGGTGCTTTTGAGTGTCGGCCAGCATCTGAGCCTTTGGCCCGCCATTAAGACTCACTCCCCCTACCGTGAGAAATTGCAGTCCGAATTACACCAATTCAGTGAAGTAAATCATCTTTTTTTTGCGCAGTCTTTTAGTGGCAATGCTATGAGTGAATTCAAAGTGAATTTTGAATGACAAGAGAAACACGATCTATAGTGACAATGCTATTCGAAAATATCAGACTATTTATTTTTATTTCATCGTTAGTTATCACATACAGTTATATAAATAGCCAAATGCGGTAAAATAAAATAATTGTAAAAAAAACAGTCTTTACGGTACCGGTAGCTGAGCTCCAGCAAACAAGAGGAGTTCAACCATTGATGGGTCAATGTTGTACCAGCGTCGTAGAAGCTAAAACAACATTGAGCTGCTGAGTTATCATACGGGCTGACCTTGTCATAGGACACAAGCTTGGCATCGCAGCCAACATGAGGCATTGGTCCGATGGCAAACTAATCCGGGGCCATCGTCTACGGCTCTGGCCCAGCGTTAGACCAATGCGGCTCAACGTCTCGTGTTTGTTATTAAGGGGTTTGATGTTGGTCTAATGTAACATTATATTGGCCCACAATTAATCACTATTAGTATTACCTGATTACGTACATATTGTACACAGACGGACCGATTTACCACACCATATAACTTGATGGTGTATCGCCTAGTGATCTAATCCAGCTACATTTACATCGATTTTGTCAATTTATAAAGCCTTTAAAAATATATGAATGATTGTGTTGAACGTTTTAGGTTATTTCGGTCGAAATAAACAAAACAGTTATGCAGCTTTAAGCAAACACGAGGAATTGAACGTGCACTGCTGGGCTAATGACATTGAACGGACATTAGGCCAATGTATCGTGTCTGCTGGAGTAGCTGTTGTTGTACAACACATCTTCAAATATTTCCACCCCAGTCTACATTTTAGAAGCTCTTCACCTACAATTACTACTCATAAGTTATTACTATATACTATAAGAAATGAAGTAGGGCTAATTGTTGTGAAAAATGTTTTTGAATCAAAACGATTTAAGCTGACATCTCCTTACCTCGAAGATCAAGACAGATATAATTTTTCAAAATAATCTCAACAATCTCAATTTTATAAAATCTTGTGGAATTAATACGTAGAGCTTTCATTTTTTTTATGTGGCAGGGATTCGAACCCGGGAACTCTCAGACTTTAAGCGATTTGCTTTACCATGCAGCCATCAAATCATTGTGATTTTAAAACATCCACGCTTTCAATTTTTCCAACAATTACTTATTTTTCTCTCATAGTAATAACAAGATCAAACGGCGATTAATACGTGAAAATTGTTGAACTAGTGTTTCAGAAAAGTCATTTTCTACCGCCAGGATTCAAACCGAGTAGGCCTAGGCCTCTCGGACTCCGAGCAAATGGCTTATCAACTCCATTATAACTGACTGCCTTCAATTAGCAACAACAGACTATGGTGGAAAAAATGAGTCCCCAAAAAGATTGGGGGGGGGGGGTTAGCTCTCAGTTCTTAATTGACCATGATCTGATAATTATTTCAATATTATTTATATAATATATTCACCGTAATAATATTATGGACTTATATTTAAATCAGTATTAAAATATGAAATTATGATGTAGGCTACTTATCGTGACTAAATAGCACCCTAAAAAGGCAGTAAGGTCAAAATCTTCAGAATTGATTTTAGTGGATTTGATAGCCGTGCCTTCCCTGTTTCATAGACTGAATGAATGTTGGGAAATCTTCATTACTTTTGATCTTATGATATTTTTAACTTATGCAATTTAGTTATGTGATCAAAATTTAAATTACGTCATAAGTAATTGTAAAATTCCGCCTGGATGCACCTTTTCGTGTGGCAGGTGGCATATATATAATATTTAGTACCTTTAGTTTTAGGTCGATTATAATACGACAACATGTGAGCCCGTTGGCCACTCGTACACTCGCAACAAAAATATTCCATGGTGTACTTAATTTATATTTTAATATTAAAAATGAAAAAAAAAATTGGTGTGGCCTTATTGGTTAGTCTGACTGTAACGTTGGGAAGGGACCGACAATTCAATGTTAAAAATTAATTAAACAAAAAATAGATAAGAATGTTAAAAGCATATACGATAATACGTACAATCCAACAAACACGAAATGTTGAATCAATGTCGGTTCTATGATGTGCTATCGTCTGCGACGCTGTTCCAGCATCAAACCAACATTGGCATATTTGGCATTTGTTGAGAATGCACTGCAATCATGATAAGACCCCATGGATTGTAAGCATGGTAAGTTAGCCCCCTATGACATACCAATCACAGCGCAAATCCCCTGTGCCGCAGACTAAAGCTCCATTGTTAGTGCTCCCTGTTCAACCATAGATTATAGTAATGCATCTCTTGTGTGGTTGCTTTCACGAAAGTAGACAATGTGGTAAAACCCTGATGATAAAAGGTAATATTTCATGATCCTCAAGACTCATCTCGCACGTTTCCTAGCGAATTGACTCATCTCGCACGTTTCTCGGCTAATCGACTCTTCGCGCACGTCTCCTAGCTAATCGACTCTTCTCGCACGTTTCTTAGCTAATCGACTAATCTAGTACGTTTACCAACTAATCGACTCATCTCGCACGTTTCCCAGCTAATCGACTCATCTCGCACGTTTTCCAACTAATCGACTCATCTAGTACGTTTCCCAGCTAATCGACTTATCTCGCACGTTTCCCAACTAATCGACTCATCTAGTACGTTTCCCAGCTAATCGACTCATCTCGCACGTTTCCTAGCTAATCGAGTCATCTAGTACGTTCCCCAGCTAATCGACTCATCTAGTACGTTTCCCAATTAATCGACTCATCTCGAACGTTTCCCAACTAATCGACTCATCTAGTACGTTCCCAAGCTAATCGACTCATCTAGTACGTTTCCCAATTAATCGACTCATCTCGAACGTTTCCCAACTAATCGACTCATCTAGTACGTTCCCCAGCTAATCGACGTTATCTAGTACGTTTCCCAATTAATCGACTCATCTCGAACGTTTCCCAACTAATCGACTCATCTCGCACGTTTCCCAGCTAATCGACTCATCTCGCACGTTTCCCAGCTAATCGATTCATCTCGCACGTTTTCCAGCTAATCGACTCATCTCACACGTTTCCAAGCTAATCGGCTCATCTCGCACGTTTCCCAGCTAATCGACTCATCTCTCACGTTTCCCAACTAATCTACTCATCTAGTACGTTTCCCAGCTAATCGACTCATCTCGCACGTTTCCTAGCTAATCGACTCATCTAGTACGTTCCCCAGCTAATCGACTCATCTAGTACGTTTCCCAACTAATCGACTCACCTCGAACGTTTCCCAACTAATCGACTCATCTAGTACGTTTCCCAGCTAATCGACTCATCTCGCACGTTTCCTAACTAATCGACTCATCTCGAACGTTTCCCAACTAATCGACTCATCTCGCACGTTTCCCAGCTAATCGACTCATCTCGCACGTTTCCCAGCTAATCTATTCATCTCGCACGTTTTCCAGCTAATCGACTCATCTCACACGTTTCCAAGCTAATCGGCTCATCTCGCACGTTTCCCAGCTAATCGACTCATCTCGCACGTTTCCCAGCTAATCGACTCATCTCGCACGTTTCCCAGCTAATCGATTCATCTCGCACGTTTTCCAGCTAATCGACTCATCTCACACGTTTCCAAGCTAATCGGCTCATCTCGCACGTTTCCCAGCTAATCGACTCATCTCACACGTTTCCCAACTAATCGACTCATCTAGTACGTTTCCCAGCTAATCAACTCATCTCGCACGTTTCCTAGCTAATCGACTCATCTAGTACGTTCCCCAGCTAATCGACTCATCTAGTACGTTTCCCAACTAATCGACTCATCACGAACGTTTCCCAACTAATCGACTCATCTCGCACGTTTCCCAGCTAATCGATTCATCTCGCACGTTTTCCAGCTAATCGACTCATCTCACACGTTTCCAAGCTAATCGACTCATCTCGCACGTTTCCTAGCTAATCGACTCATCTCGCACGTTTCCAAGCTTATCGGCTCATATCGCACGTTTCCCAGCTAATCGATTCCTCTCGCACGTTTTCCAGCTAATCGACTACACATTTCCAAGCTAATCGACTCATCTCGCACGTTTCCCATCTAATCGACTCATCTCGCATGTTTCCTAGCTAATCGGTTGCTTCACAACATTGCATTACTATTCATAACTATTAATGGCTGTCGCAACATTATTCAACTTTTTATATGGTCTCATAAACAGGAGTCGTGCGTCAATTTTGGATTATAGTTGGCCTACCGTCTGCGACGCAGCCACATGATTTTGCATTATTGCTGAGACGAAAAGCAAATCTGTGCTTTTGTCTGCTGGTGAATTATAGAAAAGTGCTATAAACATTGATACCAATAAACTTCGCTCTGTATATTTACCATATAACACAAAATTATCATGTGGTTGAAAATATAGAAATTAATTCAACAGCATGCTTGGTTCAACAAGCACTATGTGGTTCAGAGCGCTGTACAAGCACTAAGTCAGAACATATGCGTCTTTAGTAACTTCTTAAACAGTGGTAGGGAACCGGATGCTCGGAGTTCCTTCAGTAGTCCATTCCATAGGTGGGGTGCTCCAAAGCCAAAGGCACCTTCACTAACGCCTTTTTTGGGCTATTGGTTGGTGTAATGTTAGTGTGTTCGCTCCACGCAGGCAATTTTTCAAATCTAGGGGTACCAGCAGTTCTATAAGTACACTGGAGCCAAACCATGAAGAACCTTATACAAAATACGACTGTCTATTGGCAACCAGTGGAGTTCTTTTAGAACCGGTGTGATATATTCTCGCATGGAAGTCCGAGTCACCAGTCTTGCAGCCTTGTTCCGTATGCGCTGCAGGCGTGCTATCTGTGATGCTGGTAGGTTCAGGAGCAATCAGTTGCAGTAGTCCAAACGAGTGGAAATCAGAGCCTAGACTGAAATCATCATACATGTCTTAGTTGGCTTTTTCCGCTTCATTTTAATATATATAATATGTTATGGGGCTACGGCCATTATATTTTTTTTAATTCTTCCAGTGCGGGGATTGATAGGGCAAAACCAACGAAGGATAAGAAACAGTATCCCAGCAAACACGAGACATTCATCCAATATTGTTTCAATGTTGGGCCACCGTCTTCGACGCTGGCCCAACATTTAAGCAACATTGGGTGAAATTCTCGTGTTTGCTAGGATAGATAGTGTGCAGTTAAGTGGGAGACTCGCAGTGATGAATGTTGTCAGCCCGCAATCTTCTTCTACTGCAGGCTGTTTTTGTCGTTATGTATAAGTACATGGAGCATAAGTTGATTTAGAGAGCCGGATCCGTCTCATTACACGTGTCTGTCACCGGCTGTCATCACTTGTGTGTGATCACCCACCGCCGGGGAAAAAATGTAAATGGAATGCTGGATCACAATTACACAGATTTCAGAAAGAGAATCATACCCTATAACGAACTAATAAGCGAGCGAACGAATGAACGAATGTGAATTTATCATCGAAGCCAAATTTGTTTGTGTTTGTCACAAAATAATATTTTTTATATTGATAATGACATGCAAAAAGAATCAAATTGCATGACCCTTAATTGATCTGGGAACGCGATGATCGGGGGGGGGGGGGATCTCCTACAGCACTGATGGTCTGCTCAACGCTGGGCCGACGGCATCAACTTGTGGCCCAATGCTGTGCTAGCATTCAACCATATTTTAGGAGAACTCACTGTATGATTAGGTTTTGTCCGGATTCTTATAAATATTGTACAGAAATGTTTCTAAAAATCTAAAATTCTTGTTAAAAATAAAATAATGCTCTGTGGGATACACTTTTTCATCACAAAATTAAAAACGAAAATTGATGTCATCATACTGAGTCGCTTTAAGTTTTGAAGTAGCCGTCCAAACATGTTAGTGTCGCTTCTTCATCTTATCTTTCTCCGGCCGCTATTTCTCACTCAGCTTACAAGTAATCGACTTCAAACTTTGGCACCACGATCCTTAGGTATACAGGTACCAGGGAAAGTCTTTTTTGTGTCGATCTTGAAAAATATAATATATCCATCAATTACTGGGTATGAATCCACTATAATAAATCTGCTATGTGGACCAATGTCGATGCAATGATGTTACATGTCCGTTGAATGCCTATTCATTATTACAATAGAGAAGCAGATTCACCATGGGCCATTGTATTTGGCGAGTGGGTCCATTATGCTGGTCTATGGTGTCCTGCGCCTCTCGGGCACTTAACGCTTTGCAAACCATTGGCATTTAATAATTAAAATACATATATCCAATAATGTTTCAATGTCAGGTTAGCACCACAGACAGTGGCCCAGCATTAAATTAACATTGGCTGTTTGATATGAACAATAGGAGCCTCTACATTTCACTATTAAAATAAAAGTTCTAATTACAGAGGGCAGATTGACATACAGAGTAGAGAGAGAGAGGAGAGGAAGAATGAATAAAGAAATGAATGGATGAATGAATGAATGAATGAATGAATGCAGTTTTAGGCCATCTTTGTGCACATATAGGCTAAACTGGACCAGGAGAACCTGCACAGGATAGTGAAATGAATGATACAACAGTGGAAGAGAGAGAGGAAAACGGTGGCAAATGGTCGCGAACAATGCAGACAGTGCAAATGGTCGCACACGGTCGCAAATGTTAGCAAACAATCTCAAATAGTCGCAAACGGTCGCAGATGGTCGCAAACGGTTGTAAATGGTCACAAATGGTCGCAGACGGTCGCAAATTGTCGCAAACAGTCGCAAATGGTCGCAAACGGTCCCAAACGGTTGCAAACAGTCGCAAATGGTCGCACACGGTCGCAAACGCTCACAAATTGTCGAAAACGCTCAACAATGGTCGCAAATGTACGTAAATGGTCGCAAACGGTCGCAAATTGTTGCAAACAATTGCAAATGGTCGCAAACGGTCGCAAATGGTCGCAAATGGTTGCAAATGGTCGCAAACGGTCGCAAATAGTATCAAACTGTTGCAAATGGTCGTAAGCAGTCGAACATGGTCGCAAATTGTCGCAAACGGTCGCAAATGGTCGCAAACGGTCGAATATGGTCGCAAAGGGTCGCAGAGGGTCGAATATGGTCGCAAACGGTCGCAAAAAGCGCAAATGGTCGCAAACGGTCAAATATGATCGCAAACGGTTGCAAATGTCATAAAAAAAGTTTTAAAAATACGTCCAAATTATATTAATGTTACTTATACCAGTTGTTCTAGTTTTATTTTATGTTGGTATGGTCACATTAAAACTACGCAAAACATCAAGAAGAGGAGCTCATTGCATCGTTGTGTGCACTAAAATCCGCTATTAAAAGTTAGCGGCTATACAACTCTCCATATTCGCTGGACATGCTTACAAGAACTATATATATATACATATTAGGCTGTGCAGCATTGCAACTCAAAATGCAACAAATATCCAATGTGAGCTCGGTGCGTGATTCACGTGGGGCCAATCATTGTCCAGTTTGCTCAAAGCATGCTGCATTCATCTGTTCATAACGTGTTGCAACGTTCTCGATGCACACACGTTAATGAAAAATGTTTGTCAAGCACACAGAAAATGTAGCAAAAATATTATGTTTCCAGTCTTTGGGCCGTGAGTGTGTCGTAGATAATATGTGTGACTCACACTCAAACCAAACACCTGCCTCAAAATGCCCCACACCTAGCATAGACATCTCCCTTACAACGCTGAAAAAGATTTTTGTCAATTTGAAATCATCATAAATGTCTTAGTTAGCTCTTTCTGATTCATTTGAATACCTATGTTATTGGGCTATGGCCATTAGAAATATTTCAATTCTTTCAGTGTGGGGATCTTCTTTATACGTCAGAATCTGACTTCCTGAGACGTCAGTTTCTGACGTATAAAGACGGTCCCCGCGCTTAAAGGGTTAAATCACACTTAGCGTGTTCTAACCATGACCAGTGAGCATAAAGCTGATATGATATTAGTTCACGGAACTACTATTAGTTCTGTTCCAAATGCTACCAATACCTTGTGCATCCGTGATAATAATGAGGCTCCCTATAGCTCGATAGCATTCCGCGTTGGATTTATCCATCTGATGGGTGTATAACACGCGAGGAGTCGAGTTATGATGTAGGCTACTTATCGTGACTAAATAGCACACTAAAAGGGCAGTAAGGTCAAAATCTTCAGAATTGATTTTAGTGGATTTGATAGCCTGTTTCATAGACTGAATGAATGTTGGGAAATCTTAATTACTTTTGATTTTATAATATTTTTAACTTATGCAATTTAGTTACGTGATCAAAATTTAAATTACGTCATAAGTAATTGTAAAAAATCCGCCTGGATGCACCTTTTCGTGTGGCAGGTGGCATATATATAATATTTAGTACCTTTAGTTTTAAGTCGATTATAATAAGACAACATGTGAGCCCGTTGGCCACTCGTACACTCGCAACAAAAATATGCCATGGTGTACTTAATTTATATTTTAATATTAAAAATGGAAAAAAAATGGTGTGGCCTTATTGGTTAATCTGACTGTAACGTTGGGAAGGGACCAGAAAGATAGAAAATTCAATGTTAAAAATTAATTAAACAAAAAATAGATAAGAATGTTAAAAGCATATACCATAATACGTACAATCCAACAAACACGAAATGTTGAATCAATGTCGGTTCTAGGATGTGCTATCGTCTGCGACGCTGGCCCAACATCAAACCGACATTGGCATATTTGGCCTGTGTTGAGAATACACTGCAATCAAAATAAGACCCCATGGATTGTAAGCATGGTAAGTTAGCCCCCTATGACATACCAATCACAGCGCAAATCCCCTGCGCCGCAGACTAAAGCTCCATTGTTAGTGCTCCCTGTGCAACCATAGATTATAGTAATGCATCTCTTGTGTGGTTGCTTTCACGAAAGTAGACAATGTGGTAAAACCCTGATGATAAAAGGTAATATTTCATGATCCTCAAGACTCATCTCGCACGTCTCCTAGCGAATTGACTCATCTCGCACGTTTCTCGGCTAATCGACTCTTCTCGCACGTTTCCTAGCTAATCGACTCATCTCGCACGTTTCCTAGCTGATTGACTCATCTAGTACGTTTCCCAGCTAATCGACTCATCTCACACGTTTCCCGACTAATTGCCTCATCTAGCTCGTTTCCCAGCTAATCGACTCATCTCGCACGTTTCCCAACTAATCGACTCATCTAGTACGTTTCCCAGCTAATCGACTCATCTCGCAAGTTTCCCAGCTAATCGACTCATCTAGTACGTTTCCCAGCTAATCGACTCATCTCACACGTTTCCCGACTAATTGCCTCATCTCGCACGTTTCCCAGCTAATCGACTCATCTCGCACGTTTCCCAGCTGATCGACTCATCTCGCACGTTTCCTAGCTAATCGACTCATCTCACACGTTTCCCAACTAATCGACTCATCAAGTACGTTTCCCAGCTAATCGACTCATCTC
Organism: Flabesymbios commensalis; assembly: GCA_964017125.1. NCBI lineage: Eukaryota > Metazoa > Annelida > Polychaeta > Terebellida > Flabelligeridae > Flabesymbios > Flabesymbios commensalis. The sequence goes on from OZ024914.1 coordinate 26,211,249, forward strand.
GCACGTTTCCCAGCTGATCGACTCATCTCGCACGTTTCCTAGCTAATCGACTCATCTCACACGTTTCCCAACTAATCGACTCATCAAGTACGTTTCCCAACTAATCGATTCATCTAGTACGTTTCCCAGCTAATCGACTCATCTCACACGTTTCCAAGCTAATCGGCTCATCTCGCACGTTTCCCAACTAATCGATTCATCTAGTACGTTTCCCAGCTAATCGACTCATCTCACACGTTTCCAAGCTAATCGGCTCATCTCGCACGTTCCCCAACTAATCGATTCATCTAGTACGTTTCCCAACTAATCGACTCATCTAGTACGTTTCCAAGCTAATCGACTCATCTAGTACGTTTCCAAGCTAATCGACTCATCTCACACGTTTCCCAACTAATCGATTCATCTAGTACGTTTCCCAGCTGATCGACTCATCTCACACGTTTCCCAACTAATCGACTCATCTCACACGTTTCCTAGCTAATCGACTCATCTCACACGTTTCCCAACTAATCGACTCATCTAGTACGTTTCCCAGCTAATCGACTCATCTCACACGTTTCCCAACTAATCGCCTCATCTCGCACGTTTCCTAGCTAATCGACTCATCTCGCACGTTTCCCAGCTAATGGACTCATCTCGCACGTTTCCCAGCTAATAGACTCATCTCGCACGTTTCCCAGCTAATCGACTCATCTCGCACGTTTCCCAGCTAATAGACTCATCTCGCACGTTTCCCAGCTAATCGACTCATCTCACACGTTTCCTAGCTAATAGACTCATCTCACACGTTTCCCAACTAATCGACTCATCTCACACGTTTCCTAGCTAATCGACTCATCTCACACGTTTCCCAACTAATCGACTCATCTCGCGCATTTCCCAGCTAATCGATTCATCTCGCACGTTTCCCAGCTAATCGGCTCATCTCGCACGTTTCCTAGCTAATCGACTCCTCTCGCACGTTTTCCAGCTAATCGACTCATCTCGCATGTTTCCTAGCTAATCGGTTGCTTCACAGCATTGCATTGCTATTCATAACTATTAATGGCTGTCGCAACATTATTCAACTTTTTATATGGTCTCACAAACAGGAGTCGTGCGTCAATTTTGGATTATTGTTGGCCTACCGTCTGCGACGCAGCCACATGATCTTGCATTATTGCTGAGACGAATAACAAATCTGTGCTTTTGTCTGCTAGTAAATTATAGAAAAGTGCTATAAACATTGATACCGCTAAACTTCGTTCTGTATATTTACCATATAACTCAAAATTATCATGTGGTTGAAAATATAAATATTAATTCAACAGCATGCTTGGTTCAACAAGCACTATGTGGTTCAGAGCGCTGTACAAGAATTAAGTCAGAACATATGTGTCTTTAGTAACTTCTTAAACAGTGGTAGAGAACCGGATGCTCGGAGTTCCTTCAGTAGTCCATTCCATAGGTGGGGCGCTTCAAAGCCAAAGGCACCTTCACTAACGCCTTTTTTGGGCTATTGGTTGGTGTAATGTTAGTGTGTTCGCTCCACGCAGGCAATTTGTCAAATCTAGGGGTACCAGCAGTTCTATAAGTACACTGGAGCCAAACCATGAAGAACCTTATACAAAATACGACTGTCTATTGGCAACCAGTGGAGTTCTTTTAGAACCGGTGTGATATATTCTCGCATGCAAGTCCGGGTCACCAGATTTGCAGCCTTGTTCTGTATACGCTGCAGGCGTGCTATCTGTGATGCTGGTAGGTTCAGGAGCAATCAGTTGCAGTAGTCCAAACGAGTGGAAATCAGAGCCTGGACTGAAATCATCATACATGTCTTAGTTAACTTTTTCCGCTTCATTTGAATATATATAATATGTTATGGGGCTACGGCCATTATATTTTTTTTAATTCTTCCAGTGCGGGGATTGATAGGGCAAAACCAACGTAGGATAAGAAACAGTATCCCAGCAAACACGAGACATTCACCCAATGTTGTTTCAATGTTGGGCCACCGTCTTCGACGCTGGCCCAACATTGAAACAACATTGGGTGAAAGTCTCGTGTTTGCTAGGATAGATATTGTGCAGTTAAGTGGGAGACTCGCAGTGATGAATGTTGTCAGCCCGCAATCTTCTTCTACTGCAGGCTGTTTTTGTCGTTATGTATAAGTACATGGAGCATAAGTTGATTTAGAGAGCCGGATCCATCTCATTACACTCGTCTGTCACCGGCTGTCATCACTTGTGTGTGATCACCCACCGCCGGGGAAAAAATGTAAATGGAATGCTGGATCACAATTACACAGATTTCAGAAAGAGAATCATACCCTATAACGAACTAATAAACGAGCGAACGAATGAACGAATGTGAATTTATCATCGAAGCCAAATTTGTTTGTGTTTGTCACAAAATAATATTTTTTATATTGATAATGACATGCAAAAAGAATCAAATTGCATGACCCTTAATTGATCTGGGAACGCAATGATCGGGGGGGGGGGGGATGGATCTCCTACAGCACTGATAGTCTGCGCAACGCTGGGCCGACGGCATCAACTTGTGGCCCAATGCTGTGCTAGCATTCAACCATATTTTAGAAGAACTCACTGTATGTTTAGGTTTTGTCCGGATTCTTATAAATATTGTACAGAAATGTTTCTAAAAATCTAAAATTCTTGTTAAAAATAAAATAAGGCTCTGTGGGATACACTTTTTCATCACAAAATTAAAAACGAAAATTGATGTCATCATACTGAGTCGCTTTAAGTTTTGAAGTAGCCGTCCAAACTTGTTAGTGTCGCTTCTTCATCTTATCTTTCTCCGGCCGCTATTTCTCACTCAGTTTACAAGTAATCGACTTCAAACTTTGGCACCACGATCCTTAGGTATACAGGTACCAGGGAGAGTCTTTTTTGTGTCGATCTTGAAAAATATAATATATCCATCAATTACTGGGTATGAATCCACTATAATAAATCTGCTATGTGGACCAATGTCGATGCAATGATGTACATGTCCGTTGAATGCCTATTCATTAATACAATAGAGAAGCGAAATTCACCATGGGCCATTGTATTTGGCGAGTGGGTCCATTATGCTGGTCTATGGTGTCCTGCGCCTCTCGGGCACTTAACGCTTTGAAAACCATTGACATTTAATAATTAAAATACATATATCCAATAATGTTTCAATGTCGGGTCAGCACCACAGACAGTGGCCCAGCATTAAATTAACATTGGCTGTTTGATATGAACAATAGGAACCTCTACATTTCACTATTAAAATAAAAGTTCTAATTACAGAGGGCAGATTGACATACAGAGTAGAGAGGGAGAGGAGAGGAAGAATGAATAAATAAATGAATGGATAAATGAATGAATGAATGAATGAATGCAGTTTTAGGCCATCTTTGTGCACATATAGGCTAAACTGGACCAGGAGAACCTGCACAGGATGGTGAAATGAATGATACAACAGTGGAAGAGAGAGAGGAAAACGGTGGCAAATGGTCGCGAACAATGCAGACAGTGCAAATGGTCGCAGACGGTCGCAGACGGTCGCAAATGGTAGCAAACAATCTCAAATAGTTGCAAACGGTCGCAGATGGTCGCAAACGGTTGTAAATGGTCACAAATGGTCGCAGACGGTCGCAAATGGTCGCAAACAGTGGCAAATGGTCGCAAACGGTCCCAAACGGTTGCAAACAGTCGAAAATGGTCGCACACGGTCGCAAACGCTCACAAATTGTCGAAAACGCTCAACAATGGTCGCAAATGTACGTAAATGGTCGCAAACGGTCGCAAATTGTTGCAAACAATCGCAAATGGTCGCAAACGGTCGCAAATGGTCGCAAATGGTTGAAAATGGTCGCAAACGGTCGCAAATAGTCTCAAACTGTTGCAAATGGTCGTAAGCAGTCGAACATTGTCGCAAACTGTCGCAAACGGTCGCAAATGGTCGCAAACGGTCGAATATGGTCGCAAAGGGTCGCATAGGGTCGAATATGGTCGCAAACGGTCGCAAAAATCGCAGATGGTCGCAAACGGTCAAATATGATCGCAAACGGTTGCAAATGTCATAAAAAAAGTTTTAAAAATACGCTAAAATTATATTACTGTTACTTATACCAGTTGTTCTAGTTTTATTTTATGCTGGTATGGTCACAATAAAACTACGCAAAACATCAAGAAGAGGAGCTCAGTGCATCGTTGTGTGCACTAAAATCCGCTATAAAAAGCTATGCGGCTATACAACTCTCCATATTCGCTGGACATGCTTACAAGAACTATATATGTACATATTAGGCTGTGCAGCATTGCAACTCAAAATGCAACAAATATCCAATGTGAGCTCGGTGCGTGATTCACGTGGGGCCAATCATTGTCCAGTTTGCTCAAAGCATGCTGCATTCATCTGTTCATAACGTGTTGGAACGTTCTCGATGCACACACGTAAATGAAAAATGTTTGTCAAGCACACAGAAAATGTGGCAAAAATATTATGTTTCCAGTGTTTGGGCCGTGAGTGTGTCGTAGATAATATGTGTGACTCACACTCCAACCAAACACCTGCCTCAAAATGCCCCACACCTAGCATAGACATCTCCCTTACAACGCTGAAAAAGGTTTTTGTCAATTTGAAATCATCATAAATGTCTTAGCTAGCTCTTTCTGATTCATTTGAATACCTATGTTATTGGGCTATGGCCATTAGAAATATTTCAATTCTTTCTGTGTGGGGATCTTCTTTATACGTCAGAATCTGACTTCCTGAGACGTCAGTTTCTGACGTATAAAGACGGTCCCCGCGCTTAAAGGGTTAAATCACACTTAGCGTGTTCTAACCATGTCCAGTGAGCATGAGGCTGATATGATATTAGTTCACGGAACTAATATTAGTTCTGTTCCAAATGCTACCAATACCTTGTGCATCCGTGATAATAATGAGGCTCCCTATAGCTCGATAGCATTCCGCGTTGGATTTATCCATCTGATGGATGTATAACACGCGAGGAGTCGTTCTCAACTCGCTAGTATGTTCAAAATCCGGAAATAACTAATATTACCATTCTCAGATTATTTCTGTATATACATAGATGCTCACTTTATTCATTAGACTACTTATTGGGGCGGATGCTTTGGTGCAGTGGTTAAAGCTGCCTGCTTGGAAAGTCGGAGATCGCGGGTTCGAATCCCACTCGATGACCGAGAGGTAGAGTGCTCGGCCTCAGATCGCCAGGACTCTAATCTCGAATCCTGTGTCTGGGGGGCTGTGTCATCTCATCATCCTTATGGGGTTCTCCTGGCCCAGTTCAGCCTATATGTGCACAAAGGTGGCTTAAAACCCCATTCATTTAATTTCCTTTAGACTATATATTTTTTTACCTCGACCCATTTGCAAACGCCAACATTCTAAAATGAAACAATTACATGCGAATCATTTTCACCATGGTGTTTATTTTCAGCGAAATGTTAAGTGATATAATATACGACCTTCAATTTGTCAGCAAAGAAAGAATACTTCGTATTTCTTGCGCTTACTAAGTGAGCCCGCGATTTTTCCCTAATGCTAGGTCAGCGTGATGTGGATGTGGATAGTGTAACATGCTGCAGGCGAGAAAACAATCACAACAGCTAAGTCCACCCAGCCAACGCGACACATTCATCCATGTAGGATCAACGCTTCCCAGCGTATACGACATTGATCCCACATTGGATCACCAGTATCGTGTTTGGTGGGAGCATAGTCAGTCTGTGTTGGTGTGACTGACGTGCAGGCAACCAGATCAGCCAGATTGGTGTATCCCACGCTGACCGGTCACTGACCAGAGCTATCCAGCCGAGCAGCCATGCTGGAGAAATAAGGCAGATCAGAATGAATTGATTGGTCTCTGGATGGCGGGCACTCTACCTTTTAGCTGTACAACCAGCCAGCCATGCCTCCCAAGAGACAACACTCATCGCTGGACACACATGGCAGAGCGCTCGTCACCACCAGATTAACATCGCACAAACTTCAAAGCCACCCATTCACTTAGTACTGCTGCTCTTGCCTGTAAGTAGATAATCAATCGGCTGTTTGACTAGTCAGCCGTGGCACCGACAGACTCATTTGTCTCTAGCTAATCAACACAAGACACTTATAACGATCGTGATCCAAGAAGTCGGCGGCATTGTCAGAGACAGTGTCTACTGCACAAAGAACACAAATAAAATAGATGCCGCCAGCGCTGTAGAAAAGCGGTAAATCAACAGCTTGGTAATGCCAAACCAATTGAATTACATTGCCCACGGCTGACTACATTAACGCGGCATGAATTCATGAGGCGATTTGTGTCCGTCACTGTCTGGTTTGGGGAGGAGACGCTGCTGGTGCTGATGGCATAAATATGAGAGAGGAGAGAGATGAGTGCCAGAGACCAGGCCATCACTGCTTCAGCCACACGCAACGTAGACAGCAAGCAGTTAGCCCAAAGTTGAGCCGACGTGTTGGGCAAAGAAATTCAGCCCTAGACGGTGTAAGCATTACTGACAGGTCATTATCAGGTCGGGCACTGATCAAAAAAGTATTACGTCTCCATTTTCAAAGGTGAATCCAATGCGATGGTGATGGTGAGCTAATAATAGTGGGCGTACTTTTGCAGTGTGGATCTGAGCGTCAGTTATTGAAACTGCTGTAACTAGGTCAGGTGAACGGATGTGACAGCAATCTGCTCGGAATTGTGGATTCAACCTTATGGATACAAAACAAGACACGCTACTTAGGAAAGTAATCACTTGTGAGTTTGGGTGTCACAGCTGTTTTGAGTATGTGGTGGACACGCTGTGTTAGGTGTATACGAAGGATGCATGGACTTATTAGGATACTGACAAGCTCCGTGCTGCTAGTACTCATCCTTTATCAAGTACTACATTCAGACATGTGGACGTCAGATAATGAGTCCTCTCAGCGCACTAAGTCTTCTTCGGTGCAGTCACACAATGACTCTGGTGCATACAAGGTTATTTTGCGGTGGACAAAGTTTTACGGTGGCAGTTGGGGAGTGCCAGAAGGAAGGAGTGTGTTTGGTGAGCTTGACTGCCCTGAACAGCGCTGCGTTATAACGGATGATCGGGATCGACTTGTAGAAGCATCGGCGGTACTCGTACACATTCGTGACGTCACTACCCCTGATGATCTACCGCGCACGCGTACTGCCGAGCAGCGCTGGGTGTTTTTCAATTTAGAGTCGCCCTACAACACAAGGGTGAACCTCAGTCTGTTTAACGGGCTCTTTAACTGGACTAGTACTTATTCCAGTGAGTCGGATTTACCGGCGCCGTATGGATCATATAAAATAAGCCATCAGCCTTCCCGCACTCCTGTACATAATCACTCTGCCATCCAGAGACCTCGCCTGGCTGCCTGGTTTGTCACAAACTGTCACACAGTGAACGGTCGTGAGCTGGCAATCAGGCTCTTACAGCGTCACCTCCCTGTCGACATTTACGGTATTTGTGGTGATTACAGATGCGGCTCTAAAGACAACTGTTTTGACATGTTACAGCACCATTACAGCTACTACATGGCCATGGAAAACAGTAACTGCAGGGAATATATCACCGAAAAATTCTGGCACAATTCTCTACAGCAAGGAGTGGTACCTGTGGTGATGGGAGCCCCAAAGAGCGACTACCTGAAAATGGCACCTCCCAACTCCTTCATTCACATGTCAGACTTTAAGAATCCTAAACAACTAGCACGTCACCTACGAAGAACAGCCGCCCAACCCTCTACCTATAACCGCCATCTTGCCTGGAGGTCAGATGGCAGTGTTCAAAGTGAGGTGATGCTGCAGCCGACACAGAGCCGCCTTTGGTGTTCTCTGTGTCACGCTCTTCATGACTCTAAACGAGGCCACAGTGTACACTGGGACTTAGACACGTGGTGGAGCCCGAAGACACAATGTTCAAACTGAGCTAACGGGTGTACACACAATGTTGACTAGAAATAACATAGGATATAAAACAGCCTCAACCTTGAACGAGTGCCCCGAACAAGCTGCTATCATATTCCAGTATATATAGATGCATGTGTCCGTCCAGTCATCATGATTGTAACGTCGAAAATGTTCATAGTGAAACTGTTTTATGCTTTTTAGCTGTTTATTCCTTTGACGCGACGTTTCGATTAAAGCTAACTATGTGAACGTGTTCGAAATGTCTTTGCTTAACACTATCGTATTTTAAATATAAATTAGGTTGCTATGCTGCTATACAGTATACCATGTATATTTTGTTTAAAAAACAGTACTGTATAAAACGTATATATTATTTTCCCTGTAACGATACTTTGAATCACAGCTGAATGGGATAGGGTCAGCATATGCTCATTGGTTTTCTATACAAGGTCGGTAACTCACTGAAATCTTAGAAGCAGCAATCTCAACATATTATAGGCCTATTGTTCACACCCGCACGCACAAATTATGGGCTATTCAGCTCCACTATTCTTTCGTGTAAACCCAAAAGGCAGTAACTTCTCAATATAATATTAAGCTGAATACTGCAGTGTATTATTCACGACATGTCTGATTTTGTTGGAAATAGTTAGTCGGGGCTGTTAGGGATATTTTGGGGAAAATTCTTCCAAATCTGCAAAATTTGGCACAGATATAGAAGAAATTATACTCTTTCGATTTGCGATGGATGCCAAGACGGGAATCGCTCAGGGCCGGTGTATTAGCTAAATCCAAGATGGCTGCCATTCAGATTTGAGGTATACCTTACTAAGGATAAACAAAGGGCTGAGACCACGTGATATATCGCTATGTGTTATAGCTATTGTCAATTAAGCTACTTCTGATGTTATTTTATTTAAACAATTGGATTTGTTCACAATTATTGAACAAAAAAAACAATTTTTCAAAAAAAAATGCTTGAAAATAGTTAGATTTCATACTAGAGCAGAAGTGGCTGAGAGTAAGGTGTCACCCGGAAGGGGAATTTAAACCACTATTATTTTCACATAGCTAGACAACTCAGGGGCCAGAATCAACCTGATGATCAGGTAACTGCCGCTGCTTTACTGAAATATGGCCAAAAATGTACATGATTTTGTGCGATTTTGGTGCGATTTTGAGAAATCGAGCGTATTACACTTTGCCCACTGAGTAGTCAAATTTTGAGCTATATCAATATCAATACAAAGCTACTGACACAGGCGCTTACGTGGATATCCCATATTGTGCGTCAGATCAAATGCGCCAGAGAGCTGGCAGTTGGTATTTTAAGCCCTATTTTTACCTATTTTTTATACTTATTCTGTATGATAGTCAAAAAAAATTCTCTCAGCTGATTTGTGTATGGTATAAATGTTTATTTTCAATTTAAACATATTCTAGAACTAATGTTGATTTAAAATAAACTCATTTGGAATTAAAAATAAGGAGTTATGTGAACATATATATTATTGTTGACTCAAAATAGTCCACTCGGAATAAAAAATAATGAGCTATTTCAACATATTACACATTTTATAGGTTGGACTGAAAATTTGCACACTTTTCTGTCGGCTTGGGAAAATTGACCATGTTTCAAATTTATGCCAAATAAATACCCCAAATTAAAACAACTTTGATCAACATTTTTGATAGCAGTTAAAAGTCACTATCAAGGGCTTTAACGTGGATACATAATATTTTATTTCTGTTGAATATGAAATGTGCAACAAAGCGCTAAGTTTGTATTTTATCCCTCCATATAAACAATTTACGTTTTTTAGTGAATATCAGCAGGACTTCATCTCGCTCATGTTAACTTTTTATGGTATTAATGTTTGTTATTACGTTTACATTTTCTGGAGCCATTCTTAAAAACTAATCTTGACAACTGAAGAAGTGATCACACCCACTTTAAAAATTATCTAAACCACTACAAAAGTGATCTTGGACACTAACAAAATGGTGTCAGGGACTGAAAAAGTAATCTAAGCCAATAAAAAGGGATCTTGGCCACCGCAGAAGTGATCACAGCCACTTTAAAAAATATCCAAACCACTATAAAAGTGACCTTGACCACCAAGAAGTGATCACAGCCACTTTAAAAGCTGTCTGATCCACTACAAAGGTGATCTTAGCCACTAACAAGCTGGTGTCAGCCACTGAACAAGTTATCTAAGCCACTACAAAGTGATATTGGCCACTGAAGAAGTGATCACAACCACTTTAAAAATATCTAAACCACCACAAAAATGATTTTGACCAATAAATAAGTGATTACAACCACTACAAACGTGATCTTGGCCACTCACGAAGTGATCACAGCTACTTTAAAAGTTATCTCAGCCACTACAAAGGTGATCTTGGCCACTGGAGAATTGATCACAGCCACTTTAAAGGGTATATCAGCCATTTCAAAGGTGATTTTGGCCTCAAACAAATTGGTAGCAGCTACTGGAAAAATTATGTAAGCCACTACAAAGTGATTTTGGCCACTGAAAAAGTTATCACAGCCACTTTAAAAGTTATCTCAGTCGCTAGTCTCGGTCACTACAAAAGTGATCTTGACCACTGAAGAAGCCATCACAACCACTTTAAAAGTCATCTCAGCCACCACGAGGGTGAACTTGGCCACAAACAAAATGATCTTGTCCAGTGAAGAAGTGATCGGAGCAACTCATGGTGGCTGAGATAACTTTTAAAGTGTCTGGGATCACTTGTTCAGTGGTCAACATCACTTTTAAAATACTCAACAACATTTCCCAAATTTACAGTAGTAAGTATATCAAAAGTGAGACCATTTGACATGCAACACAATTCAGAGAATAAACCGGAATGAAGTTAAGGGGTTTATAAAGGGGTGTCATAATTAAAAATTAAAAAAATGTACTACACGTCAAATGGCCTAACTTTTGAACTATACAATATCTTCAGGATATATGGCAAATGACTAAAAAATAGTGTTGACAGAATTTCATGACAATCGCTTGGGAATTGACAGTAATCAACGAAAAGCTAACTTTCATTTTAGACCATCCTCCACCGTTGGACAGACTATACTTTATGTTCCTCTGGCTCAGATCATGTAGTGGCAGCATCGAGAGCCTACACATATAGGCTACATTTTAAAGAAGGATAGTATTGGAATTATAATAGTAATCAAGTTTGGATATTGACCATGCTAATGCTAATGCTAAGCCATATATATTAGCCAATATATATTGGCAACAGGGATCTTTATTTATATTGCCATAGTGATATAATTAATGTATATGTATGAAACTTATTGAAATCGTGCAGTTATTTGACATAATGTGGACGGATCATTCAATATTTGAGAAATAAAACAAAATCACCAGCGCCCAGAGCAAAAACTAAACCAATGTACACTGATCCCTCACGGCCTGGTCCACTTGCAATGACTGCATGACATAAACTATTTATTTTTAAACTAATTATATTGCAAACACATTATTGTATAATTCACTACACTTATAATAATACGTAAATAATTTTAATGCAAAATCGTTTTAATTATGCATGCTACGTTGTAATGTAATTCAACTATTAGTTGCCAATAAATGTTATTATTATGTATGGCGCATATGCTATAAATAACATTTAATTATATTAAATGTGATATTTCGGTGAAGAATCTGTTGAAATGTTGTTTGTTACTAGGGTATAGAACTCAAATTTTGACAATAATGTGTGGAAAATTGCTATAAATGAGGATGATCGCGTGGTTCAAGTGACAAGTACTTCCGTATTTTATCTTTCCTAATGTCAAGTGTCGTATTAACTTTATTGACGTCAAAGTACAAAATCAACAATATTCAATTCAATTTAATTATTTATTACTGATACTGTTTATTTATTATTTATGGGCCTGTGATCTTTTAATTATTGTACTTGTGTGGAAACGATTGAAAAACGTGCAGTTATTTAACATGGTATGAGCAGATCATGATAATTAAGCGTTATGCCAATAAATCACATAAAAATGTGACATTTTGGGGAGAAATCAATAAAAAGTTATATAAAACATAAGGATCATAAATTACGCTTCTCAGTAGTTTTATTTCATGTAATTTAAGATTTTAATTATTAGATTGCCTAATTCTGATATTTCTGATATGTAGTGGCGGCCATTTTCGATTTAGCCCCTAGGGTGGCGCAAGGCGATGCCTTTCCTGGCATCCACCCTAAATCGATCAAGTAGGGCTCTGTCGACATCTGGGCCAAATTTGATAGCTTTGGAATAATTTGCCCCAAACAGTCCATTTATTGCCCTATCAGAAGAAGTATAGACATGGCAGTGATTATCACCGCATAGACACATCCCAATTTCCCGTGCTTTGAATGACATCTCATTTTTCAAGTAGAATTAATCGGGAGAAACAAATGGCCTATTGAATCAACCCTTACAGCGCGGAGAACGATCTTAGACGTCAGAATCTGACATCTGTAGACGTCAGATTCTGACGTCTAAAGTCAACAAGAGTGAACATATTTATAATCGCCGTACACCTATAACACAGGTATTCAAATGAATCAGAAAGAGCTAAATAAGACATCTATAATGATTTCAAATTGAAAAAAACCCTTTGGCCTCCATGGTTTATACGAAAGTGTTCCAGCGCTTTAAGGGTTATGTGCACGACCGAAACGCTAAATTTGGTGAGTGCGTTCTGGAAATCTCGCAGAAGAATACCGTGACTATTTTACATTTCCTTGGCAGATATGCCTTATTTGATTGCTTCTATTTGATCTGTCTAAGTGTAAAAGGCAGAGCGTTTTGTTAGTGGATCATGGCATGGGCTGATATTTAACATACCGCTAACCCATATAACAGGAATTTTCGTCAGCGTTCACTCCTGCTTAATGAAAATTGGATAGCATTGACAATTTATTGCGTAAAACTTTGTGACCCTACTTAATTGAATCATTTTTGACATGGGGAATGATTTATTAAATGGCGAAAGTGACATTATATTAAACCCCAAATAAAACTAAAATTGTTATTACGGAAGAGCCATTATTGTGAAACAGTTGATTATTACCAGCTCATAGGCGGAAAAAATGATTTTGCTCCTTTTAAATATCAATTCAGGCATGGACTGGCATGCATCACAGTAAAATAAAATACTAAAATGGACACACAACATATGGATATGAGCCGTTTGCTTATCTATACGTTTGAGAATATACATGATATATGTCACAATAAATAATTTAATTTTAAATTGGGTTATATTTAACAGACAAATGTTATTAAACGATCTATAATTTGTCACTTTTCCACACTGATATATTGAATTAGATATGTGCATTAGAAGAATATTCAATAAAAAATTATCCTTCTTAATTATTTCAAATTATTATCTGGATCAAAACTGGACGTAGATGACTCTTTAATTGACTAGTGGTTGTGACGTCGGCCAAGCATTCGTCAGTGTCTTCATTTCAGATTATAGCGAACTTCCCTAGGATGGGACACCTGTGAACAGGAAGATAAAGCTATCAAATATGGCCGGGTCTATTTGCCCCGTCACGGGGCACACAAGGCAAGAAAAGTGTGTTGGATAACCCGCCACGGGGCGAATAACAGTTAAATGCTCTTACATGTCCCGTGACGGGGCGTGGAACCGCTGATTTTGTGCCTTCGATACACCGTGGCGGCCGAAATAAAGGAAAATTAGAGTTATACAGCCCGCTGCGGTGTATGCAAGATAATTAAAGTGTCCTTGGGCACCCCGTGAATGATGTAAGGAGGTTTCTTATTGGTTGTCAAAAGAAGCATGACATTGGGTCCATTCGACTAGCACAATAAATATGTCGACCTGCCAGAACCATAACGGCATAACTCATTTTTCTCAACTTTTCAGGAGAGACAAAAAACTGTTTTTCACAGATGATACACAAAATATAAAACCCACAGTGATGCCATGTTGACACATGTGGTGAACAAAATTTGATATTGATGATCACAAATTATGCAGATTTTAAAAACAATGTAAAAAAAAGATTTTTATTTGTTGATACCTTTTGCCTTTGCACTTCACATGACTAATCTCTGCCACATAATGTCCGAAATGACAGTAATGACTACATGATTTCTTAAATCTAAAATGACAAAATGGCTTATCTGGCAGTTATGACGTTTTGACATTTCTGAGCTCACTACTATTCATCATCTGAAATGTCTTATCTGGTGGAATGTGACTATGAAGAATGGATAAAGCGTAGCAGATAAACACCTTCTAGAAACGAGAAATAACCACTTAACAAGGAAACAATTTTGTTAAACATGTTTTTTATTAAAAAATAATTTAGTAGTCAGATACAGTGGACCTAACCTGTTTCATGTTATTTCGACTCAAAAAAACATATCTGGTAGGGCCTACAATTTCGATTATTAAACAAAGGTGATCTTCAAGGTCAAAGAGTCAATTAAAAAAATAAATAAGCGAACATCGGTTATTTTTAACATTGAATAAATTAGCTAGGGGGTACCATTCCATCTCTAGGGGGACTTCAGGGCGATGGGGGGTCTGTTTAAAAGTGACGGAGATGCGTTAAAGGGTCATGGAGAAGCACTATAAAGGACATCGAAAATTAAAGGGCAAAGAGAAACTTTAAATCGAAGAGTAGTTGGGTGCGCTAAAAGGTGCCGGGGAGGCAATAAAGGGCGACGAGGAAGCGTTACATGACAATAGGAAGGCGTTAAATGGTGACGACAGGGAGCCATTAAAGGATGATGGGGACGCAATAAAGGGTGCCCAGAGGCGTTAAATGGTGACGAGGAAGCTTTAAAGGGCAGCTGAGATGTGTTAAAAGGCGACGGAAAGCATTAATGGGCGACGGAGAGGCGTCAGTAGGCAAAAGGAGGCGTTACATGGCAATGAACAGGCAACGAAAAGACGCCAGAAGACAGAGATGTGCTAAATAGCAATGGGGAGTAGTTTAATGGCGACAAAGAGATATTCAAGGTTGGCCGATAGGCATTAAACTACGACGAGAAAGCCTTCAATTGCAATGAAGAGGCGTTAAAGGTGACATATATGCATAACAGGCATGGCAACATCACTAAAGTGCGACGGGGTACATTAAAAAGTGATGTACAGGCATTAAAGGACGACAAAGAGTCATTGAAGGGTAATAGGGAGTCGCTAAAGAGCGGTGAAGTTGTCATAAAGGGTGGCAAATAGGCGGTAAAGGACGACGAAGAGGCATTAAAGGGGGACGGAAAAGTGGTCGATGACAACAGGTAGGCCATCAATGGAGAGGCAATGGACAGGCGTTAAAGGGCGACTGAGAGGCATTAAAGGGTAATAGAGTCGTTCAAAAGAGTGGCAGGAAGGCAATGAAGGGCGACGAGAAAACGTTACCAGTAAATGATGATCGGAAGGTTATAACTATGGAGACCAAAGCTGTTTTTTTAATTCGAAATCATCATAAATGCCCTAGTTAGCTTTTTCTGCTTCATTTGAATACATATGTTATAGGTCTACAGCCATTATAAATATTTTAATTGCGGGGAGCGAAGGGTTAGAGGGCAATGGGGAGGCGTTAAAGGGCTGATTGTTGCATAGTACTTGATAGGTAACTAAACAAATCGTAATAACTGGTTCATTTTATTAGACACTGGAAGCCAATAACGACCTTGGCAGAGGAGAGTGCCTCACTACTCAAGCCAGACAGTTTTGAGCTCTCTGGAGCATGTTTATTTCTCGATTTGTGACATTATAGAAGAGGTTGTTGCAATAGTCCAGTTTACTTGCAACCAGTGTAGTTTTAGCTATGCTTCAGATATCAAGGACTGACACAGGCAACGTAGGCCCCTATGTCCCGAATGACTCCAATATATCGCGTCGAGTCAAGATAGATAATTTTGCAGGGAAATGTTGCATCAACTGTTTTCATTGACACGTGGCCAGACACGTGGAGGCTGCAGCTTGCCTTGAATAATCACTGTAGGCGGGTGCTTTCGTACCATCTCATGCAATAGATTCCTAATGACATGTCATTACTAGCATCCATTCCATTAGGCATACCCCAGTTTTGGCCAATGTTAACCATATTGGATGATATCGAAAGTAATAAGTGAAAATGTTAATCTAACACGAACAATTAGTTTATCACGTGAAGACATCAGGAAATGTGGTATTACACATGTTTCTAAGTTAAGTGGTTCAAAGTTATATATACGATATGGCTAATAGCGGCCATCTTGGATTTCATACACAATCACATTCGCATCGCTGATTTAAAGAAAAACTATATTAAATATTTTTAGATTTAGCTTCCAACAATGTAATATCAAAATCTTTCAAATCGATTAAGGGGTTTTGTCAAGTTAAAACAAATCCAAAAACTCGGAAGTGGGTGGGTGGGTCAAGCCCCAACAAGGGCGCATCCAGGGGGGTGCTCAGGGTGCTCGAGCACCCCCCTTAATTTCCAGAGTGATAATTTTCCATCTCAATAATTAGGACCGGCCGTAGTCCGATATCCTATTAAGTTTATTTTGCCGAGTTTGTGTCCTATTTAGGGGAAAGAGGGGTGCTGTGTGTTTTGTACTTTCGTGTTTAAAAAGTTTTCAGAAAAAAGATGTTTACGATTATATTCGTGGCTAAGAGCTTAAAGGGACTGGCCCAGGCTAAAATCATCAAAAAATCGGTGATTTTATTTCGGGTTCTTAATATGACCATATGATGTAAGCATGTACATAGACTAGAACTGCAAATTTTTATAATTTTTGTGCTGCGCATTCACCAGTTAGACTAGATATAGAGACGAAATTCCTGATTTGTAATTATTGACAACCATGTCAAAAATAAGAAATGCGGGAATTTCGTCTCTATATCTAGTCTAACTGGTAAGTGCGCAGCACAAAAATTATAAAAAATTGCAGTTCTAGTCTATGTACATGTTTACATCATATGGTCATATTAAGAACCCGAAATAAAATCACCGATTTTTTGATGATTTTAGCCTGGGCCAGTCCCTTTAAAGGGTTTTGGTTGGAATATTGTTGGCTCAGCGTTGCAGACGATGGCCCAACATTATTTCATAATTGACCCAATGTATCGTGTTATCCAAATAGTGGCATTTCGGGGGAGAAAGTGTCACCCGTATGGCAGTCAGAGCAAACACGGGGCAATCACCCAATTCTGTTTCAATGTTGGGCCAGCGTGGAATACGATTGACCGGCATTGAACCAGCAATGGGTTGCGACGCTGGCCCAGCAATGAACCGGTATTGAGTGGGTACATTGTGTTGCATGGATGTTGACCAGCAAACACAAAACATTGTATTACCTTTGTACAACGTTGTACAAATGTTATACAAATGTTTTGTGTTTACTTGGTTGGCCAGCACCGGCGATGGAAGGAATAGGCTTACACGTTGAAGATATACTTGTCTCCTTGTTTATCTCAATAATTATATCCTGGACACTTAGGATTCTGGCCCATGAGGAAGACCAATACACTGTCATGTTTACAATATATTAGGCCAATTTTTTGTCTAATGCACTCAAGCAGACTAAAGCCGGGCCTCGGAGCTAGTTTCCTATAAAATTAATTCACCAGTGTCCGGCATGTTGGTGCCAGACTCCTTCACACCTAAATGTATGCCCCATCCCATTTAAAGGCTGGTGTCTGGTATGCATCATTAGTGCCATCAGAGACTCAGAGTAGACAATGAACTGTTACGGGGTAGGCAAGTACTCCCCACAATGACATAGCCTCATGTGGCGACAGAAGCAAAATTTTTGCAATGCAAATCTTTAAAATTGACCATTCAGAGCACCTCAAAGTAGAAATTGCCCACCCTCAGTGTGACTCACATTTTTCAGAAATTCATTTATTTCTTCGGAAAAGAAAAAAAAATATGTCAAACTTTGTGTTAGTTTTGGCTAATAATTGAAACGTTGAGTTATGTAAAAATAAATATGCTTAGATTGATAGTAGCTATAATAGACTACTCTACCCTATGATAATTATAACACACCACAGGCACAATCAACAGTAGGCTATGGGGATCGCTTAAAACGGACAATGACTTAGAGCTGGGCGTGTTGCTCTCCCAAGCACTTGACGCTGCATAAAATAAAAAGAATAAGGACCACGATATAAAGAATATTCCCCAATTACCATATTTTTTTAACCTGCTTGCTGGCGAATTTATTTCTCAAGATATATCATCTCTGAGACTCGGTCTTGAGAACAAATTGATAGAAACAGGATCGCATTTTTATTTCCAAAATTTCATTGTTGTATTATGTTATTTCATAGACTTTGCATTTGTTTTAAGGGCTTATTTGAAATCGTCGCATTTTCTCAGTGCTATAGTAGATCTACTCTAGTATAGCCACTCACACGAAATAATTCGGAGGGCCCCCTACAGCTTGGATAGTTTCTTTTTTACTAGAGACGAAATCAAGGATAATAATTGGAAATGGGCAGTAAAGTTGTTTTAACAATGTGGAAGAACAACCAATACTAACAAGAATATCTGATATAGGCCCAACTGATGATGAACTGGAAGATAATATTTGCATTAAAAATTATTCTGTTATAGGGGAAGGTGGCAAATTAATAAGATGAAATAAAAATAAATATCTCAGGAATTTTAAGTGATCATTAGTAAACGTTGTAGGCATTTTAATGGCCCACATCTTTTTTCAATGACATGTTATCACGTTTAATAGATGATTGTTGCATAATTACATAAATGTATAATCGGCATTCCACAAGCAATGCTGCATAATTATTATCACAATAAGGGTGACCCAACACTTGTTTAAAAATTAATGTTGGTCCACATTGGGTCGACAGCTGTTTATCTAGCTTATTTAAAGGGACTACCCAGGCTAAAATCATCAAAAAATCGGTTATTTTATTTCGGGTTCTTAATATGACCATATGATGTAAACATGTACATAGACTAGAACTGCAAATTTTTATAATTTTTGTGCTGCGAATTCACCAGTTAGGCTAGATATATAGACGAACTTCCTGATTTCTAATTATTGACAACCATGTCAAAAATAGGAAATGCCGGAATCTCGTCTCTAAATCTAGCCTAACTGGTGAATGCGCAGCACAAAAATTATAAAAATTTGCAGTTCTAGTCTATGTACATGCTTACATCATATGGTCATATTAAGAACCCGAAATAAACTCACCGATTTTTTTATGATTTTAGCCTGGGCCAGTCCCTTTAATATCAGGGCCGTATCCAGACTAAGACAAAGGGGGGGTTACAGGTCGACCATCCGGTAAAAGGGGGGCTGGGGGCATGCCACCTGGGAATTTTGAAAAAAACAAGGCATTTTGGAGATATTCCGGAGATGGGGAGGGGGGTTACAGACAGCCAAAGTAACCCTGGATACGGCCTTCAATATGCGTCGTAGTTCGCTCTCGATATTAAATAAGCTAATGTTGATCATGTTTATGGTTTTTCCATTGTGTGGTTATGTTTGATTAAGTAGTTGGACTAGTAGTTGTCTAGGCTATGTTGTAATAAATCTGTGATTATGTTAACTAATTTCAGCCAGTATACCATATCTTCGTTTTACAGCAAAGATACCACAAAATCGCACTATTTCTAATTTGATGTTTATTTTTTCAAACTTTTGCGACGGGCATGCCCCCCCCCCCCCCCTCCCCTCATAGGCCCTTGCTGTTGAATGGTTTCTTGGAAATCGGAGCACCCCCCTTAATTTATTTCTGGATACGCCACTGGCCAACTCGGATTTGTTTTTGTTTTTGGAAATAATTTGTTTTCTTGTGTTATTTTTTGCTGTACATGTTTCAAAAAAAAATTAAACAATTGACAGAGGGGTGAGTGGGTGGGGTCTGGCCAATCCGAGTTTTTCTCGGATTTTTTGATTTTTTCAACTAGACAAGACCCCTAAGTGAGTAAGAATCTAAGGCAAATATGAGTATTTGGCGACCATCTTGAATTTTCGCAAATTAAAAAAAATCATCAGGCATGCCAACTTGGCATGCGGTTGCTTTGTGACCAGTATACCCCCAATGGACAATAACAAAAGCACACAAAAAAACCGTTGTATATGTATCGGTGCAAGGTTACGTCATTTTATCCAGACTATAATCTCACAGTACTTTTTGTGATTTGTAATAAACATTCAAGTAAGTATTTCTACAGTCACAACTGGCAAATATGAGTTACATGATGAAAATGAAACTTTTAACGTCTTAACTGACATATGTGACGTTCTGGCCCTCATGCCAAAATATTTAAATTTGTCATAACTGCCATTTGTGACGTTACATATTCACAAGCCACTCATATGAAAAAGTTAACCTGAAATGTCTCATCTGTCAGTTCTGACTATTTGGCACTCATTTCGTTAAACATTAAAAAATATCAAGTGACAGATAGGACTATCTGCCTCTACACATTTATGAGTTCTGACGTTTTGGTTCCGATTTTTTTATCGAAAACAAGTTATGACCTTATGGAAAACCTCTATAACTTCAAAACTATTAGAGATAGGCAATTCATTTTTTCACACAAGAAGGGCAATACTAAGGGGCGTGTTCTCGTCAAATAAAGCCAAAAGGTCACATCTGACAGTTATGACGTTATGGTTCTGGCAGGTCGATGTTCCCATTTCTAATTTTCGAAAGCAACTACATCGATTAGTGGAGTATGTTCCATCTGGCACTCCGAGGCCGACAGGCATGTACATCGATCATGAGATCATCCACAGTTACTCGTCATGCAGCCCCGAAGGGCCAATGCACAGGTCCACATCTTACTGTAGGGAGCGTTTGATATTCAATTCGAAATAAACATATGCAGTGTGTAGCGAGCCCCGCCTGAAAGAGGAGGTTTACCCAGTGTGCAGTGAGCCCCTCATCTCTCCTGAGAGAGGAGGTTCACCTAGTATGCAGTGGGCCCTTCATCCCTCTTGGGAGAGGAGGTTTACCCAGTGTGCAGTGAGCCCCTCATCCCTCCTGGGAAAGGAGGTTTACCTAGTGTGCAGTGGGCCCTTCATCCCTCCTGAGAAAGGAGGTTTACCTAGTATGCAGTGGGCCCTTCATCCCTCTTGGGAGAGGAGGTTTACCCAGGGTGCAGTGAGCCCCTCATCCCTCCTGAGAAAGGAGGTTTACCCAGTGTGCAGTGGGCCCTTAATTCATCTCTCTTGAGAGCGGAGGTTTACCTAGTGTGCAGTGGGCCCTTTATCCCTCTTGAGAGAGGAGGTTTACCGAGTGTGCAGTTGGCCCCTCATCCCTACTAAGAGATGAGGTTTACCAAGTGTGCAGATTAAGTTTATCGATTTTGCAGTGTGCCTCTCATCCCTGACTCTGCCCGATACTAAGATGAGGTTTACCAAGTGTGTAGTGGGCCCCTCATCCCTCCTGAGAGATGAGGTTTATCAATTGTGCAGTGAGCCCCTCATCCCTGACTCTGCCTGATAGATGAGATTTACCAAATGTGCAGTGGGCCCCTCATCCCTGACTCTGCCTCAAAGATAGGCTTACCCAATAACCCAGTGTGCAGTGGGTCCCTCATCTCTAGCTTGTCCTGAAAGATGAGGTTTACCCAGTGTGCAACCATCCCCTCCTGAGAGATAAGGTTTACCTAGTGTGCAGTGGGCCCCTCATCCCTCCTAAGGGATTAGGTTTACCTAGTGTGTAGTGGACCTCTCATCCCTCCTGAGAGATGAGGTTTATCGATTGTGTAGTGAGCCCCTCATCCCTGCCTCTGCCTGATAGATAAAGTTTACCTAGAGTCCAGTGAGCCCCTTATCCCTCCTGAGAGATGAGGTTTACCTAGTGTGCAGTGAGCCGCTCATCCCTAACACTGCCTGAGAGATGAGGTTTACCCAGTGTGCAGTGGGCCCCTGATCCCTGACTAGCCCTGAAAGATGAGGTTTACCCAGTGTGCAACCAGCCCCTCATTCATCCTAAGGATGAGGTTTAGCCGGTGTGCAGTGGGCCTCTCATTCCTCCTAATAGTTGAGGTTACCTAGCGTGTAGTGGGCCCCTCATCCCTTCTGAGAGATAAGGTTTTAGTCAGTGTGCAGCGAGCCCTCATCCATCCTGAAGATGAGATTTAGCCGGCAGTGTGCAGTAAGCCCCTCATCCATAACTGGGCCTGAAAGATGAGGTTCACCCAGTGTGTAGCGAGCCTTTCACTCTCTCAGGGTGAAGTTTACAGTGTGTAGTGAGGCCTCATCCCCAAGAGATGAGATTATCAGATTTTCCCTATATTAACATTCTGATGTCTAGAATATCACATATCTTATGTATTAGCACTCTCCATTCTAGAGTATCACGTGTATTAACTCTCTGGAGTTTAGAGTATGACATGTCTCATGTGTCAACCCTCTGTGGACTAGACTACCATATATTCTCTACGGTAACCTTCTGATGCCTAGAGGTTCACATATCTTATTTATTAGGCCTCTGTGGACTAGAGTATCACACGTATTAACCCTCTTTGTTCTAGAGTATCACGTTTCTAATGTGTTAACCCTCTGTGGACTATACTATCATGTTTATCTTATTTTAACCTACTGATGCCTAGAGCATCATAAAAGGTATTGATTAACCTTCTATAGGCTACAGTTTGACATGTATTAACCCTCTGAGGCCCAGAGAGTAGATAGTACCACGTTTCTCTAATATAAACCCTATGTGGACTAGATTATTAAATTTCTTCTATATTAACCTTTTGATGTCTAGAGTATCACATTTCTTATTTATCAACCCTCTGTTGACTAGACTATCTCAAGTATTAACCCTCTGTGGTCTCGAGTATTACGTTTCTAATATATTCATCCTACGTGGACTACACTATCATGTTTAGCTTATTTTAACCTACTGATGCCTAGTTCATCACATATGTTCTTTATTAACCCTCTGGAGTATTGCGTGTAATAACCCTCTGAGGTCCAGAGAGTCGATAGTATCACGTGTCTCAAATATTAACCCTCTGTATACTAGACTATCAAATCGCTTCTATTTTCACCTTTTGGTGTTTGGGGTATCACATGTCTTATTTATTAACCCTCTGTTGACTTTCGCAAGTATAAACCCTCTAGAGTATCACGTTTCTTATGTCTTAACCCTCTGTGGACTACACTATCATGTTTATCTTTTTTAACCTACTCATGCCTAGAGTTTCATAGATTTTATTTCTTAACCCTCCATAGGCTAGAGTTTGACATGTATTAACCCTCCGAGGTCCAGAGGGTCGATAATATCACGTGTGTCTCGTATATTACTGCGCTGTGGACTAGATTACCATATTTCTTCTATATTTACCTTGTCATACCTAGAGTATCATATGTTTTATTTATTAACCCTTTCCGGACTAGAGGAACACATGTATCAATCCTCTGGGGTCTCTGGTATCACGTGTCTCAACTATTAATCTTCTGTTACTAGACTATTATATTTATCTAATGCTAACCTTCTGTTGCCTAGAGTATTACATGTATTCTGTATTAAAGCCGACACAATCAGGCTAAAATCATCAAAAAATCAATAATTTTATTTTGGCTTCTTAATATACTTCCTTCATATGTGAACATGTCCATAGACTAGAATTACGGACGTCTTTTAAATTTTGGGTTGCTGTGGCAACGTAGCAAGGTTGCGGAAAACCCCGTTTATCAGTTATTTCTGTATTTCTTAATTTAAACATGCATGTCTGAAATTAAATTGCGTATTTATTTCTCGCCTAACTGGTAAATGCGCAACACAAAATTTAAAAAAAACATACGCAATACTAGTCTATGGACATGCTCACATATTGTGGCCATATCAGGAAGCCGAAATAAAATTAAGGATTTTTTATGATTTTAGCCTGATTGCGTCGCTTTAACTTCTGGTGGCTTGAGTATGAACTTGCTCCCATATTAACCATGTTAAGCATCTGGCGCTACACTGGCATGTGTATGATATATTTTCTTCTGTAGCTAGACCCAGCAAATGCTACAAATTAAAATATTTTTTATACAGATGATTTTTAAAAGCAGATATTTACGAAACTTTGGCCTAACGCTATCTACCCTAGAAAAGCTAGGCGGATAAATGGGAGTTAGAGAGAAAATTAGCAAAATACTTTGATAGTAATCAAAGTTTTAAAGATCATTGTTTTATTATTGTGTTATTATTGCACACTGGAAAAACTTTATCTCTTAGGAGGAATGAGAGGCTGGTTGCACACTGGTGAGCCTCATCTCAGGGAGAAGTAGGGGCTGTAGCGTGGGCTGGTTGCAGATTGGGTGAACTTCATTTCTCAGGCAGAGTCAGGGATGAGGTGCCCACTGCACACTAGGTAAACCTCATCTCTCAGGAGGGATGAGGGACCAATGCACACTAGGTAAACCTCAACACTCAGGGGGTATGAGGGGCCAGCTCCACACTAGGACTTGTAAACCTTATCTCTTGGAAGGGATGAGGGGCCCACTGCACAGAAGGTAAACTTCATCTCTCAGGGGGAGGGGGCTCATTGTACACTGGCTAAACCTAATCCTTAGAAGGGGCTGGTTGCACACTGGTAAACTTCATCTCTCAGGGTTGAGGGGCCCACTGCACACTGGGTAAACAGCATCTCTGATGCAGTGTCAAGAATGAGGGGCTGACTGCACACTATGTAAACCTCATATATTAGAAGGGGTGAGGTGTCCATTCCACACTGACTAAACCTCATCCTTACCGTATCCCCGCGCATAAACGTGCATGCACTTATAAGTGAAATTCGAATGTCATTTTTCAAAAATATTTTTGTTCGTTTATAAATGCATGGACTTATATTCGAATACCAAGTGCATTCACTTATATTCGAAAATTACTACGCGTACCACGGTGTAACTCAAGACATATAATTCAGGTGAGAATGATAATAATATGACTATATTGACTTATAGACTATTACTAGTTAATGCCCATAATATTTTTTTTTTTATATGTTGATCGTAAATACAGACTACAATATTATTTTTTATTATTTATCGACGGGTAGATATTAGGAGAGAATTGCCCCATAATACAGATATGCGCCAACAGTTCAAGGCGTCAAAGCGATAGGGTATGGGTGTGACAGCTGAAAAGTGGGGACAAATGAGGTGTGATATAACAGTTCAGGTAGTGTCAACACCTATTGGCTGGAGTCACTCCTGCAAGGTAACTTTAAAGTAACTATCCCAATGATCACTAGCGTTAGCTCAGTTTACTTTGGATTGGAATAAATCAAATAATTACGATTTTAACGAATTGGAATAAATTTAAAATTATCTTTATATTCGAATATAAGTGCATGCACTTATTTTCGAAAACTAAGTGCATTTTCGAATATAAGTGCATGCGCGGGGATACGATAATTAGGATGGATGAGGAGCTGGTTGTAAACCACATATTTTAGGCCCAGTTTGGGACGAGGGGCCCACTGCACACTGGGTAAACCTCATCTCTCAAAGATGAGAAGACGGGGCTTGTTACACACTGAATATGTTCATTTCGAATTAACTATTAAATGCTTCTGCACTAAGACGTGGGCCTGTGCATGGGCCTCGAGGGTCCGTATGACGAGTGACTGTGGATGATCTCTCGATCGATGTACATGCCTTTCCACTCTTCTGATAATAACCAGGAATATGATAATTGGGTGTTTTTTTATGTGGATATTACATAATATTATCAAAACTAACCAAATACTAAGCGAGGTCAAGTATGTGTGTAGGCCTAATAAATAGTCTATCCTATCCGATTATTATTCAGTCTACTCACATGTCAGTTATGATATAAAGTTGGTGGGTCGTTATACTTTACTGAATCAAAATATTCACCTTGCGATAGACCCACTCCTGTCGAAGTTGACCTAATTGCGCATGCCTGCCTCTGTAGTAGGCGCCCTAAATGTTTACTCAGCGAATCACAACGACCCACCTACATTATTCCCTCCACCCGTCTATTCCCAGCAAACACGACCAGTAGGCCTTTCTGCATCTGCAACGCTGACCACCCAATATTAAAGTAGGCGAGTCGTCACTATTTACTGAACAGATGTCGTAGGACCACCCGCATGCGCAGTATGGTTCTAAGGTTGGGGTCGTCAAGGTAAATATCATTGATAAGTGAGCGAAACTTCTCAGCTAGTTTAGTCTGTAGCCTAGTAGCTTTGACATACTGTCTTATAATTTTGGCCACTATACCGCTATGGTGGGGACGCTCGGAGCTTATATTTTACCGTGATATTTTCCCTAAATTATTCTCAACCGTTTCAGTGCGGGGACCGTCTATAGATGTAAATAACCCCCGCACTGAAAGAATTAGCAAATTGTAATGACCATAGACCTATAACATAGATATTCAAATGAAGCAGAAAGAGCTAACTAAGCTATTTGTGAAGATTTCAAATTGGAACAACTCTTTGGTCTCCATGGTTGATACGCAAATATTTCAGCATTGTAAGTGTTTAACCATCTAGACATTAATGAATTCATATTTATTTTGCCAACGTTCTAAGGTATGTGGGCCATCAAAAGAGATTATTTTTAATCAGTTAGTGAAACGTCTGACCTGTTTTCAACTAGGCAATGTTGATGGATTGAATCAGATTTTAGTCCTAAATATATTTTTTTATACCACTCGATGGCGATGAATTTTTCCTGAGGTCACATAGTGAGCGCACGATATTACTGCAATACATGTTTCAAATTACTGTTATCATTATTACATTTAGTTGTAAACAAACAAAAGACATATTTGTGAATTAATTTATACTATTCGCCTTCTGTTTTAGGAGTAGGCCCATGGTTTATCCTCCTCCAGTCTGTGACGACTATTAGTTTCTGGGAGTAGTAACAATCTGTTCAATTTGTCCTTGTATTAAAACTGATTAAGGCAAAGTGAACACTATTATCATCGGTTGTTTAAATTAAGTTATTATCGCCTTTATCCAAGGTACCATTTATGATTTACCAAAAAGTTTTAGAATAGCATTATGTTTATACTTATTTATAATAATATTTCAGGAACTATAGAATGTGAGGTGAATTTGTTTTTTTCCAAAAAGTCAAAAATACATTGTGAACGCTTAATCTCAAGTACCGCTAGTCTGTATTCCTCATACTTTTGTTTGTAGGCACTTACCTGCCTGAGTACGAAATGAAAAGGTTTTGGTCATAGCGCAATGATTTGTAGTGATTGTCAATAAAATACTTGGCAGAGATGCATTCATTTTCGCCTCATAGCGAAAACACATCTTATTTTCCTATCAACAAGGGCTCAGGGGCACATATTTTCTGTATTTTCCTTCTGTGTACATTTACTAGTATTCTATTGGGTGGCGAAAAGTGTAGGGGGTAGGCCTACTATCCTGTTTAATTAATACAAATGGAAGTATTAGAATTTAGTGCTTTGTTTACAATTGTCCCGGAACGATATTATGGTAGTTGGTATAGCTACTAGAGAATTTGATACTGTACAGACAAGAAGTAGGTAATCCTTTTGTGGATAACTTTTGTGTTACTCTGCGACCGTGTGAACACATTCAATTATAAAGTTAATATGAGATAATAATAATTACAAATGTTGCAATTGCATTTATTAATTTTTAAACAAGGAGAAAATCATATCACACATAAAATAATGTAGATCTTGTTTATTTTTCTTATAGAGATAAAACAAAAATAGCCAGTGACTTTGAGTGTTCATATAGAGTGTCCATATATATTCTTCTAAAACCACTGGTGTCTCGCTGAAAATAAAATAATGAGTGGATCAATGAAACATAATTATTTTTTATTATGTTCTATTCGTGGTTATTAAATTCGAAATTTGCATTTAATATTATGATAAATTTTTTTACAATATAATAACTACAAGAACTTGAATATTTGTTGGGTAACACATAAATTAGGTAGATAGTCATACCTACAATTATCTCCCATACACTACTGTATCATCTGTACACGGTACAATCGTGTCTCCAAGTGAATGATCTAAAAATTGCATCGCTGTACCTTTATCCTGTACAAAGAAAACAAAAACAAATATCACTATAGCACAATTTAATCATTACGAGAATGAAATTCTGCTACGTAGGTGTACTGTGTAGCAACAACGATTTATGTTCTAGCGCTCAAAGCGAGCATTTTGCACCAGATATACTGTAGATTAACTTGATCAGACATGTTGAAATAACCCTGCTGCTTTTCTGTGGTTTAAATAAGAAAGGTTGGAATAGTTATTTAACCCAATGGATTTGGTGTGGATTAAATACAAAAATATTTCTATAACCAGCTGTTTTTCCTGTAGGCTAAATAAGGTTTAAATAGTTTAATAGCCCAGGTGATTTTCTGTGGGTTAAATAAGAAGGTTGGGATAGTTATCCAGCCCGGTGTATTTGTTGTGGATTAAATATGAAGATTGGAAAATCGTTCTGAAACCCAGCTGTTTTTCTGTGTGTTAAATAAGAAGGTTTTAATATTATAAAACCCAGGTGCATTGTAGTGGTCTAAATAAGGTTAAACTATGTCTGGATGCTTTATTATGTGTAGGCATAAAGAAGAGTGAATTGTTGTTTAGCCCGGGTTGTTTTCTGTGGGCTAAATAAATATGTCGGTTGAAAAGCTATAAAACCTACTTGTATTGTTTGGGTTAAATAGATTTTCTGTGGTCTGGAAGCTACAAAGGTTGAAATAAGTATATACAATGTAGTCTGGGTTATTGATTGCGGGTTAAATAAGAAGGTTGGAATTGTTATTTAGCCTGGGTTGTTTGATGTGGAAATAGTTATTTAGCCTGGATGCTTTGTTGTGGGTTGAATAAGGACATAGGTTGACATAGTTATTTATTCACGGTGATTTGATGTGGGTTAAAGACGAAGATTGAAATAGTTCTATAACCCACTTGTTTTATGTGGGTTATATAAGAAGGTTTGTATTGTTATTTAGCCCGGGATTTTTTTTGTGGGTTCAATATGTCGATTGAAAAGTTATAGGCCTAAAAACTACTTGCTTTTATTTGGGGTGAATCAAAGGGTCAAATAACCCAGTAGGTGATTTTCTGTGGGCTAAATAAGAAGGTTGGGATAGTTATCTAACCCGGTGGATTTGGTGTGGATAAAATATCAAGGTTGAGATAGTCCCATATTACCCAGCTGCTTTTCTGTGGGTTAAATGGGAATGTTGTAAATGTTTATAACCCAGATGCTTTGTTGTGGGCTAAATACGAAGGTTGAAATAGGTAAATAGTCTGGGTTATTAATTGCGGGTTAAATAAGAAGGTTGGATTTGTTATTTAGCCCGGGTTGTTTGATGTGGAAATAGTTATTTATCCTGTATGTTTTGTTGTGTATTAAATAAGTACATAGGTTGACATAGTTATTTATTCACGGTGATTTGATGTGGGTTGAAGACGAAGATTGAAATAGCTCCATAACCCACTTGTTTTATGTGGGTTATATAAGAAGGTTTGTATTGTTACTTAGCCCGGGATATTTCTGTGGGTTAAACATGTCGGTTGAAAAGATATAAAACCTACTACCTTTTATTTGGGTCAAATAGAAGGTTCAAATAGTTAAATAGCCCAGTAGGTGATTTTCTGTGGGCTAAATAAGAAGGTTGGGATAGTTATCTAACCCGGTGAATTTGGTGTGGATAAAATATCAAGGTTGAGATAGTTCCATATTAGCAGCTGCTTTTCGGTGGGTTAAATGGGAATGTTGTAAACGTTTATAACATTGTGAGAAATGTTTTTATCAGGTTATCATGGGAACAAAAATTTCAGGGTAGCAAATTATTATTGAAAATGGGGTGTACATGTGAACTGGTACTCTTAATGTTACCATAAATGAGCATTTGTGTAAATATAATGTGACGAAATCGGTGACGTTCATCACAGAAACGCCCCATTTATACAATTGTTATCCCCATTTAGCGAGAAATAGAAATATATCAAATAAAAAAAAAATTGAACATGTTTAAAATTAAAAAAAAATCAAATTTAAACAGTTTTAATATGTAGAGTAACACAAAATAGAACATATTATTTTTTCAATCTGGGTACTTTTAAATATGTCGGTTGAAAAGTTATAGGCCTAAAACCTACTTGCTTTATTTGGGGTGAATAGAAGGTTCAAATAGTTAAATAGCCCAGTAGGTGATTTTCTGTGGGCTAAATAAGAAGGTTGGGATAGTTATCTAACCCGGTGGATTTGGTGTGGATAAAATATCAAGGTTGAGATAGGTATATATTACCCGGCTGCTTTTCTGCGGGTTAAATGGGAATGTTGTAAATGCTTTGTTGTGGGCTAAATACGAAGGTTGAAATAGGCATTTAACTCGGGTAATTGATTGCGGGTTAAATAAGAAAGTTGAAATTGTTATTTAGCCCTGGTTGTTTGGTGTGGAAATAGTTATTTAGCCTGTATGTCTTTTTGTTGTGTATTAAGTAAGTAGGCCTACATAGGTTGACATAGTTACTTATCCCCGGTGATTTGAGGTGAGTTGAAGACAAAGATTGAAATAGCTCTATAACCCACTTGTTTTATGTGGGTTATATAAGAAGCCCTACGGTTTGTATTGTTACTTAGCCCGGGATGTTTCTGTGGGTTAAATATGTCGGTTGAAAAGATATAAAACCTACTACCTTTTATTTGGGTTAAATAGAAGGTTCAAATAGTTAAATAGCCCAGTATGTGATTTTCTGTGGGCTAAATAGGAAGGTTGGGATAATTATCTAGCCCGGTAGATTTTTTGTGGATGAAATATGAAGGTTGAGATAGTTGTATATTACCCAGCTGCTTTTCTGTGGGTTAAATAAGAAGGCTGTAAATGTTTATAACCCAGATGCTTTGTTGTGGGCTAAATACGAAGGTTGAAATAGGTATATAGTCTGGATTCTTAATTGCGGGTTAAATAAGAAGGTTGGAATCGTTATTTAGCCCGGGTTGTTTGATGTGGAAATAGCAATTAGCCTGGATGCTATGTTGTGGGTTAAATAAGTAGGCCACATATTATTCCGGGAGATTTTATGAAATAGCTTTATGACCCACTTGTTTTTATGTGGGTTTTATCAGAAAGTTTTTACTGTTATTTAGCCCAGGTTGTTTTTCAGGATTTGAAAAAAACGTGGGGGGGGGGCTTGGCGCCGGCCCTCAAGTTTTTTGTTGTTATGCTAAGGCCAATTTAGGTCGCTTTTTAAAATAATGTGTCGAGAAAAACGGGGCCGCCCCCCTCCCCCGCTTGGACCTGCGGCCGACATTCCCCGTCATCAAGTTGACTATAGATTTACCCAATGTTGGTTTATTGCTGGCCCAGTGTCGTAGACGGTGGACCAACAATAAAGTAACCTTGGGTAAATGTCTCAGATACTAAGCAATGTAAAATGCACAGCGGGCGTCGTAATCAAACCTGTTGCGACTACTGTTTGTATGGAAATTTAGCATAAATCAAATGCGGCCACGGACGATAATACGTGTAGTTGCCAATTCACATATATTTGGTAGTAATCTAGCTTTCATATCTTTTGTAAATGTTGCAAGCGATAATAGTTGTCAGGAGTCAGGGATATATTTACATTTGTACAAGTTTATTTTTACGCGGCATAACTTAACTGTTCATTTTGATAAGGTCTTGGTGTAGGCTATTCAGTTCCGTGAATGAGCGCCAAAAACAAACATTGACAGCAGGGCATTGAAAGAACGATTTTGATTGGTTGTCATTGTCGGGTTAAATAAGGATATTAGTCTGCTTGCACACCCCGTGACGGGGTAAATAGACACTTCCATCAAATATAGCATCCTCCTCCTTGGTTTTTGCCACACGGTATATCTGTGTCACGTGCGCTGTACAGTGACAAGTCAACCAGAATCATGTGCCACATCTGGTTTTGTTATATCATCTCTCCTACAGTGTCCCTAAAACGGGCGTGGTAAATGCACAGACGTAACCTTGACCCAAGTTGGTGTTTGCCATTTGATCTCGCTTTAGTCAGTTTCGTGTCCGCAATAAAACTGTAAATTGCGTAATGAAAAATATCGCGCCAGAATCGATGTTAAAGGCCTACTTATTTTAGTGATGCCATTTACACAGAGCGCTACGCGATAAACCGCTTAAACGCGCGCTTATTTCAGATTGAAACAGATTTTTTTATTGAAAGATATTGCGACAAATGTACCTTGTCCAATCAAAATATTGCCAACGCTGGCCCAACATTAAACCAGAGAGATTTAATACGGACTGTGTAAACGAGCCTTTAATTCCAACTTGAGCCAATGTCTGTGGCGGCGCCCAAATGTTGAATCAACGTGGGGCCATCGTCAAAAAAAGCAGCCGCAACCTAGCCAGCATTACATGCACATTGAGTCAACGCTGATTTAGTGTTGGCACAGCGTCTAAGACACTCGTCCAGCATAAAAACAACACTGACTAAACCTCTGGTGTCTGCTGGAAAAAGCCCATTGCGCTCTGTGTGGTCAAACCCGCCTGCTATGGGGGCCTGCATGAATCACCTCCCGTGACTTCAATTTCCGCGGCGAAGGGAATAGACAGGGATATATCCTAACCAATCTAATAAACATGTCTGTCAAACTTTTCTCAACGGTTTCTATTGTGTTTTTTCCCGTAGATTTCAAATCTGCCAGATACCATTCGAGATTTTGCATATTTAATTAGCTAATTTGATATTTCTAAAATGGCCGCCACAAAAAAGTAATCTGCTATGAATACAGTCACGGCAATCATAGAAATGTGTTTTTTTGGCCCTCAGTTCGGGTTTTGAGATCCCATAATGCCATTTTGACGACAATGTTATTTTTGGGGTCATTGGAAGGACATAGGTCACGTGACCATTGAAATACAATATCCCACCTTTACGTTTTAGCAAAAAGTGCACAAATGAACTTTTTGGGGATAAAAGGATGATTAGAATGCCTGATATTATATATTTGATTTTAGAGAGTTACATCTCATACACAAGACTATATTTATTATTACAAGATGGCCGCCATAATTCAAAATGGCCGCCAGCCGAACCTAAAATCAAGATATCTGAGCTTCTAGATATCATATTTAAGCCATTCTAGTGTCTAGATTGGGGTTTTGTGGATCAAGGAATACAATGTCAGACATCATTATACTTTCAAATGATTTTTGATGTCTTTTTGATCTCCATAGTTTGATATTTTGGCAAAATTGTGTTATATCATAGTTATACTTGAATAACTTCCTCCCAGAATGAGGTTATCATCCGCACATTGTTCTGAATTCACATGCTAACATGATCTAAAGTAAAACCATATACATCACATGTATATGACAGCGATAAAAGAGATAAATATACATATCACTTACATTATAATACGGCACTGTTATTTTGTAGCGTATGTAGAACTACTACCCAGAACTACTATCCAAGGGGTAAACATCACATTTTCTGGAAAACTGACACGGCGTGTTGTAAAAGTTTGGGCACCTGAAATGATATCTACATATATTTAGGATCACAACCTCGGTGCACAACCTTGCAAATCGACTATTAGAAATTGGTAGGAAGCCAATAATGGCGGCCAATACCGAAAAACTTGAATTTGTCAATATCTCGGTCAATATTTAAGATAATGTGCTTTTAAAGTTGTCTAGACCAATATTTTCAGGGTCAAAGATCAATATAAAACCAGTCCTGAAGTGATGTTATGTCTTGTAAATATGTATACCAGTAGGCCTATATACACACAACTCTGTTTTTATGTTTTGGAAATAATGTTTCACACTGTAAAAGAATAATCACTTTTGATAAGAAAACATCATGAGCGTTCGATGTCATAACAATGAAAATGTTTATTGATCAAAAACTTGATAATAGAATAAGTATTAGCCTTTGCAGTGATATAGCATTTGGTATTATAATCACTTCATAACATAGTCAGTCTAAGGGGTACTGGGATGATTGCTAGTAGCAGTACTTTTCGCAACCACCTGGGGAGGGTCATTTGGGCTCTGTCCCGTCTGTTGCATGTTGGGGAAGCTGCAGCCTACACGTGGCTGGCTATAATATTGTGGTGGATTGCCAGCTGGGTAGCCTGTTTCCTCCACTCAATAGTGGTGCCAATGCAGCCCCCGCATCAGTACAGGCACTGATGTTGGCCGTGCTAGAGCCTAAACTACAGGTAATAGTGTTTGACATTAGGTCTCTCATGTGGGATGAATGGAGTTACCCTCAAATATTGTGACTCTTGAGGACTATCCGACCAGAGGATAGCGGGGCTGTGCTAAAGGCCTCTGTGTTTCAGCATTAAATTGCATATCAAAACCTAAGTCTTTGATCGTCTAGGCATGTCTGAGGGTAAATCCCCCTAGACATGCCCAGAACATCGGGCAGTAACCCACCATGCCCTATCACCCCACGCTCACGTCATCAAGGTCTCAAGGTGTTGTACGCAGCAACCTTTGCTTAGATATCTCTGACAGTCTTCTACATAGCAGGGGATTTTTCTTCTCTTACTCGAGCAGTTTTTGTTGCAACCCTTCTTGCAGCCACGTGTCATTGTGTGTGTCATATATGGTGGCCTTGGTGGGTTTGTAGATTTACCTGGGATCAGTTTATCATAATATACAACCCGTCCATAGTCCTCGGGCTTGCAGGTAAGCTTGGCGATGTAAGCTGACTTGTCAAGTGCTGTTGCCAATGCTGCCCGCTTTAGATGATGTTCTAAAGCAAGAGGGTGGCAGTAATTTCAGCAGTGATTTGTTATTATAAAACTTGATGAATCGGAGTATATATAGCTATATCACAGCCTTCGAAGTTGGAGTACGTGTTCACACACATCATACACATCTACCGTTATTTCAATGTGAGCACCATGGCATAATCAGCTATCATGCTATTTCCGTTTTCTGCGAGCAATGATGGAGGCATATTGCTACATTCATGATCACCAATAAAGTTAGTAATGTTAATGTCTCCACCACTTACTTTTTGTGTGTTATTTGCCGAAGAGTAGAAATGTCATTACTCTTGTCAGACGAATCAATTCCGCTTATATACTATTTTGGTTTCTGGTTCTGAGTCTAGTCATTCACGAGTGACAAGAGCTACGTATAATTATGATCTTCAAAGTAATGGCAGCTTTGGACACCATTTCTTTCACATCAAGACCAGAAGCTCTGCTGAACATAGCAAAATAGCTAACAGGGAGCGATCCAAGTGGTTTTCAAGAGTTTTTCCAACAAGACTCGCTTTCTTGCTTTTCTATGTCAGACATGGTGCCAAGAGGAACAAAGTAATCCTTGCATTTGTTCAACTAAATTTCACTTAGGTGGTGGATAAAACAGAGTGTACTAATTACAGTCACATACATTGCATTGTATATTTGGTAATTTGTCGTTCATCTCAAGACAGCTATCCATTTTGCCGCTCCAATGGGTCATGCAAACTTTAGGGCACTGTCATTTATTCACATTATCAACGGACGAGATACCATCGGCTATTCATTCTCTACTGGCATGTTAAATTTGGCTGAATGATATAACTACCCTGGTAGACTTTGCTGATGATGGTGCTCCCATTGAAATCACGATATATGTGTGTGACCAGTCACAACGGCTTTTTGTGAACTCATATTTCAACAAGAGAAGGCTGTGATAGAGATACGCTCAGAGACAAAACGTTCTTAAATAATATTAATAAGTCAACACTGCTGAAGTTGTTGCCACCCAATGAAAATGCTTTCCAACAGCATATAAAGCATGCAGCCAAGCCATCCTCAAGCCTTAGAACTATGGATGGGTTGTAGAAAATGGCAAGCTGATTCCTGTTCAGTCAAATGTTTTCTTATCAAACGAGATTAATATTATCTAGCACAAAACATTAATTTCACACTATCAAATGCATGGCTTTGTGTACTAACTTGTTAAGAAGACATAAAATCACTTCAGGCTTGGCTCTATATTGATCCTTGACCCTTAAAAGATAGGTTTAGACAACTTTAAAAGCAAATTATCTTAAATATTGACCAAGATATTGAGAAATTAAAGTTTCTCGGTAATGGCCGCCATTATTGGCCTCCTGTCAATTCCCAGTAGTCGATTTGCAAGGTTGAGCACCTAGGTTGTGATCCTGAATATATGTAGATATCATTTCAGGTGCCCAACCTTTTACAACACGCCGTGTCAGACTGTCAGTTTTCCAGAAAATATGATGTTAACCCCCTGGGTAGTAGTTTTACATACTCTACAACATAACAGTGTCGTTTTATAATGTAAATGATGTTTATTTACCTATTTTGTCGCTGTCATACACATGTAATTTATATGGCCTAACTTTATATCATGTTAGTATGTGAATTCAGAACAGTGTGCGGATGATAAACTCATTCTGGGAGGAAGTCATCCAAATATAACTATGGTGGCGTAGATGGATCACACAATTTTGCCAAAATATCAAACTATAGAGATCAAAAACACTTCAAAAACCTCTAAAAAATCATTTGACAGTATAATGATGTTCGGCATTGTATTCCTTGGTCCAAAAAACCTTAATCAAGCCACTAAGATCGCTTAGATATGATAACCAGAAACTAAGATATCTTGATTTTGGATTCGGCTGGCGGCCATTTTGAATTATGGCGGCCATCTTGTAATAATAAATATAGTATTGTGTATAAGATGTAACTTTCTGAAATTAAATATATATTATCAGGCATTCAAATCATCATTTTATCCAAAAAAGGTTAAGTTGTGCACTTTTTGCTAAAATGTGAATGTTGGATATTGTATTCAATGGTCACGTGACCTATGACCTTCCAATGACCCCAAAATTAATATTGTCGTCAAAATTGCATTATGGGATCTCAAAACCCGAACTTAGGGCCAAAAAACACATTTCTAGGATTGCCGGAACTGTATTGATAGCCGATTACTTTTTTTTCGGCGGCCATTTTGGAAATATGCAAATTAGCTATTTAAATATGCAAAATCTCAAATGGTATCTGGCAGATTTGAAATCTACGGGAAAAAATACAATAGAAACCGTTGAGAAAAGTTTGACAGACATGTTTATTAGATTGTTTAGGATATATCCCTGTCTAGAATGCATTAAAGTTTCAGCGACATTTGTAGAGAAAGTCATCACCAGCGTCTTAACAGCACGGACAATGTCGTTTGTCCTGGCTCTCAGCAAACACGATACTTTCAACCAATGCCGATTTAATGTTGGGCCGACGTCGGAGACGGCGGGCCAACATTAAATCGGCATTGGTTTAACGTGTGTTGTTTACTGGGTTACATGCACAGGGTTGTTTTTTGTATCAGTGGTTGAAACGTCTGGTTGGGAGTCTCAGCTTAATGATCCCGAAAATGATCAAATAATTTCCTGAAATCTAATTCATTCATTTTAAATGCTAACATGCATCAAATTGTCAAAATGGAGATATAGTGAATGCTATTTATAGCAAAAACATATTGCAGCATGAAAAATGAACCCTGCGTGAACCAATATAGCTATAGAATCAGAAAATAATATTATTGTCGTACGAAATTAAAGCTGCATAACTGTTTTGTTTATTTCGACCGAAATAAGCTAAAATGTTCAACACAAAAATTCATATATTTTTAAAGGCTTTATAAATGGACAAAATCGAAGTAAATGTAGCTGGATTAGATCACGACGCGATACACCATCAAGTTATATGGTGTGGTAAATGGTCCATTTGTGTACAATGTGTACGTAATACTAATAGTGGTTAATTGTGGGCCAATATAATCTTACATTAGACCAACATCAAACCCCTTAATAACAAACACGAGACGTTGAGACGCATTGGTCTAACGCTGGGCAAGAGCCGTAGACGATGGCTCCGAATTAGTTTGACATCGGATCAATGCCTCGTGTTGGCTGCGATGCCAAGCTCACACAAACCACGGTTGGTGTCCTAAGACTAGGTCAGCCCCTATGATAACTCAGCAGGCAC
Organism: Flabesymbios commensalis; assembly: GCA_964017125.1. Lineage (NCBI taxonomy): Eukaryota > Metazoa > Annelida > Polychaeta > Terebellida > Flabelligeridae > Flabesymbios > Flabesymbios commensalis. The sequence goes on from OZ024914.1 coordinate 26,249,173, forward strand.
GAGTCACTGACCCATTGATGGCTCAATGTTGGTCCAGCTTCTATGACGCTGGTACAGCATTGACCCATCAATGGTTGAATGCCTCTTGTTTGCTAGGAACTCAGCTACCGGTACCGTTTTTTTTTACAATTATTTTATTTTACCGCATTTCGCTATTTATATAACTGTATGTGATGACTAACGGTGAAATAAAATGGTCTGATATTTTCGAATAGCATAGTCACTATAGATCGTGTTTCTCTTGTCATTCAAAATTCACTTTGAATTCACTCATAGCATTGCCACTATATTTTGAAATGCCCGTGAGGTATCAAATAAAAGACTGCACAAAAAAAGATGATTTACATCACAGAATTTGGTGTAGGCCTAATTCGGACTGCAATTTCTCACGGTCGGGGAGAGCGCCTTAATGGCGGGCCAAAGGCTCAGATGCTGGCCCACACTCAAAAGCACCATACTCAAACAGAGTCCTCTTTTTCAAGTGAGTGACATTCTCTATACCGGTACCGAAATTAAACATGACATTATATGCAGATTTGACTCATATCACACAAAATAATAACTTCTAGATATGTCTAACTGACATGAGACAATACACTTTGTACTGTGAAATGTAATGTATCTATGATCACTTAAAAAATTAGAATAATTCTTCCACTCTTTTTTTAATGATGACCGTTATCTGCCACTTGGTACTTTTAATGTCCTGGTTATACAGACAATGTGTCTTACTCCACTGTGATCAGGTCTTTGTTTTGGTGGGGCAACAATATAAAAAAAAAAAAAACTTAAACCCTTAATAACCAGATAGCATTCTTCTGGATTATACTCATGCTCATGAGAGTGTGAGTGCGAGTAATTATTATCTGCTATAACTATCACTATTAGGCCTACTTTTACCATCGCAGTGTGACCGGGTCTTTAGTTTAGAGACTTCCATGTGACCTAGATCAGGATTGGATCAGCGTCTGCACCGTTGGTCCGATGCTGCGGCAACTACCCAGCAGATGACGACAGTTTTACACACAGAAGCCTGTGGAGCAATAAAGCGCCAGGCGGTTTTGCGGTTCTGCAGGAGCACCTGCTTCTGCGCTGCAGGGATTGCTGCCAGAGATTGCGGCTCTGGTTCAGAAGTCAGTGTGTTGACGTGATCAGGAGGCTGCTCACACCAGCGCCAGGAAGCCGAGAATTAAGCCAGGAAACAGGTGATTAATCACACTTTGAGGTGACCGTCCAGCACGACCTTCTTGACTGGGGCTAAAAGAGACTTGATTAGCCTCAAAACATGCTTTATTGTTGGTGAAAGGTGGGAAACATGCAGGCTGCAATCCACAGGTCGTGGAGGACAGAAGATGTCAAGTGCACTGTCGCAGAAATTCATCATTTAGCATAACTGGATGCTCCCATCACGATAAAAAGCTAGCTATTTGATGTGGACTGTAGTTTAGTTCCCAAAATGTTGGAAATGCTTTTAACGCTAATAAGAAAATTTGGGTTTTTTGTCGTAAGTTGAATTTTTTTTTTAATATACGCAAAATATTCCCCTTTGTACGAGACAGTAAAGAACCTGCAATAAGCATGATAAAGCCATATTCAAAATATACTAAAATAAATATACTCAAAAATTCTAGAAACCTCGTTGTTTATTCTTCGATTTAAAATGTCAAGGCTACTTACCAATAAGTAGCCAGAGAGTGCGAAACGCAATTAAGCACAACATACTACTGAGTATTCATAAATCGTTCCCAAACGTTCAAGAACCTGGTTAAATGAGCATCTAAAAATATCCCATCAAGTTAGCTAAGACGACTACGACTTATCATGATCCCGGCTCTAGGTGCTGGGTGTAGCGATTACATCATCGCCCCAATCACCCCAGCCACCACTCACTGCCTCAAACATTGTCAAAAATATACGATATGTAGCTTTTTGGACAGCCACAACAGTGATAATTTATTTTACTTACGCTGCTCAAAAAATACACATCGTGATAATTGGAGAAAATCACAAGCTGTTGTGTTATTTGAGGCCAATGTAATTGGACTGATTCAATCAATTAATCCTTTGAGCCCTCACGATGCATTAAAGCATCATTTTACATCCCCGAAAACAGGGGTTTTAGAAAGAAAATTTCCAGAAACTGGTTTACCAATACATGGCAATTTTCTTTATTTTTCACCCACTTCAAATCATCTTCATTCACTACAAGTCGAGAATTGCGACAGCAACTTGCGGCTTGTAGTGCATGAAGATGACAATGGTAAATTCAGGCTTGAAAGGGTTAAACATAACGTGTTCCAACGTTGTCTCGGTTTCGTAGAAAATAGGCCAACGTTATTTCAATGACTTGACGTCTGGAGTAATGTAATCTGAGCTGGTGCGGTGATTTGAAAATAATGTCCTAGTTAGCTCTTTCGGCTTCATTTAAATACCTATGTTATCGGTCTACAGCCATTATATTTTTTAATTCTTTCAGTGCGTGGACCTACTCTAGACGTCAGAATCTGACGTTTAAAGTCAGAGCATTAAAGCATTAAAGCAGCATTAAAGTGGCCCAGGCCTGACCATTCTAAACTATGTTAAGTCTAACATTTCTGGGGTTAATCGATGGTCAGCTTTCAAACATCTGTCTAGCTAAATATGCCAACAACACCCTAGCATCACCCGGTGTTATGGTATCATGTTGGTTTAAACAACGTTAAACCAACAGTAGACTGTGTACAGACAGCTGATGTCAACATGGGGACAGGTGATATATTGATAATCTCAATAGGAGTTACATTTGCACTTCATTTCAGTGAGATCATTTCATCCAACATCAATATTTTGGCATGTCGATGCTGTTTTTAATGGCATAAAGGGGTAGCAGGGGAATAAGTTCAAAACTTTCATATAATAGAACAGATTTATGTTCCATGTGCAAGGCCACTCACGGAAGTATAGTGGTGGTGGACTGATAAATATGATTCCTATGTCCATACGACAAGGCCCCAGTGGTACAAAAGGTGTTGACGTGACAGCCATGTGTAAAAAGGCGTCCACATCAAACCAGGTTCTAATTTGTAATCACATCTCGCTGTAATCCCGTGGAGGAGATAGAGTAACATGGTGGAGGCGTCATCTCATTAACCCTCTACATCAAAACCCTAATGCCAGATACACACGTGATCTGTGGTGTATTTCTTGCAGTGCTCATGAATGTCATGTTACCTGTGATGTGTGACTGTTTCCACGGTGACGTTCAGGTATCACGCCATACATTTAATAGCTATCTCACTGGGAATCATTCAGTAGAAACTGTTTGTCTGCTTGTAATGTATAGGATGATACCTTGGGAAAATTACTCACTGTACCGACTTAGTTCATTTGCAAACAAAATGACCCCGACAGACAAGCTACTATACAGGGTCCGCAAGTATTTGATTTCAATGTAAAATAATATTCATATTTATTATTATTGATACACCAGCCGCTGCACGGCAGATGTATCTAGGCACCGTGGCTGTATGCAATAGCAGTCTCAAATTCATTTGTTCATTCGTTTGTCCGTTCGTTCAAATGTATAGTACCCTGTTAAGATATGCGGGACATGGGGTCCCCAGAATGCAATAGTGGCCCGTGGGTAGGCCTATTTCACAATGACATATCAGGCCACACCCACAGTCATCAAACCATGCATCAGGCAAGATGATAATACTATATGTGTTTCATACACAACGCTGCTTTCAGAGCAAGTTCCCACATCATAGCATGTCCATATACTTGAGCGACATTTATGAGTAAGTAATTCCACCAATGCTCTCAGCTGGGCATTGGTTTTGAAAACTGTTGTGTTACGGCTGGGATCTCGAAACAGCTGACCCCCACGCATATTGTAAGGGGGAACTCTACAAGCAAACAAGGTACACTCACTCAATTTTGGTTTAGTGTTGTTAGACCAACGTCTGCGACGCTGTCGCAGACGTTGGTCTAACATTAAAACAAAATTGGGTCAATGTATGGTTGGAGTACTATCCATAGTCTTGTAAGAAGGTTATAGCTACTCGAGCTGAATGCAACCAGCCTGTACTGTATACTGGAGGTCTACACATGACCAGATGTTTATGTGTATCGTTACTGTCTTATTGATATAGAGGAATCCCTTGTCGTGGCTATCACGCATGCGGATTCTGGAGTTAGCTGGGGGTTTAAGGCCTGTTTCCAATGTTTAACACGAAAGCTGTGGGCCTAGACCTACTAAGGTTATGTGACATTCCTCAGTATAAATTTCAATTGTAGGCCTACGTAGACCATATTACATTAATAGTCCTACTGTAAACGTCGTCTTTGGATTGGTACAGGACATTGGCGTCTCCAGAACTTTCGTGACCTTGAATGGCTGAGAACATGAATACGTTTAGTTGATTATGTGATGAAAAAACCTGAATAGTGAAAGATTCAGCTATGAGAATATATTTACTGATGCGGTACGAAGAAGAGAATCGTGGACAACTGTCACAGCATGGTTGGTAAATAGATTAAGAATAATGTTATAATATTGTCTGAGTTTTCATATCAATATATTTATGTCCTGATTATAGGTATCACGGAAATCACAATAAACTATTCTGATTCCAGCGTTCCTCTACAGATTAAATGAGCTCCAGCGTTAAAATAAAATAGGTGGATCGTCACTATTGAGCATAGGTTGTAGGCCCACCCGCATGCGCACCATGATCAATTTAAAAAAAGGATGGTAAAAGAGCATGGCCCCCTGAAAGCAAAGAATGTTAGGCCTAATCAACCTCCTTTCATGAATACCCGTTTCAGGAAAGAAATTTGACAAATAAAACGACTGTATAAGAAACTCTTGACAAATAAAAGCAACAATACATGGGCAGATTTTAAAGAAACAATTACTGTGTAAAACTGAGACGGTCATCCATGTAAAATAATTTAAAGACAAATAAAAGTGTGAGGAAAATTACTCTAATTTCTGGAATACTGCGAAGCCTTTTCTGTCTAAAAGTAACAACTCCTCTGAAAATAAAATCCCATGAGAAAATTCTAAAATTATAAACGATCAAAAGGAAATTTCCGAGATTATGAATGACTATTATATTAATGTTACAAAATATATTGGACAAAAGCAAAATATTGATATTACGGAACACACTAGCATTATTAAAATTAAACAAAACACCAAATCCAACAATTTTCAGCTCCATCTTACGACAAGAGAATACGTGCTTAAAATTATGAAAACAGTAAATCTAAAGAAAGCAACTGGATGTGACCAAATTCCAGCTAAATTACAACATGCTTCTTTACAAATCGCCCCAGTTATTTCAAACATAATAAACAAATCATTAGATGAAGGCACCTTTCCAAATATCTTAAAGAAATCATAGGTGATCCCTGTATGCAAAGAATCTGACCTGTGAGTATTATACCAATTTTGGCAAGAAGAATTGAAGAAGCTCTTGCTCACCAGATCACTCCATTTTTAAACACTGTCTTCTCTTGTCACCTGTCAGCCTTCAAGACACGCTGCTCACTCTTGTTGAAAATTGGCGTAAAGATCTTTTAAAACATCACAGAGCTGGTGCTATATTAATTAGCAAAGCTTTCGACTGCATGCCACATGACCTTTTGATCGCAAAATTTAAAGCTTATGGTGTTCAGGATCAGTCGATCGAAATTATTAAATCATACCTTTCAGATCGTGGGCAACGTGTCCGGATAGGCAACGTGCACAGTTCATAAAAAAACACCTTTAAGGGCGAGCCACAGGGTTCGATTCTTGGTCCAGTTTTCTTTAATATATTCATAAATGATATCTTTTACTTTATTAAAAGAACACGCCTCACAAAAACACTCTCTCCTTTGCACATCCAAATTTCCAAATTGTAAAATCATGCCTCGAAGCCAAGGCAGCAAAAGCTATATGGTGGTTTTCCATTACCCTAATGCAAGCTAATCCTGAGAAATTTCAGTTGATATTTCCCCAGTGATACTATAATAAAACCTGAAAATAATTAATAAATAATTAAACCTGAAAAAGTAGGCCCCAGTAAAACTTCTAGGCATTAATATTGATGAAAATTTGACCTTTTCGATACACACAGAAGAAATTTGTAAGAAAGCTGGCAGACAGCTGAGCACTCTGAGAAGATTGCCTTTGTATCTTGACAGCAAGGCTAAGTTTATCCTCAGCCACTTTCAATACTGCTCAGCCGTCTGGTATCATTGTAGTGCTCCAAATGCTCGCTGTATGGAAACGAGGGCTCTAAAGTGTGTTCATTCCAACCATACCGCCTCATATGAGTGCCTCCTGAATAAAGCTCGCCTGTCATCTCTGGAAGTTGGGAGACAAATGAACATCGCAATTCAGACTTTCAAAATTCTTAATTATTCAGCACCGACCTAGCTCCTGGAACTGATTGAAAAACACTGTCGCACCCGCAATTTAAGAAATTCTGAAAATATCCTGAAAATTCAGCTCATGAAGAGGGTGCGACATGCAACAAATTCTTTTTGCTTTTTGGCCACTAAAATCTGAAACTCTTTGCCAATGGGATTGAGAATAACCAGAGACCTCAAGACTTTCAATGATGGCCTGCGAGCTTATTTTTCCATTTAATTAAGCATAAAAGATGTAGGTCCCTTGACACAATGATGTGATATACTTATTTAATTATAATTAAATATTAGTAAATGTGATATACTTATTTAATTATTAATAAATATTAATAAATATTTTACATAACGTCATTTACACTATAAGTTGTCTTATATCATCTTGAATCTACCTTTATGTGCCAAAATGTATTATGTAACTTTTAACCATGCAATTTATGTTGTCATATTTACATTATAAGTTTTTTTTCTATATAATCCTTATTCACTTTTCATGTTAACTTCCTGCCAGTCAACCTGCTTGTTTTAGCTGTTATCATTATTGTTTACTTTACATGTCGCTTGTACTAGCTTATTAGAGCTAATGTTATATGTTTACTCTATGCGACTTAATATAAAACTTATGTTATCGTTTCTTAACGTTCCAAAATATGCAGTCCGCCAGAAGTAAATATTATGAATCAGTAAAGAGAAACGTTTGACTGACCTGCTTTAAATCGGTTGATTTTGTGGAGATTAATCGATCATTTTTGGGAACAAAAAATGACCAATATTGAGTCTTCTGATCGATAAGTTAATTACAACCAGAGAGGGCCATCCTCTATCTGTTTCCTCGTGAAAGGATCATAACTGATGGTGAGGCTGGTAGTTTTCCATCATCTCACATAATAGGATATAATATTTTATGATTACAGCAAAGTTTAAAAATGTAGGCCCCTATATATTAAACCACAGAATAAGCTATAGGTTACAGAAACTGTGCAACTAAGGCTGAAAAATGTTTGAGGAAGACAAGCTTAGCATAATGCTTATAGCATCAAGTTTAAAAACATAAAATAATAAATTGCTGTTCTGATATTTAAAATGATACCGTAGTAAAAGCCTCATAGCTGATATGTGAGGTATTTCCAGGAAAACATGATGTCTACCTACGTACGTCTCAATATCATACTGTACAGGACGACATCATTATTAACGATGCTCCCCTCTCTCTCTGACAGTATGCTCCATATAAGATTATATATAATATGTTTGGTCCATGATATTTGCAGCCTGTACAACAATAAAAGTTGTTGTACAACAACCAGTGCAGCCAGTCTTTACAGGATGTTAAGTACTGCATCTTTTTAGTCGGCATTTGATAATGAAAATAGTCTACGTTTTTATAGATTTGCAAATCGCTATTGTATTACCAGGAGGGTTTTTTTAAATTCGGTTCTAAATGAAAATTACGTCGAACATTTCGGTTGAAAGGAGTAAAAAGTTAATGATCATAATCTGCAAATTCTGAAACATTTAGCAACGTGAGGTCCCAAAAACAACTCTCAAAAAAGTAATTATCCATTCAATTTCAAGTGAAGTTTTAATGGAGCAGTGCTTCATCCATACGTTTAAGACCAATATGATCGATTACCAAGATCTCAAACAGTGAGACTAGGGGATGGAGCTTGTTTCTAACGCCAGGACAGGGTTTTCTGACGTCACGTAGTGGAATTTTGCTCCATTAGTTTTAGTTCATTTCAAAAGTCGCCACGGAAGTCGGACAAGCGATGCTGTGATACCGAAACAATTTCTGACCCGTCACTGCTCCAGCTCCTTGCCGTTGTCACACAATGACTCGGTCTCCATACGAAGTATTTTTTGAAATCTGTGTACAGCCATACTTGCATTTTGACCCAGTTCAGCTTCAACATGTTCAATGTTGGACCAGCGTCACAGACCTCTGCACGAGAAGTTCTACTATATTTGCTGAGCGGACTTTGTGTGTGGTGTTATGTATTGAAACCCCACCAAGCCCATTAAGAGTGTACATTTACAGTCCTAATTTTTGGTAAAAACGAATAATTAGTCGACTACAATTTGCCGATAATTGACAGAGCAGGTCACTGTGAAATATACTCCAATTATTTGTTGTAATCACGCACACGTGATTATAACGAAATGTGATTACAAACGACGAGGACGCTGTTTTATGCACGGATCTCACGTCGCCATCATCTGAGTATATCACCTCACATTACAGTAGATTAATCAGCATAAATATACCCGGTTCAAATCCCAGCAGATGTTTGACATCAGTGCTGCAAATTGTTCAAAGACCCGGAATGTAAATTGTTTCCCATTAAACTGTCCACCTTTCAGCTACACCATCGGATATTTAGAAATAATTTTGTGCTAAGAAAGCCTTTATTAATGGATGTTGCTGATAAATTCGGATGAGCCGCACCTCTTTTCTTTTTCATAAAGCGTAAACCCGATATAATATATGTTGATAATAAGTAAAACAATCCCAATGTTCAGCCAGCTTCGTATGAGATGTACCAGCACCAACCCAATGTGAGTGTTACTGGTGTTTGCACGGATCGTCATGTTCCCCTTGGGATCGGTCTATTGTATGTAGCACTGTCATGGTTTATAGCAATTCCTGTTCACTCCAATTATTCAGCTGAGTAAATCTGCTTGTGTTACGCAAGGAAGCAAACTGGATTAGCACCAGAGGGGACAAAACTACACGAAGGATAATCCATCTTTCCAGCCAACGTGACGTGTTGGTTTTATGTTTGGCCAGCGTCTATAGGCGGTGGACCAACAATAACTTTAAAGAGACGATTTTTTAAATAAAAATCTTGGAGGCCAAACGTGTTTTTTTTCAATTTGAAATCATCACAAATGTCTTGGTTAGATCTTTCCGATTCATTCGTGTGTTGAGCAACAGCTTTTAACTAGTCCAGTCACACTTTAACCCTTAAAAAGCGGAATTGTTTATGTATTAACCAAAAGATCTAAGGGTACTGGTGGAAATATAGTAAATTTGACGGAAATTTCCGTCATGTATGGTCACGTACATTGACGAATGACGACGGAAATTTCCGTTATGTATCATGTGTATGGTACACTGTAAACCCTGTTCCGCCATGGTAGCTCAATTTTTTTGATGCAAAATTGTTGCATTACTTTTAATGAGGTGACCTGGCACAATTGTTATCATCTTTTCAGCTCGGTAATATTAGGTTACTCCGGCTTCAGGAATGACTAAATACTTAGGGGACTAGCCTACTTATTTTAGTGATGCCATTTACACAGAGCGCGACGCGATAAACCACTTTATCGTGCGATAATTTCAGATTGCAACAGAAGTGATTTTTATTGAAATATATCGCGACAAATGTACCTTGTCCAATTAAAATATTGCCTACGCTAGTCCGACATTAAACCAGAGAGATTTAATACGGACTTTGTGAACGAGCCTTAACCCTTAGACCACTGATGTCGACTACATAACAGTAGACATTCTCTCTTTTCATAAGCACCTGCATAACCAAATGTTAAAAGTAAAATATACTTTCAAACTTAAAGCCCTGATATATGTTGGGACATAAATATCACAAATCACATAAATTTGCTGTCACTTGGAGTACCGCGATACACAACGTGGGCCATTGTCAAAAAAGAAGTAACCGCAATTCCCAGCCAGCATGAGACATTGAGTCAACTCTGCTTTAATGTTGTCCCAGCGTCTACGACGCTGGTCCAGCATTAAAACAACATTGAGTAAATCTCTGGTGTCTGCTGGGAAAAGCCCATTGAGCTCTGTGTGGTCAAACCCGCCTGCAATGGGGGCCTGCATGAATCACCTCCCGTGACTTCAATTTCCGCGGCGAAGGGAATGCATTAAAGTTTCAGCGACATTTGTAGAAAAAGTCATCACCAGCGTCTTAACAGCACGGACAATGCCGTTTGTCCTGGCTCTCAGCAAACACGATACTTCCAACCAATGCCGATTTAATGTTGGGCCGACGTCGAAGACGGCGGGCCAACATTAAATCGGCATTGGTTTAACGTGTTTTGTTTACTGGGTTACAAGCACATGCAGGGTCGTTTTTTGTACCAGTGGTTGAAACGTCTGGTTGGGAGTCTCAGCTTAATGATCCCGAAAATGATCAAATAATTTCCTGAAATCTAATTTGTCAAAGTGGAGATTTAGTGAATGCTATTTATAGCAAAAACATATTGCAGCATGAAAAATAAACCCTACGTGAACCAATGTAGCTATATAATCAGAAAATAATATTATTTTCATACGAAATTAAGATACATAGGTATTTTATTTACATTAGGAAGTCTACCATGCAATAACAGTACATGTCATTGTAATAAGTATAAGGATGACAATACCCCCTCCTACAGGAAGGTCAGGAAGGCTTTCACGCGATCCAAGATAAGAGTACAGCTTCTCACAGTAAAAAGTGAGAACGACGCTTCCCTCTAGTACTAGCAAGTAAGCTGCACCATTAGGATTTGCAAAGCAGGTGATACAGGTATCACCCAGGGAAAAAAACGCCTAGCGTCTGAGTAATTGAAGAGAATGAGTGAAGAGAAAAAGTAGTATTGTTTTCAATTTTTAACAATCGCCCCACATTCCCTCATCGCCTCCGAAAAGAACGCAGGAAAACGTTTTACAAAACCGGAGCGGTTAGTGCAAATATGTGAAGGCCCCATGTAGTCATCAGATCTACTCTGCACTCATCCGTCATTCTATTTTAGATGCCTTTTAGAGTGCTCGACCGCCCATTATAACACACTGGGATCGATTTTCGCCAAATGAAAAAGTAGGGCGTGTGGATTATACTTGACGTCATGGGATACATGGACATATGAATGTTGCTGTACTACATCGCACTGGGCACACGACGTTGTGAGGCTTGTATTAGATTTGAACAAAGCTGGATGCACTGTAGCTAATAACTCATCAGATGCTCAGAGGATCAACGTCCGCGAACATTATGTTAAACAGATTTTTTGCATTCTTCTGGATAATACTCATGCTCATGAGAGTGTGAGTGTGAGTAATTATTATCTGCTATAACTATCACTATTAGGCCTACTTTTACCATCGCAGTGTGACCGTGTCTTTAGTTTAGAAACTTCCATGTGACCTAGATCAGGATTGGATCAGCGTCTGCACCGTTGGTCCGATGCTGCGGCAACTAGCCAGCAGATGACGACAGTTTTACACACAGAAGCCTGTGGAGCAATAAAGCGCCAGGCGGTTTTGCGGTTCTGCAGGAGCACCTGCTTCTGCGCTGCAGGGATTGCTGCCAGAGATTGCGGCTCTGGTTCAGAAGTGAGTGTGTTGCCGTGATCAGGAGGCTGCTCACACCGGCGCCAGGAAGCCGAGAATTAAGCCAGGAAACAGGTGATTAATCACACTTTGAGGTGACCGTCCAGCACGACCTTCTTGACTGGAGCTAAAATAGACTTGATCAGCCGCCCAACATGCTTTATTGTTAGTGAAAGGTGGGAAACATGCAGGCTGCAATCCACTGGTCGTGGAGGACAGAAAATGTACACTGTCGCAGAAATTCAAAATTTTAGCAAAGCTGGATGCTCCCAGCACGATAACAAAAGTAGCTATTTGATGTGGACTATTAGTTTCTAAAATGTCGGCAAGACTTTTAACGCTAATAAGAACATTAGTTTTTTGTCGTAAGTTGAATTAAATGAAAAGTTTCAAATGTACGCGTAATATTGCCCTGCTGTACGAGACGGTAAAGAACCTGCAATGACGCTATATTTAAAAGTTTATTCTAGCTGTAAATGATGAAATTCTAAAAACCTCGTTTATTCGTGGACTACCCAAAATTAATGACAATCCACCTCTTGATTCTATGTGTGTTTTTCAAGTAGTTAAAGCTAACCATCGCTATACAATCGAGAAGTGCAATATAAATGTTTTCATTACTTAGGACGAAAGGAAATGAATCGGGCTTTAGGCCACCTTTGTGCACATATAGGCTAAACTGGGCCAGGAGAACCTCCTGAGGATGATGAGATGATTGAGATGACACTGTCCTCCAGACACAGGATTCGAAATTCGAGCCCTGGCGGTCTGAGGCCGAGCACGCTATCTCTCGGTCACGGAGGCTCCCCACAATAGTAACTTTCACACGTGGATGGGGAAAAAACAATTTTGTTTCTTTCAAACCGCCGAGACCGGGAACCGAACCCCGGACTCTGGCGTGAAAGGCAGCGGTGCTAACCACTACCCTAGGGCCCCCGCCCACTTAGGACGAGTAAGACTTGTCATGAACTCGGCGCTAGGTGCTGGGTGTAGCGATTACATCATCACCCCGACCAACCAACCGACTCCCCCCCCCCCACTCACTGTCTCAAACATTGTCATAAATCACATTAAAAGTGTTCCAAATATCGAACACACAGCATGTATCTTTTTGGACATCCACAACAGTGCTAATTTATTTTACTTCCGCTGCGCATAAAAATACACATCCTGATAATTGGAGAAAATCACAAGCTGCTGTTATGTGTGGCCAATGAAATTGCACTGATTCAATCAAAGAAATATACCGTTGTTCTAACGTTTCGTAGAAAATGGGCCAGCGTTATTTCAATGACTTGAGGTCTGGAGTAATGTAATGTGAGTCGGTGCAATGATTTGCAAAAAAAGACTGTACACATGTCTTAGTTATCTCTTTCTGCTTCATTTGAATACCTATGTTATGGGTCTATAGCCATCATAATTTTTTTTATTTTAGTGCGGGGACTGACTTTAGACGTCAGAATCTGACGTCTAAAGTCGGTCACCGCACTAAAAGGGTTAAAGCTGCATTAAAATGGCCCAGACCTGACCATTCTAAACTATGTCAAGTTTAACATTTCTGGGGCCAATCACGGACCAGCTTAACATTTGCCTGGCAGAATAGCCCAAGCAACACACAGGCATCACCACGTGTTATAGTAATATCATGCTGTTACAACATTAAACATTAAACAACGTTAAACAACAGCATGCTGTGTACAGACAGCTGATGTCAGCATGGGGACAGGTGATATACTGATAATCTTAATAGGAATTACATCTGCACTTCATTTCAGTTAGATCATTTCTTCCACTAACACTAATATTTTGGTCTGTCCATGCTGTTTTCAATGGCATAAAGAGGTCGCATGCAGGGAAATAAGCTTAAATCTCAATACTTTCATATAATCTAACATATTTATGTTTCATGTGCAAGGCACTCACAGAGGTATATTGGTGATGGACTTATAAATATGATTCCTATGTCCATACGACAAGGCCCCTGAGGTCCAAAAGGTGTTGACGTGACAGACATGTGTAAAAAAGCGTCCACATCAAACCAGGTTCTCATTTGTAATCACATCTCGCTGTAATCCCGTGGAGGAGATATAGTAACATGGTGGAGGCGTCCATAATGACAGATACACACGTCACTTGTGCTGTATTTCTTGCAGTGCTCATGAATGTCTTGTTAACTGTGATGTGTGACTGTTTCCAATAGCAGTCTCATATTCATTCGTGCATTCGTTCGTTCGTTCGTTCACAGAGGTGAAGGCCGATGTTCAACACAAACGCCGTATATCCAAGCCTACTAAGGTTAGGTGCAATAATTTTCAGCATACATTTGAATAGTAGGCCTGCGTGTCAGCCTATTCGTAAATTGACTTGAATTTTTACGTTGGCATTAATCTTGATATTCTTCTCCCATCAGCAGCATACACTGATTGAACACCGAACCAGTCCTTATGGGCGTCAGAGCAAAGATTGTCGGGGCAATGGTCGTCGGTGCAATGATTGTCGGAGCAATGATTGTCGGAGCAATGCTAAGACCCCGGACAATTGTGCACTTACTACACCTAATACCTGTACACAAGGTATCCAAAGGTCTATAATGTGCTTACAACCATGTTATATAATATTCCAATGTAAACGTCGTCTTTGTATTGGCAGAGTGCATTGGCGTCTCCAGAACTTAAAATGTCTGAAAACATGAGTACGTTTAGTTGATTATTGGATGATAAACCTGAATAGTGAAAGATTAAACTATGAAAATATATCTACTGATGCGATGCAAAAAAGAAAATCGTGGACAGTATGGCTGAGATTGTGATTTATATTATGATGTTGTCTGAGTTTGCATATCAATATAATTATGTTCTAAGGCAACTTATCACGGAAAACATAATAAACTATTCTGATTCCAGTGTTCGTTTAGTTTCAGAATAAATTTACAGAAAAATTGAGATTCAACGTTGAATTAAGGTAGAGGGATCGTCACAATAGATCATAGGATGTAGGCCCACCCGCATGCGCACCATGATCAACGTTCTGTGGAGTGGGGTCCGTCAGAAGTAGAGATTATAATTCAGTGAAGAGAGACGACTGACCTGCTTTAAATCGGTTGATTTTGTGAAGACTAATCGACTATGTTTGGGAACAAAAACTTTCCGATATTGGGTCTGCTGATCGACAAGGTAATTAGGCCTACAACAGAGAGGCCCTTCCTCTATCTGTCTCCTCGTGAAGGAATATGGGCGGGGGCCCTAGGGTAGTGGTTAGCACCGCTGCCTTTCACGCCAGAGTCCGGGGTTCGGTTCCCGGTCTCGGCGGTTTGAAAGAAACAAAATTGTTTCTTCCCCATCCACGTGTGAAAGTTAGTATTGTGGGGAGCCTCCGTGACCGAAAGGTAGCGTGCTCGGCCTCATACCGCCAGGGCTCGAATTTCGAATCCTGTGTCTGGAGGACAGTGTCATCTCAATCATCTCACCATCCTCAGGAGGTTCTCCTGGCCCAGTTTAGCCTATATGTGCACAAAGGTGGCCTAAAGCCCGATTCATTTCATTTCATTTTCGTGAAGGAATGGATCATAACAGATTGTTTGGTTGCTAGTTTTCCATCATCTCATATGCATTGTGTATTTTTTTATGATTACAGCAATTAATTACATTAAATCACAGAGCAAGCTATAAGTTACAAAAACCGTGCAACCAAGGCCGAGAAATGTTTAAGGAAGGCGATAAGCTTAAAATACTGCTTAAAAAAATAAAATAATAAATTATGGTTCTGATAATTAAAATAATACTTTAAAGGCCTTATAACCGATATGTGAGGTATTTCTAGGAACACTTGATGTCAGCCTACGTACATCTCAATAGCAGATAAAGGCCACGTGAAGTCTCAATAACTACTCTCAAGAAAGTAACTCTCGATTCTAATTTGAATGAAGTTTTACTGGAGCAGTGCTTCATCGATATTTTTAGACCAACCGGATCGATTTCCGAAATCTTAAAAGGTAGGTCTAAAGGGGCAGAGCTTGTGTCTAACGTCAGGACAGGGAGGACAGGGTTTTCTGACGTCAGGTATTGGAATTTCGCCCGATTTGTTTTTGTACATTTCAAAATTTACTCCCAACTGAACACGGACGTCGGACAAGCGATGCTGTGATAACGAAACAATACTACAATAATTTCTGACCCGTCACTGCCCCAGCTCCTGGCCGTAGTCACACACCTACTCGGTTGACTTGGATAGAACAAATCATTTTCATAAATGGGCGAATTTTGTGTGTGGTGTGATAATTTGAAACTCTACCCAACCAGGGAGAGAGTACATTTCCGGTCAAAATTTTGCTAATAACTATTAATTAGTCGACTAGCCTACACTTTGATGACGAAACTGAAATTCTAAAGCTAAACGGAAATTCTTCCGAACTTTAAATAGTGGCGAGTTCATTCAACAAGAAAGAGCGTTGGATGCACTAAGTGAGATACCACAGGTAATGAGATACCACAAATAAATCACTACCACATACTTTTTACTACCCCCCCCCCCCACTCACACGTGATTACCAACGACGAGGACGATGTTTTTATCCTCGGACCTCACGTCACCATCATCTGAGTATAGCCTACTACCTCACATTACAGTAAATATTCAGCATAAATGTACCGAGTTTAAATCACAGCAGATGCTTGACATCAGTGCTGCAAACTATTCAAAGACCTGGAATATAAATCGTCTCCCATTAAACTGTCCACCTCTGGACTACACCAATGTGATATTTAGTTTATCGGACACTGAAATAATTATCTTCAAAAAACCCTCTTTTAATGGATGTTTTTTGCTGATAAATTGGGATGAGCCACGCCTTTCTCTCTTTTTTCTAAAGCGTAAACCTGATATATTATTATTTCTTTGATAATTAGTAAAAGTAAAACAATCCCTATTTTGGAGTGATTTTCAGCCAGCTTCGTATGAGATGTGCCAACATCAACCCAATGTGAGTGTAACTGGTGTTTGCACGGATCGCCATATGTTCCCCTTGGGATCGGTCTACTGTATGTAGCACTGTCATGGTTTATAGCAATTCCCGTTCACTCCAATTATCCAGCTGAGTAAATCTGCTTGTGTTGAGCAAGGAAGCAAACTAGATTAGCACCAGTGGTGACAAAACTACACGAAAAGGTAATCCATCTTCCCGGTTAATGTGACGTGTTGGTTTTATGTTGGGCCAGCGGCGTAGGCGGTGGACCAGCAGTTACTCTTGAAGCCACAATTTTTTTCATGAAAATCTTAGGAGGCCAAATGTTGTTTTTTCAATTTGAAATCATCACAAATGTCTTGGTTAGATCTTTCCGATTCATTCGTGTGTTGAGCAACAGATTTTAACTAGTCCAGTCACGCTTTAACCCTTAAAAACGGAATTATTTATGTATTAACCAAAAGATCCAAGGGTACTGGTGGAAATATAATAAATCTGACGGAAATTTCCGTCATGTATGGTTACGCACATTGACGAATGACGACGGACATTTCCGTTATGTATGGTACACTGTAAACCCTGTTCCGCCATGGTAGCTCAATTTTTTTAAGCAAAATTGTTGCATTAATTTTAATGAGTTGACCTGGCACAATTGTTATCATCTTTTCAGCTCGTTAATATTGGGTTACTCCTACTTCAGGAATTACTAAATACTTAGTGGACTAGCTTCTTATTTTAGTGATGCCATTTACACAGAGCGCAACGCCATAAACCATTTTATCGTGTGATAGTTTCAGATTGCAACAGAAGTGATTTTTATTGAAATATATCGCGATAAATGTACCTTGTCCAATCAAAATATTGCCTTCGCTAGCCCAACATTAAACCAGAGAGATTTAATAGTGACTTTGTAAACGAGCCTTAACCCCTAGACCACTGATTTCGACTACAGTAGTTTATTTTATATTACTTTTTATAAGCACCTGCATAACCAAATATTAAAAGTAAAATATGCTTTCAAACTTAAAACCCTGATATATGCAGTCACTTGGAGTTGTGTATCGGGGTAGCGAGACACAAAGTGGGGCCATTGTCAAAAAAACAATAGCCGCAACCCAGCCAGCATGAGACATTGAGTCAACGCTGCTTCAATGTTGGCCCAGCGTCTACGACGCTGGTCCAGCATTGAAACAACATTGACTAAACCTCTGGTGTCTGCTGGGAAAAGCCCATTGCGCTCTGCGTGGTCAATCCCGCCTGCAATGGAGGCTTGCATATATCACCTCCCGTGACTTCAATTTCCGCGGCGAAGGGAATGCATTGAAGTTTCAGCGACATTTGTAGAAAAAGTCATCACCAGCGTCTTAACAGCACGGACAATGCCGTTTGTCCTGGCTCTCAGCAAACACGATACGTTCAACCAATGCCGATTTAATGTTGGGCCGACGTCAGAGACAGCAGTCCAACATTAAATCGGCATTGGTTTAACGTGCCGTGTTTAGGGATGTTGCAAAGTTAAACAAATTCCAAACATCCTAAAAAAATTGAAAGTGAGTGGGTAGGTTCAGGGACATTTTGGATAGAAAATAGAAAAATTGGAAAACCAGAAAAAAAAAATATTTCATGATTATTGGTGTAAAAAAAAAAAATTGGATAGGGGGGTGGGTATATAGGGTGAGCTCTATCCAATTTTTTTTTGGATGTCTGGAATTTTCTTAACATTGCAAGGCCCCTTACTGGGTTACATGCACAGGGTTGTTTTTGCACTAATGGTTGAAACGTCTGGTTGGGAATCACATCTTAATGATCCCGAAAATGATGAAATCATTCCCGAAATCTCAATCTAATTCATCCGTTACAATGCTAACATGCATCAAATTGTCAGAGTGGAGATTTAGTGAATGCTATTTATAGAAAAAACATATTGCAGTATGATAAATGAACCCTACGTGAACCAATGTACCTATACAATCAGCAAAGAATTTTATTGTCTTCGTTCAATCGTAGAGTACCCAAAAAAATAGCAAACCACCTTTTGATTCTATATATGTGTTCTTTTCAAGGAGTTGAAGCTAACCACCGCTACGTAATTGTGAAGTGCAATCTAAGAGTCTACACTTGCACCATCTTCGTTCTAAAATGTCAAAGCCTCTTCCAATAAGTAGGCAGAGAGTGCGAAAAGCAATTAACCAAACATTATCCGGAATATCTATAAATCTCTCCCAAACGTTTAAGAGCCTTGTTAAATGAGCACCTAAAATATCCCATCAAGTTAGTTAAGACGACTACGACTTGTCATGATCCCGGCTCTAGGTTCTGAGTGTAGCGATTACATTATCACCTCAACCAACCACCCTCCCCCCCCCCCACTCACTGCCTCATAAACATTGTCATAAATCACATTGAAAGTGTTCCAAATATCGATCACACAGCATGTATCTTTTTTGACAGCCACAACAGTGCTAATTTATTTTACTTCCGCTGAGCATAAAAGTACACATCCTGATAATTGGAGAAAATCACAAGCTGTTGTTATTTGTGGCCAAAGAAATTGGACTAATTCAATCAATGAAATGTACGTTGTTCTAACGTTTCGTAGAAAATGAGGTCTCGAGTAATGTAATATGATTTGGTGATTTGTAAAAAAATGCATAAATGTCTTAGTTACCTCTTTCCGCTTCATTCACAGAGATTAGTGGTAGCGGACCGATGAATATGATTCCTATGTCCATACAACAATACCCCAGAGGTTCAAGAGGTGTTGACGTGACACACATGTGTAAAAAAGCGTCCACATCAAACCAGGTTCTCATTTGTAATCACATCTCGCTGTAATCCCGTGGAGGAGGTAGAGTAAGATGGCGGAGGCGT
This sequence comes from Flabesymbios commensalis, assembly GCA_964017125.1. Classification (NCBI taxonomy): domain Eukaryota; kingdom Metazoa; phylum Annelida; class Polychaeta; order Terebellida; family Flabelligeridae; genus Flabesymbios; species Flabesymbios commensalis. The sequence continues at coordinate 26,268,744 of OZ024914.1, forward strand.
CTGTTCATTAACCCCAAAACCCTAATGACAGATACACACGTCACTTGTGCTGTATTTCTTGCAGTGTTCATGAATGGCATGGTAACTATGATGTGTGGCTGTTTCTAATAGCAGTCTCATATTCATTCGTGCATTCGTTCGTTCGTTCACAGAGGTGAAGGCCGATGTTTAACACACAAGCCGTATGTCCAAGCCTACTAAGGTTAGGTGCAATAATCTTCAGCATACATTTAAATAGTAGGCCTGCGTGTCAGCCTATTCGTAAATTGACTTAAACATTATCGTTGGCATCAATCTTGATATTCTTCTCCCGTCAGCATCATACACTGATTGAACACCGTACCAGTCATTATGGGCGTCAGAGCAAAGATTGCCGGAGCAATGATAGTCGGAGCAATGATTGTCGGAGCAATGATTGTCGGAGCAATGATTGTCGGAGCAATGAGAAGTCCCCGGACAATTGTGCACTTACTACACCTAATGTCTGTACACAAGGTATCCAAAGGCCTAGCGTGCTTACAACCATGCAGGATGCTATACATATAATATTCCAATGTAAACGTCGTCTTTGCATTGACAGAGTGGATTGGCGTCTTCTGAACTTGAGTGGTCTTAAAATGGCCGAGAACATGAATACGTTTAGTTGTGATTAGTGAAAGATTAAACTATGAAAATATATCTACTGATGCGATGCGAAAAAGAGAATCGTGGAAAACATGGCTGAGATTATGATTTATGATGTAACGTATCACAAAAAACATAATAAACTAATATGATCCCAGCGTTCGTTTAGTTACAGATTAAATGAGATTCAACGTTGAATTAAAGAAGACGGATCGTCACAATTGAGCATAGATTGTAGGCCTCCTAGCATGCGCACTATGATCAACGTTCTGAGGAGTGGGGTCCGTCAGAAGTGAATATTATGAAGCAGTGAAGAGAGACGACTGACCTGCTTTAAATCGGTTGATTTTGTGAAGACTAATCGATTATGTTTAGGAGCAAAAATTTTCCAATATTGGGTCTGCTGATCGATAAGGTAATTAGGCCTACAGCAGAGAGGCCCTTCCTCTATGTGTCTCCTCGTGAAGGAATGGATCATAACCGATGGTTTGGTTGCTAGTTTCCCATCATCTCACATGCAGGATGTAATCTTTTATGATAATAGGAATGTATATACCAAACCACAGAACAACAAGCTATAAGTTACAGAAACCATGCAACCAAGGCTGAGAAATGCTTAAGGATGACTACAAGCTTAACATACTGCTTAAAGAATTAACTTTAAAAACATAAAATAATAAAGTAGTGTTCTGATATTTAAGATAATACTGTAAAGGCCTTATAGCCAATATGTGAGGTATTTCTAAGAACACTTGATGTCTGCCTACGTACATCTCAATATCATATAAAGGCCACGTGAAGTCCAATAACTACTCCCGAGAAAGGAGTTCTCCATTCTATTTTAAATGAAGTTTTAACGAAGCAGTGCTTCATCGATATACCAACGGGATCGATTACCGATATCTTCAAAACGTAGACTTAGAGAGGCAGAGCTTGTTTCTAACGTCAGGATAGGGTTTTTTGACGTCAGCTAGTGGAATTTCGCCCGATTGGTTTTAGTACATTTCAAAATTTACACCCAACTCAATACGGACGTCGGACAAGCGATGCTGTGATACCGAAACAATACTACAATTTCTGACCCGTCACTGCCCCAGCTCCTGGCCGTAGTCGCACACTGACTCGGTTGACTTGGATAGAATTAATCATGTTGATAAATGGGCAGATTTTGTGTGTGGTGTGATATATTGAAACTCCACCCACTTCCGAACTTCAAATAGTGGCGAATTCATGCAACAAGAAAGAGCGTTGGATGCACTAAATGAGATACCACATGTTACTATAAATAAATCACATACTTTTTACTGGCCCTCCCCCCACTCACACGTGATTATAACGAGATGTGATTACTAACGACGAGAACGCTGTTTTTATCCGCGCATCTCACGTAACCATCATCTGAGTATAGCTTACTACCTCACATTACAGTATAATAATCAGCATAAATGTACCGAGTTAAAATCCCAGCAGATGCTTGACATCAGTGCCGCAAACTATTCAAAGACATGGAATGTAAATTGTTTCCATTAAACTGTCCACCTCTCGACTACACCAATTGGATATTTAGTTTATCGGACACTAAAATAATTATCTTCTAAAAAACCTTTATTAACGAATGTTTTTTGCTGATAAATTGGGATGAGCCACGCCTTTCTCTCTTTTTTATAAAACGTAAACCCGATATATTATTATTTCTTTGAACTTTAGTAAAAATAAAACAATCCCTATGTTGGAGTGATTTTCAGCCAGCTTTGTATGAGATGTGCCAACACCAACCAAATGTGAGTGTAACTGGTGTTTGCACGGATCGCTATGTTCCCCTTGGGGTTGGTCTACTGTGTGTAGCACTATGGTTTATAGCAATTCCCGTTCACTCCAATTATGCAGCTGAGTAAATCTGCTTGTGTTGCGCAAGGAAGCAAACTAGATTAGCACCAGTGGTGACAAAACTACACGTAGGGTAATCCATCTTCTCAGCTAACGTGACGTGTTGGTTTTATGTTGGCCAGCGTCGTAGGCGGTGGAACAACATTAACTCTTGAAACGCGGATTTTTTAAATGAAAATCTTGGAGGCCAAAGGGTTTTTTCAATTTGAAATCATCATAAATGTCTTGGTTAGATCTTGCCGATTCATTCGTGTGTTGATCAACATCTTTCAACTAGTCCAGTCACACTTTAGCCCCTAGAACGCGTAATTATTTATGTATTAACCCAAAGATCCAAGGGTACTGGTGGAAATATAGTATATTTGACGGAAATTTCCGTCATGTATGGTTACGTACATTGACGAATGACGACGGAAATTTCCGTTATGTATGGTAGTGTAGAGTTTAACCATGGGGAGCAAAGGGTTTTCAATATGAAATCGTCGTAAATGCCTTTTCCTTCAGATTCACTTGAATACCTATGTTATTGGACTACGGCCATGATCAATATTTTAACCCTTACAGCGTGGGTATCGACTTTATCAGTCGATCCCCGTGCTGTAAGGGCTAAAAAAGGAGTGCTAGGCTCAGAATATACATTTAACTGCGTATATTAAGACCCGGTATTGAAAGCGAGTATGTGTTTGTTGTTAACACAGTGTTCTATGTTTTTTGCTTCAGACAAAAGACAGAAGCTGACAATTACCATATTGTCCCTAATTATGTCACTGGATCTATGTATTTCAGGTATGGTTTCCGTCATGTATGGTTACGTACATTGACGAATGACGACGGAAAGCTGTGGAACAGTTTTTCCATTGTTTTTTTATTGTTTTTCTATTATTGACTTCTCTGTTGACATATATCACCATATCTTTCTATCCTTGATTTTCATCAATTTTTGCTGGTCCGCATTGAATGCCTATAGTATGTGTGTTGTGTTTATTGATTGCCCATTTGTGTTCATTTATCATCCCCATTTGGCCTGTTTGTCGACCATATGGCATATTCTACCCTCCATGACCTTTGCAATATAGTCTGCATGTTCTCCACATTGCAGCAACAATTACAATAAAGCATGTTTTGAGGCTAATCAAGTCTCTTTTAGCCCCAGTCAAGAAGGTCGTGCTGGACGGTCACTTCAAAGTGTGATTAATCACCTGTTTCCTGGCTTAATTCTCGGCTTCCTGGCGCCGGTGTGAGCAGCCTCCTGATCACGGCAACACACTGACTTCTGAACCAGAGCCGCAGTCTCTGGCAGCAATCCCTGCAGCGCAGAAGCAGGTGCTCCTGCAGAACAGCAAGCCTCCTGGCGTTTATGGTTACGACGCGAATACTTGTGTGAGCTAGGCCGTCCCCAGCTAACAGAAGCGCCACGTGATCGCTGGTACAGCTTCAGGTCAAAATCTCAGAAATTGGCTGTTTGGCCGGGCTAACAATGACCAAGTGTCTGTATACCAGAGTCACCAGAGAATGTCAGGTCCATAAGCAGTCAGGTCAGGCAAGCGAGCCCACAAGAGGCACTAACCCGGCAATGGCGCATGGTTGGGTAACATATTCAGATTCAGATGCATATTTGACCGATATCTCGTGACGTATAGTGAGCCCCTCTGCAAATGTGGAGTTGTTTCACTGTTTCGTATGATTCCAGGTTAGAATAACGGTCGTGCTTATGCTACTCAGCAACATGTATTTAATCGATTGAATCGATTTGAAATATAACTGTCATAGGATGTCCTTTTGGTCTCTTATAAACTGGTACATAAAATGTGGACGAAATAAACTGTGTCTGCGTGGTTGATAACAATTGCTTTGATATGGGACGCATACATCATTGGACATGATCATGATTCTGACAGTTGGTCATTGCATCTCACTGGGATTCATTTTTTTCGACATTCACTTTATCATGCTCATTGGAAAACCGAAAGGATGTTATTTTCATTTTATAGAACATTTCCATGAGGGCGTATAATTGATGTCATAGATATAGAGTAATATCTATGATTGATGTTTTGTGTTATTTTCTGCACGCTGATATAGGCCTATAATAAAGCTACACTCGAAACCTGAAGCTGGTGTTAAGTGCTCTGCTCTCTTGATATGGCTCCTCAGATTTGCTAAATTACCATTTGTATAGAGACTGTATTTTCTCCATCCCATTAGTATATTTTAAATGGCCGCCATTAGTAGACTTAACACCATCTTTGAAAATATTTTGAGATGCCCCCCCGGATATTGAATGGTGTATATTCTAAATGGTCGTCATTGGTAGATTTAACACCATCTTTGAAAATATTTTGAGATGTTGTGACAATCCAATAGGGGCCTACTTTTATTACCATAAATTCCGCCATTAGTCTACTTAACAATATAATGTACATTAATATTGTGAGACGCAATAAACATATATTTAAATATGTATGTTTAGCCTCAATTGTACGTTTTAGTTGTCAGTGTTTTAGTAATTGGCCAACGTATTGTGCTTCAACAAGGGGCCGTCGCTAAGGTTTGCAATATCCCAAAATACGAACACAGTTCGTGTTGGATTTGACCACCCACCCACCGCCACAATATACGAAAGGACGGGACATCAGAAAATTCGTAGCAAACCCATCCCGTCGTTTTCGATAAAAAAATTGGAACCATAGATTGTCCACATGATTATTTCTCGTTGACTTGTAAGTTACAAAGAAATAACAAAACAAAACAAATACAATATTTGTAGCATGCACTTCAAAAAATGCACTTAAAAAATCGCAAAACGTCGATACAAAACATATGTATGAAACTCAATAGGAGCACAGGGCCTACTGCCATTCTTCGGTCCAAGTATGGTATTCTACACCCAACCAATAGCACAGTGGCTCTCTCTGTCACATGACGAGATCAGCCTATCACCGCCGTCATCCAGTTGTTTTTATATTAGGGGGTGGAATACCGTACGTGTGTATTCTACTGCCGACCAATGACACAGTGGCTCCGACGTCATTCAGATGTTATTTAAATTCTTCTATAATTTTAATGTTTGCACTCTAGGAAAGGACGGTTCTTCCTCTAGAAATCAACCATTCGCGTTCTAAAAAAATAAGGTTCACGTTCTACTAGACCTAAGTATAGTGTAGTAATGCTTATGGTTTCCGACTTAGACATATTATAGCAAAGAACTTGGAACTCTAGTTTCTATGCATTACAATGATGTCACAGAAAGAACCATCAGTTGTGGGAGGGACTTGATTAGCCGAACAGCTCCCCACAATGTAACATGTATCCTCCAATCACTTATCACTTTAGACTGATGTGATTGGCTGACATGTCTCGTATTCTCCCTAGCACTCTTCGTGACAAGAATGTTGATGAGATGGCAGAGATGTTAATACAACTTATGCCGATTCGTTATATATTTGGTTTAGAGTAGGCATTGTGTCCCAGCCTCGGGTTTCTCAGCGCCTGTCAAAATGCAGATACTGCGGAAAGCCCCATCCACACAATCATACTGTACAGAATAGGCCCATATCTGGGGAATAGTGGAAAGTATGCCTAGCTATTTGAGCAAATGACCCTTGATTTGCGAACCGTAAAATATTAGTTGGCGAACGTGCATAGCTGTAGATTTCTAGAGCGCGAATAATACGATTCCTAGAGCGAGAATCATAAATTTCTAGAGTGCAGACAATAACATTTCTAGTGCTAACCGTATGATTTCTAGCGCTCAAGGTATGTTATTTATACCACAGGCATAGACATGCTATTGGTCCGTGATTTATACAGCGGGAATAGTATGTTTTCTAGAGCACGAACTATATAGATTTCTAGAGTGTGAATCACAGTGTTCTAGAGCGGGAATATTTTAAATTACAATCCATTTTGAGCTTACTACTTCCACAAGAGTAAACAGCTATATGCCTCCATTTCATTTGTTGCCAAAATAAAACGTTTACAACGTGCTAAATAGGAACTTAAAATAAAACTCCAATCCTCATTTGCATAAAATTAAAGATGGCCGACGATGGGAACTATTTCGCTCCTTATTTGAACATATATTTTTCACAGATATGCCATACATGGAGCCAGAATTGTGCTCCTTAGTTGTTAGAATGTTGTCATGTACGCCTAATATAATTGAAAACACGCAAATAAAGCTGCATATTTTAGGCCTCACTTAATTTGTTTCAATTTTGCTAGAATTAGTTGTTAGAATTTTGTCATGTAAGCCTAATATAATTCAAAACACGCAAATAAAGCTGATATCTTAGGCCTCACTTAATTTGTTTCAATCCAAGATGACCGCCAATTATTATAGTCGCTTGAATTTAATCATATCTTTTTATTTTATGCATGTATCTTCATTATATGGTTTATGTGTGAGCGTCAATGAGTCAATACGTACCCACGTCAACTTCTAAATCATACATACATCATGTCACATGTGTACCACGTGGACTGTATGACCCTCCCCCCCCCATAAAATAGGAACACCAGTCAGCTCGTCTCCATGTGAACTCGTACATCATGACGATGTCAGCTCGGACCATGCCCTTTGTTTAGTTATAGTGCGTGGAGGTAAAAACATAATGATAATATACATAATTATTTTCTCAAATTCATTTATCAGATAATTTCTAATATTCGCAGCAAATTTATTTACGCAATTACAGTTAGGTTAAATTTAATACCAATTAAGATGAAGAATTGTATTATATAAGCAATAGATTGTTGAGGTGAGATTATCAAGACAAATTATGTTTAGTGATCTGAGAACACAACTATTTCATTCGCATGTGAGGGACTAGATAGGGTATTAAGTGTCTTTGTTTTTACGCCTAGAGAATTGTAATTTACTGTATAAAAACCATGTAGGGTGAGGAAGAGAGCTGACATGTGAATGAACGGCGGTATCACTGTTCTCACTGTGCTTGGTGTTATTACAATTCATGGATCATCCAAGCAATTACATTATGGGGATAACTCAGATAATACAATGTGCTCATCTAATAACACGCTCATAGAAATCAGCGAAAACACAGGACAATACCCAGCACGTCGTAGACGGTGGGCCAACAGTAATCCAAAGTTAGGCCAACGTCTCATGTTTGCTGGATATACTATAAAAGTTTGTCCTTAAAGTGAACATGTGTTGCATAAATATTATTCGTTAGAAGTGGAGACTGAAACGACTGACTAAATCAAGCGAACATAATTATATTTCAGCTCAAATTTACATAGAAAAAAACTATGATTAACCTACTCGGTTCTGTATTCGTGCCACGTTAAATCGAAAGTGAAGAATCCGCAACCCACGGGACATCGACGCAATGTCGTTTTAATGCTTGTCCACCGACTACGACACCGGCCCAACGTTAAAACCTCTTTGGTTCACTGCCTCGTGTTTGTGGAATGTTAATTAAAGATATTGAAATACTTGTTTTTAGTGTTTATGGTTCTACATTCTCTCTCTGCGCATGCATTACTTAGACGGGATATTAGAATTAAATGTTAAAAAAAAAGTATTTATTTTAATAAAACCAAAATTAAATCATTACATTTGTGGGGTTGAATGCGTTTTAATATTCAAGTGATAGATCAGAGGTAAAAAGTAGCTAATGGCCATTTCGAACGGTATACTTGTTTCAGCAAGTCAATTATTCAATTTTGAAAAAACGTATTGCAACATTATATGATTATTGCAAACGTGACCCAGTCACAAACGGGTGATGTCATCTGTCTTGTTTTCAACCATCAGCTCACGACCAATCAAATAGCTCCATTTGAAAAAGGGTGAATCGTTTTGTAACCACGGGCGTCTTGTTTGTGATTCAAGAGGATCATTATTCACTCGTTCTACGTATATAATTCATAATATCAAGTCGAAATAGACGCTTCATCATATTGAGATGCAAAATACTCCCACTATTATAGCTAAAACACAAATGGAATTGGTCTGGCTGGTAAAAGAGCTGTGTTATCAGAGGCAGAATGGGATTACGCGTTGACTCATCAGTTCACAAATTTGCCAAATAAGATTCACGGACACAGTTTACCCGTATTTGTTCTTTTAAAAATGTTACTGAATCTATCAAGATGATGCTTGGACATTGGAAATCAAGAAAAATACAGGAGCAGGTGTAGGCCTATTGTGGCTTCAATATTATGTTGGTTTCAGTGGGTCCTTCAGTTTCTCCTGTCGCCTCAGCCATCTGTGATTGAATTTGCGCTTCAGGCCCATCATTCTATTGCTGTCTGCCGAGCTAGTGTCAGAGATAAATCTTCTAAATAAAGTGTACGTGCCCCCGGTCACTGTGGACTACGTTTCCCATATATCTTAACTCTTATTGTGCTATGTTATACAATGTAGATTTTACTCACTTGAAATTTGGTATCCCCCTACCGCGCAATTTAAATTTAAACATGTGTAAGTCTAGAAAAAATATTGCTCATTGTTTTCCAATTCTAGTTTTTGAGAGAATAAATAATGGCTATACACGAGATTAGACAAGTAGCCTATATAGGAAAGTAGCCTATATATATATACTACAATAACTATATATAATGCATAAAAATAATGTGACTAATCTGTAAAAAAAAATGTATTTCTTAGAATCTCAGCAAGTATATAAGGGTGGTATTTCCCTTTCATTTGATATTGGGATTGCCGACGACAGTGTTCAGTTAATATAATTTCTTAAATATAAATAACTAGACATGTCGTCGATTAATTTAGTTGACAAATTAAAAATAATTAGCCATTGTACCTGGACCGAATACATCCTGCTGGCGAGCACGACGTTAATTACTATCAGATATTGTAGAGTAAAAACACAATCACCAGTTTCTAAAAATAACGCTGACTTCTGGCAAAATATCAGGACATCTTTGATTATGGGAGATGTCTATGGAATATGAGATTGGACGCCCCAAATAACTGTCAAGTAGCCTGGCAGACGATTAGATGTAGATAAACATTGATAGCTATTTCGCACGTGTCTGGAATTCCTCCGTCCAGTCAGTACGATCTCTGAAGCTCAGTTATAGTCACCGCACAAGTCATACTAGATAATAACACAATATTCACTTATATATTAAACTCTGAGGCTCAGTTATTCAGGGGCGGATCTAGCTTTTCACTGACGGGGGAGGTTGAACTTGACAAAAGAACATTCCATGGTAGAGGGGTCCAGGGGGGGCGACCCCGGGAGAATTTTCGAATTTTAAATGCTTGAATTTCAAATACAATCTCACACATATTGGGCAGTGTCTGTCACTCAGTGTGGCACTAGTTCATAAGGAGCCCCTAAATATGTTTTTTCGAGCCCCCACCCCCTTAGATTCGCCACTGGACGCCCAAGTCATACTGGACAATAACACAATATTCACTTATATTGAGACTGTTCCAACATTTCCACCATTTTTTTAATTATGTGTTTGTTTGATGGACATGATATAATTATGAAGGCCTGGTACATAACAATAAACGTAAACCTTCCTATATGTTTGACCCGCGTGGTGTTTCATTGGTAAGCCTTAACTTGTTGTTGATGCACAGTAAACCACTTCCTTACGGTAATCGACTTTAGACGTCAGAATCTGACGTCTGTAGACGACATATTCTGACGTCTAAAGTCGATCCCCGTAGCGTAAGAGTAAAATATTTATAATGGTCGCAGACCCATAAAATATGCATTCAAATGAAGCGGAAAGAGCCAACAAAGATATTTATAATGATTTCAAATTTAAAAAAACTTTGGTTTCTTGGTATGTACAACAATATTTCAGCGCTTTAGGTTACCCCTTTAACCGCCGGTGTCGCATATATGCGGGTTTTCATTTTTTATTAGCACATTACGTACCACTTTTTAAACATGTTAAAGATAAAATATGACATCAATCAGCAAGATTTGAAAACAGTTGACCTGCATATTGTCAAATCTGAATAATTTTCACTCACTTGAAGTTGTGGATCGCGTCAGCGAGACACAACTTCAAGTGGGTGAAATTCTAATTGAATAAGTTGGCGGTTAAAGGGTTAAATATATAATACTAGTATGTCATGGCAAACACAGCCACTAACACGTATCAACATCGAGAGCGGCATTACTTTTTATGTAGCGCGGCTAATAACTCGGTTTCCGATTAAATCCACACGGCTGTCGGCAGGTCTGGATATTCTGACACGTTGATCCAACCTCTACGTCACCAGGATGACATGACATGCCTCTGTTTGGTCAAAATGACAATCAGTCTTCCTGTCGGATGAAGAAATGTGCACATTTGTCATGATATAGGGCCATTTGCCTTCCCCGCATTCATGACACTGGCAATTTGTCTCCAGTCCGACATTGACTGTTGAAAGCGATGATAGCATTGCAAAATTACTTTGACATTAGCCATGTTTTCATTTGTTTTAATAATTACACATTTATTTTGGCCCAGAGATTTATTTTGCATCTACCACGACGCAATGGCCGTGATCGTATAGCGGTCAGTACACCTCGTTGTGGCCAAGGGAGCCCAGGTTCGAATCCTGGTCAGGACAAATATGTAAATTAGTCTCTGCTGCGGTATGCCAGCTGATATTTTACACCGATTGCAGCACAGGCGAGATCTGGGGGTAACAATAAACACCAATCTCACATGGGGCTTTCATACAATCGTATTTATTATTAAATGTAATAGAACGATGTGTATGATAAAGCATTACGACGTTACGTTAATATTACGACCTCTCTGTACCGTCGAAGACGACCTCTCTGTACCGTCGAAGACGTCGGGCCGACGTTGTACAGATGGTCTGCAAATGATTTGTGTCTGCTTTGACATTGGTACGAAGTAACCTAGACAATAGTTCTAGTGTATGGTCTCTAGCAGCTACTCGCTATACTTCTAATTTTTTTGAAATTGATTATGCAAAAAAGGTGCACCATACTTTATTAACTTTGTTTACCTCATTCGCTTGTCAAGAGCTCATTATCCAATGATTGTAGGGGGTTTCGGAGGGGGAGGGGCCGTTAGCTACCTATATATGCCTACATCCTAAAGAGCACAGAGGTCACGAGGATGTTGACGAAGAGCGAGAAAAATAGCTGGTAAAACGGGGCCTAGGGCAGATGTATGGCCCCTTTTCCGTGTTTCCACAGAGACGGGCGCGGCTATCCATCACCAGATATCTAATTTACTTTTAAAAATTGGCATGTAGCCCATGTCGAAGAGACAAAGCCGCGTCGACTAAAATAGATCAGATCAAAGCAGTGTAAATGTTGAGTCAGCATCTCTGACGCTCTCTCACCATTGATACAGTATTAACCCTTAACCCTTTAAGCGCTGAATTAATTTAAAAAAAAACATCGCAACCAAAGGGTTTTTTCAGTTTGAAATCATCATAAATGTCTTCACGAGCTCTTTCTGATTCATTCGAATACCTATGTTATGGGTCTACGGCTATTAGAAATATTTTTGCTCTTACAGTGTGAGGATCGACTTTAGCCGTCAGAATCTGACGTCTAGAGACGTCAGATTCTGACGACTAAAGTCGATCTCCGCGCTGTAAGGGTTAAAACGCTAAATTCAATAATTAAATTTTTCACCGTATTGAAGTTGTGTCTCGCTCACTTCAAGTGGGTGACAATTACTCACATTTGTTTCACTGTTTAATTTGAGACTAAATATTTACAAATCTTGATGTTTGATCACCCATTTCATTCCTAATAACAGTGATTTGTTCGGCTTTTCCGGCAATTAAAAACAACTATTGTTGTACTTGGCTGTGTAAAGGTTAGAGTATTAATGCAGCATCTTGCAGAAGTTGTGCTGGACAGATATTGATGCGAACACCATATTAAACCCTTAAAACGCTGAATATTTTTGTAAAAAACGTGGAGACCAAAGGGTTTCATTCAATTTGAAATCACCATAAATGTCTTAGTTAGCTCTTTCTGATTCATTTGAATACCTATGTTATTGGTCTACGATCATTATAAAAATGTTTTCTCTTCCGTTGCGGGGATCGACTTTAGTCGTGAGAATCTGACGTCTGTAGACGTCAGATTATGACGACTATTATGACAAGCGCTAGTCTAAAGTCAATCCCTGCGCTGTAAGGGTAAAATTAACCGGGGTACTAGGAAATATGCAGCAAAATCCGACTGCAACGCCTCTGATGAATGGGAGACTCGAGACGAAGTGCTACGACGGGATTCGTGTTGTAATCGTATGAGTGAATAACACAACTAATAAAATAGATATGATCTAAAAATGTAATAATTCAGGGGAAATGGCTGAGTATTACATGGTAGGCATACACTGAAGTACAATAAACCGCATCATGTGGGGAAAGTGACCATAATTATAATAAGATATATGGGTTAAAAACACAACTACCATCACAATCACTACGCATTTTGTGAGAAATTTTAGTATGCAATGCCTGACAAGCGCTGGTCAAGCGCGGTTTATAATGGATTGAAGGATGCAGAACCATTCCCGGCTGGCGGCGAAACAGCCGTGGACGATTGCCGTATTTGTTTTATCCAAGAAAATCAACGTTTTTCAACATGGCGGTGACTGAGAGCGATCTCGAACCCAATGTCAAAATAATGCCAATAACTTTTTAATGACGTTTTTAATGAGCTGAGCATGCTAACGCAGTGGCGGACGGACGGACGGACGGACAAATGAACGAGGGACTTTGGTGTCTCTTTTCATGGCATATAACCTGAAGTGGATTTTAGCAGGGTCATAACCTAATGTTTCCCTTCGTGATCTTCTTATAAACGGCATGGGACATCGATTGGCCACATTGGCCCAGCATTGAGCCTCTGTCTTGTGTCACCTCTGTATGTAGAACATGTCCCTTCTGGTCTGGGATTTACAAGGTCACATGACCTTGTGATATTGTTGACCGCCTAAGGCTGATGGATTGGCAGGAGAGCTGCCTCGAAGGCTGTCTCATTATAAAGCACTACGCCGGGGGCGATTTTATACTTTCAACGTGACGTGGTGTCAATGTCATCAGAAGTGTGCTACACATTGACAGCAAAAGTGTTTATTGCGTGTCATTGAACACTGACCGGCATAGTGGTTGCATGTGTCTGTTTTCATTACCTCCGCCAGCATAGCCAGGAAGGTTATGTTTTTGTCTTGCTGGTTGATCACACTGTATGTCTGTCGGTCCCACTGATTAGGCCTACTTAAAAAAGTAATGAACCGATTTGCATTAAACTCTTACCAGAGCTGTTTTTCGGACCAAGGAACAATCGATTAAATTTTGGGGATGATCCTCATTACGATACGAGTCACATGGATTAGTAGTAAAATACTATGTTGATCTATTAGTATGGAATACTATTTTATGACATCATAGTCTCACAACTGTTGTGCATGGTTACTAGACATGCCCACCTTTATGAATGAATGAAATAGGTTGAATCTATGACGTCATAAGTAATCATCTCTAGTGAAGTTTTACTATATACCCACTTCATGAATGAATGCAATAATAAGGTCTCACCACACAAATTCATTCGCGCATATCATTATAAAGTTTAAGAATAAAAAAGTTAGTCTCTTTTTAAAAATTGTGGCTCTTTGCAGCAGCTCCTGTGGTGATTATTACGGATCTATCATTTTGATACCAATTTAAATCGATTCTGTGATGTTTTGTTGTAGCAAAAGCATCGAAATTATAAAAGATAGATCTAACAGAAAGTCCTTGCGCTGGCTGTAAAAAAGGCTCTGCTAAAAAACGAGGTCGATTTTATTCCAGGTCGCCCGGGGGAGAGTGGGGCAAGAGCTTATTCTAGGCTAATATAGCAGAAAAGCAAACAAATTCACATACCTTTTTTATTTTGTATTTTGAATGAAAACAACAGGATGGTTAAAATGATATAATAGGGTTATTTACATTTCCCCATTTTAGGAGTGCTGGGCGTATGGGTCATAATACATGTAAGTCTATGGGACGGGTATTATGTGTGGTGAGACGATTACGATCATTGCGATGACTGACTGACTGACTGACTGACTGACTGACTGACTGACTGAATGACTGACTGACTGACTGACTGTCTATAGTTAGAATATGTTTTCTCTCTAATAGCAAATATATACATTTCCTAACTTGAGATTTTATTAACTACAATTTTTACCATAGAATGTTCCTTTTCGAAAAGCCACACAAAAGATTGGTGTTTTTGTCACGTGTAATTTCATATTCTGAATTTGTTGTAGTTAATACGAAACCCAGGTTCATGCATAGCCCCCCCCCCCCCCCCGCCTATTGTCAGCTCCCTTTATTCATTTATAGCTCGAAATATCGATGTAACAACTCATTGTAATAATATATTGAGTTTTAAAACATATATGAAGTTATTCATTTTGCTCTGTTTATTGTGTTAGTTATTGACGGTAACATCATAATGATGACGATAGGCTTTTATTACACAGTGTGGGTATTGTCTTATGATCTACTTTTAGACTATTGCTGTTTCTTTTACACTTTTGACTGTGGATGTTTTACTTTGTGTTAGTCAGTTCAGTTTTGAAGTGGACAATGGCACGAGAAAGAAGATGGCCGCTACCGGTCCCCGGTCTGACCCCAGCAAACACGATAATTTGACCCAATACTGGATTAATGTTGGCTCACCGCCTTTGCAGTTGGCCCAACATTAACCCAGCACGTGTTTCCGGGGACCGGATCCACCACTGACCACCCCAGGATGGATCACCTTTCGCTGACACCACGGATTCTCAAATCCCTCACAAGAAAACAAGACACTAAAACAGGCCATTTGTAATCCCGTTTCCTCCTTGGGGACATCCTGTGAGTGACTGTACTTATCAAGTTAACGGTGGCTCGATGCTCACACGGTGCTGGCCCAACATGTGTGACGCCAGCCCAGCAGTGTGTGAACGTTGGACAACAATTGCCTTTAATGGGTAACAGGGTCGACCACTGACAACAGTTATCCTCCGTTATGATGTATAACAGCCGGCCTTTTCCCCGCGCAACCATCTCCCTGTCATCCGCCTCAAGCTGAAGAAAATGTTTTACTCTTGAGTCACCAGCAACATAGGTCCATCAGATTTTGGACGAATTCACACTGTGACGTTTGGGCTGGCGTTTGGCGTTCCCCAGCAAACACTAAATTTCTTGTGGTGGGAGGTATGGTAAAAAGAGGCAGCAAATGTTGCACTTTAATCTCTAATGAGTTCAAAGATTATAACAGGGCAGGTTTTCAGGGCAGAGGCTGAGGTGCACTTGGCATTTCACTTGCACTTAAGCTTTTTAAAAACATTTTTGACGGTATTTTTTCTTTGACATAGAGGAAGATATGAAGGAGAGGTTGCATCAAGTTTTTGTAAATAAAGAAAAAATAGCTTACGGAGGTTGGCTTTGTTT
Organism: Flabesymbios commensalis; assembly: GCA_964017125.1. Lineage (NCBI taxonomy): Eukaryota > Metazoa > Annelida > Polychaeta > Terebellida > Flabelligeridae > Flabesymbios > Flabesymbios commensalis. The sequence continues at coordinate 26,284,687 of OZ024914.1, forward strand.
TTTAGGTGATGCCATTATCACCTTGAAAAGTCTACACAGCCCTCGGGGTGACGCCCCGCGCTCCTCTGACGGTAGGCCCCTACCATTAACACCTAAAACGCTGGGATATTTTCATATAAGCCATGGAGACTAAAAGTTTTTTTTTTAATTTGACATCATCATAAATGTCTTAGTTAGCTCTTCCCGGTTCATTTGAATACCCATGTTATGATCATCAGAAATATTTTAATTCTTTCAGTGCGGGGACCGTCTTTATACGTATGAAGAAGGTCCCCGCACTGAAAGGGTTAAAATACATACACTTCAGATATTAATTATAACGGGCCCTAATTGTCATCTCTCATGATGGGTCTCAGATCAGGACCGTCTGCTCCTCTCTTTATTAATGCACTCACATCCGGTACATCAGATGATGACATAGCATAACATGCTCATTCTATTCAACATCCAGATTAACTATATCTCACCTAACTCTGTTGGTTCGCGCACTACTCTTACTATACTCTGTCTATCTTATCATAGTCATACATGTTCCTGCGCACTGCTCAAAGTATAACATAGTTGGTTCTAGCAAGGAAAATACAATGGTTTTATAGTGTTAATCTTTCTACCGCTACACATTCAACCAGAGTAAATTAATTGCGTAATTCACATAATTCAACTGAATTCAGATAACTATTATTACTGTTACTACGGGTCAATAGTTTACAGCCTGTTTTACAAGTCATAATGGTGCTGATCCAATGCTAATTGAAACACACCTTTATAGAAGCGAACACATTGTGAACGGCAGGTTATCTAGCTAACATATAAAGGTGCTAATTCTCATATTTCATACCCAAAAACTTCTAATTTCAACAAAATGACATTTTTTTCGCGTTTGACGAAATTTCCTTGCTTTTCACCAAGATTTATTAACTGGTCATGTTTTCGAACATTGACTGACTAATATTTAATTTGCTATTGAATAAGTTAATTACCATTACAAGCTCACTTCAACAGTTTTCTGTGTGAAGGGATTACAACTCATGGTTTGGCAGTTAGTTTTCCACAATGTCACATGTAGGGTGTTTCTACTACCTTGTCTGTAGCAACGTATCAAAAAGATTCTTTAACAGAACAACCTCGTTTACAATAACACCACAATCAAGTTCAAATATTATCTGAAGGATGCTCCGAGCTTAGATTCATGTTCCGTATACCCCGTTTAATATTTATATATGTATTTCCTGTCTTTCCTGCCTTGTGCTAGTTGTGTAATAAGATAATGCCTCTAAGTGTGCAAGGAATATGGGTTTGGTGTTATGTATGCCAGAAAAACATCTGGACAGGAAACATTTGAATTCACTGTAGTTCTAGGTTTCCAGTGTACCATTAAATGTATATCGCAATCAGCATATCACATACACCTCTGAATAAAAGTATATATTTTTAAAAAATATTTTATTGGTAAATTGCTATTCAATTGATAGTTTAGATATAAGCTCTTATATTATATTTGTAATTTGTCAGTAATCATTTGGAAGACAAATTCAGGAGCAAATGTTCAGTAATCTAAGCCTAACATGAGTCGATATGTGATTTTTTCTGTCATCAACTCCTGTTTTCAAATATATTTCAATATAATAAGTATGCTCTATATAAAATATTTTCTTTCAATCGTAAACTATCAGCACAGGAAGATATTATGGTATGGAGCATTAATTTTCGCACTTTATGACTGAGAGGACACGTTGTGGAGGTAACATGCCCTACCTCACGGGAAATTGGGATGTGTCTAAGCGGTGACAATCACTGCGATGTCTATACTTCTACTGAGGGAAGGAAGCTTTTAAGTCCTGGTCATTTTAAGTTGAGAAATGGACTATGTAGACTTATGTTTTCTACCAAACAAATTCTACCATGGCATACCTAGTTCTTGTAGCAAATTATTGATGAATTTTCAAACGGAAATCTCATAATTTACGTGAAATAATAATCATTTTACGATCTCGATTCTGACAGAAGCACTATTTCTCACAAAATGAGACATGTCGTGAATAATACACTGCAGTATTCAGCTTACTATTATATTGAGAAGTTATTGCCATTTGGGTTTACGCGATAGAATAGTGGAGCTGAATAGCCCCTATGTTGTGCGTGCGAGCGTGAACAATAGGCCTAGTATGTTGAGATTGCTGCTTCCAAGATTTCAGTGAGTTACCGACCTTGTATAGAAAACCAATGAGCATATGCTGACCCTATCCCATTCAGCTGTGCCCTACCTCAGGCCACTGTGGCTCATACTGACTGCACAGTGTCTTTGCTCCATGTGACATGTCTCACATTGTCGTACATGCCCTGGTCAGCACCCTCGTCGTGGTTTGGATTTTGCTATCATCCTGATCATGTTTCTGGAAGGCAATGTCATATGATTTATCTCACCATCCTAAGCAGGTTCTGTTGGCTGACACTGTTTAGTCTGTATGTGCATAAAAGTTGCATAAAACCACATTTACAACAGCACGACATATGGGGATGAAACAAGGGTAATTCAAAATGTGTTTTGACACATTAAATCTTTGTTACCTAAAGACGACACGCCTCAATTCTCAATCTCGTGTGAGCCTTCACCAATAAAAGTTGTACACCAAGACACACCATCAAAGTCCGGCTTTTCTGCACGTAGTCTCTTTCTAGCAGCTACCAGTCGTATATCAAGTTTCCTAAACACTTCATCTGCAGGATCAAGATCACAAAGTAACAACCAATCATCAAAGGAGAAACAAAAAAACCTAATGGCCAGTTAGTTATTCCCTAGATAACCCAACAAACTCAGAAAGCAGTCTATGTTAGAAAGTCTACGCGATTCTTGCTGCAGGCGAGATGAACGCTTATTCGCAAAAAGTAAAACAATTGTGATCTGAATAATAATTTCAAATTTAGATTTTTAAAATTCATCTTATAAATTCGTTGATCTCCTGTTCCCTGGGATATTACAATAAAAATGACCCCATATCCGGAAACGCTTATTAGTGATGTGATCTAAAAATATTAATGTCCAGTACACAAATATAGTTTTCAAACAAATGATTTTAGCTGGGAATTGTGCCAACAAACCCATTGAATTGCGTGAAAAACCATGTATCAAATGAGTGGATACAGTTGAAGTGTCTAATTTTGCTTACAGGACGATGATGGTTGACCCTTGTAGTGCGGGGATAGACTTAAGACGTCAGAATCTGACGTCTGTAGACGTCAGATTCTGACATCTAAAGTCGATCCACACACTCTAAGATTATGAATATTTAAAATGGCCGTGATTATAACGAGATGTGATTACAAACGACGAGGACGCTGTTTTATGCACAGATCCCACGTCACCATCATGTGAGTTTACTATACCTCACATCACAGTAAATAATCATACGCCCATTTCAGCCAGGTTAGTAGTGGTTGTGGATTATTAAGCTTAATATACCCGGAAGTTCAAATCCCGGGTATGTCGGATGTGCTTCAAACTGTTCCAAGGCCAGATACGCTAGCTGCCTATGATATTGTGAACAATAAAGCTACACAGGCGACGCCAATTTGATCTTCAGTTCATCTGACTGATTCTTATAAATGATTCCTTTTTTGAAAATTGTTTGCTTAATAAAAAAACGTATTTTTTCTATTATCCGTACATTTTCAAGCAAATGTTAATTGTTGATATCTCCCATCAATACAATGGGTGAAAAAATTGTAAATATTGAAGACATGTACAACGTGAAGTAGAATAAAATATCGGATTCGTGTATTTCGTCAGCTCACATGTTAGTTTTAGTGTTTTTAGTTTGTGCTGTGTTTATTTATTGTCAGTGATTGGTTATTATGTGTCGCGACCACCTGGTATATTTTACCCTCTGTGAAAATGAAATGAATCGGGCTTTAGGCCACCTTTGTGCACATATAGGCTAAACTGGGCCAGGAGAACCTCCTGAGGATGATGAGATGATTGAGATGACACTGTCCTCCAGACACAGGATTCGAAATTCGAGCCCTGGCGGTCTGAGACCGAGCACGCTACCTCTCGGTCACGGAGGCTCCCCACAATACTAACTAACCCTCTGTGACCTGCAGGAAGAACTGCATGTGCTTCGTCGCGCAGCAACAAGCATGTTTGGCGGCTAATCAAGTCTCTTTTAGCCCCAGTCAAGAAGGTCGTGCTGGACGGTCACCTCAAAGTGTGATTAATCACCTGTTTCCTGGCTTAATTCTCGGCTTCCTGGCGCCGGTGTGAGCAGCCTCCTGATCACGTTAACACACTGACTTCTGAACCAGAGCCGCAATCTCTGGCAGCAATCCCTGCAGCGCAGAAGCAGGCGCTCCTGCAGAACCGCCAGCCTCCTGGCGCTGGTTCATAGCAGAATCAGCATCAGGCCAAAATCACAGATGTTGACAGTGTCTACCTGGGTCACAGGAAAATGTCAGGTCATCACCATTCAGGTTAAAGTCATCAAACTCACAAGAAACAACAACCCAGCAATGGCGCAAGGTCGGGTAACCTGTTGAAATTCACACCCGTCTGACCGACATCTCATGACGTATAGTGAACCTCTCAGCCAGCGGGGAGCTGCTTCACAAATAGGATGGGATGCTTATCTCGCAGACAGGGACAGGGGATTAAAGGAACCACAAACGACCATTTGCCGGCGATGTGATGTGCTTGCCTAAAATGTTATGTATCTAAATGGCAGCGTTATACCCACTACACCAGGGTCACTACCCATCATCTAATAACGATGTAGAGGAAAATATCCTGCCATGCAGCTGTAGATCCTTGTGCCGTTTGTTGCTCTGGTGTAGTTATTAAAACGTCCTGCCTCTAAATTCCGGGCTCGCGGGTTCCCCCGCTTTGGCATTTAGGTTTCACAGAAACAAAACAAATGTTTTTACTCCGCTCGTAAGGTTCGCACACATTCAACATTGCGAGTGGGGAGCCCCGTGACCGAGAGGTAGGGTGCTCGGCCTCAGACCGCCAGGGCTCAAATTTCGAATCCTGTGTCTGGAGGGCAATGTCATATCATTCATCTCACCATCCCCAGGAGGTTCTCCTGACCAATTTTAGCCTATAATGTGCTCAAAGGTGGCCGAAAAACCCATTCATTTCATTTCAATGTATTACCCTTCTCATTAATAGGGTAATTCAGTTTTGAGGATGGTGTGATGGGCCGAAGGGTGTTCTGGTAATATGTGTTTTCTCATTTATTTTCCCTTTTTTAATTGTGAGTTACCTGAATAATACAAAAACACAAATATCCAAAAGCTTACACAATCTATGTAATGTGCTTTAAAATTCATTTGAGAAGCTCTCAGACACCACTAAATCAGAAAAAAATGCTGGGGGCTTACAGCGTCCACTGGTTTGGCATTACCAAGCTGTTGATTTACCGCTTTTCTACAGCGCCGGCGGCATGTACTTTGTTCGTCTTCTTTGTGCAGTAGACACTGTCACTGACAATGCCGCCGACTTCTTGGATCACGATCGGTATAAGTGTCTTGTGTTGATTAGCAAGAGACTAATGAGTCTGTCGGTGTCACGGTTGAGTGGTCAAACAGCCGATTGATTATCTACTTACAGGCAAGAGCAGCAGTACTAAGTGAATAGGTGACTTTGAAGTCTGTCCGATGTTAATCTGGTGGTGACGAGCGCTCTGCCATGTGTGTCCAGCGAGTGTTCTCTCTTGGGAGGAATGGCCAATTAATTCAGTCTGATCTGCCTTATTGTTGCCTGGCTGTTCGGCTAGATAGCCACTGGTCAAGGACTTGCCTGCGTGTTAGCCACAAACTGCCCATGGTGGAGAGTATCATCATACAGTAATCACTAATGTTGACGTAAGAACAGCAGGTGTCTCTTAACTGCCAGATGCTGTGGTGTTTGCGCTACTGCAGCATCTTAGGTGCAAATTGTTTACTTATAGCTAACAAATACATCGGTTTCACTGTTTTCAAATAGTTCGTGTTCCTTAGGTAGTGACTGGAGGATAAAGAAAAATGTATGTTTAAAGAAAAAGAAACATAGGCCTATTTGCTGAAACAGATGTCGGATTAAATGCACGTTATGTGCCTCTGTAAAAGTAGCCTATACTTACTAAAGCATACATAATTTTGTATTTTATGTTATGTATATCATAATAAGCATACCAAGTCAAATAAACTGAATCTGAGTCTGTTTTTTTTCTACGGATAACAACTGTTACATTAAGATCTTATTGACACTAAATGTTTTCTTTTGTTCTAACGCTTGTTCGTTTGTTCGTTAGCTCGTTCTAACGCTAGTTCATTTGTTTTAACGTTAGTTCATTTATTCTAACATTCGTTCTAACGTTAGTTCTAACGTTAGTATTAACGTTTCAACGTTAGTTTTAAAGTTAGTTCTAACTTTAGTTCTAACGTTAGTCGTTAGTTCCAACGTAAGTTCTAACGTTCGTTTTTACGTTCGTTCTAACGTTCGTTCTAACGTTCGTTCTAACGTTTGTTCTAACGTTTGTTTTAACGTTCGTTCTAACTTTTGTTTTAACATCAGCTCGTGCGTTTAGTAACTGTTCTTACGTTAGTTCTTTCATTAGTTCGCTCGTTCGTTAGTTCGTTCGTTAATTTGTTCGTTAGTTCGTTCGTTCGTTCGTTTGTTCGTTCGCTCGTTCGTTCGTTTGCTCGTTCGTTCGTTCGTTCGCTCGTTAGTTAGTTCGCTCGTTCGTTCGTTCGTTAGTTCGCTCGTACGTTCGTTCGTTCGTTAGTTCGTACGTTCGTTCTAACGTCCCTTCTAACATTCGTTATACCACTCGTTTCCTTTAGTTCCAACGTTCATTTGTTCTAACGTTCTAACGTTCGTTCGTTTGTTTGTTTAAATGGCAGAATAATTTCACAAAAACATTCTAAAATATTTTATGCGAGTAATTACGACTCACTTCGTAAGATTCATCCTATTGTAATTTGGTAAATCATAGCCTACATATTTTACCAACGAAAACGCATATTATGAAATGAAAAACTTACTGCAGAAAATGTTTATAAAAATAATCTTAAAAACACATGGACGACCATTAATCAACATTCATTAAAACGGAGCAGGGGAAAGAATAACAGCAATATAGGTGATAAAAAAACAATATCTTGAAACTGTAATGATTTTTTTTGTCTAATATTGCTACCGACATGACAAAGAGTGTGAGTTCCGCAAGGCAAACATTTTAGACATTTATATATTTAGTCGTATTGAAAGCACGTCCTGAACATGTGTTGGAATCGGAAGGTAATATATTATTATCACTAGCTTAAAAGAAAAAAAGTAGCGGAAATGATGACTGTTAAAATTTATAGAAACTTAGCACCTAATATGTTTTCACGATTGATTTTACCCTCGAGAAATCCCGATATTTTTTACCATAGTCGTAAATCCAAAATGGCCCCTCGCGCCATCTTGAAAAAGAAACTTTTGAAATATACCAGCCATAGATATGTGTAAATACACTTTTCTTTATAAACCTGAAGTTAGTTTGTCATTATGACGCATATTTAACTTGCCAATCATGTATATACATTGCTTCGCGCAGGCGTGCGACTGTTGGGCAGGCCCGCTCAGCCCGGTTTTCTGGCAAGAACAGTCTGGAATAAGCCAAGAAAGGGCAAGGAGGCTCATTTTGTGTTTTGTCTCTTGGTGTCTTCATGTAAATAAACTGTGTATGAACACATGGACTTCTGACTTGATCAATGCCCTAACTTCGGAATGTCAGCCTGATTTTTACCAAAGTGTACTATTATATTTGAAAAACAAAATGTTATTCCCCGCTCACTCGTAAAGATTCAATATTGTGAGGAGCCTTCTTGACCGAGAGGTGCGTTCTCGGCCTCAAATCGCCAGGGCTCGAATTTCGAATGCTGTGTCTATATTTGAACTGACATAGGGATATACGGGCAAAGCAAGCCTTGTATGACTATATACGTTGAATGAACATTTTTTGAACGACTGCAATGTAAACACTTTTGTAAAGATGGTTATTGTATTTCAAATGCCGTTTATATTCATCCACTTACTTTACAAAACGTTATGAATCCTTTGACCAATAATTATCTATTCCCACTTGAAAAATATATAAATGCAATCATAGAAAAACCCAATAAATTTATGTATGATAGTTTTCATAGTTACCGATATGCTTTAAAATGTAATAACCTGTTGCAATAATTTATATGTTTATAATCGGGAACATTCATGGCAATTATGCATGTTCTCTTTGACCCAACGTAATAAATTTGTCTTGTCTCTAGGCTTACCAATAACGGGGAAAAGACGGCCAGTACTGCTCTGCTGTGAATTGCTGAAACTGCCGTTTCTGAGGAATAAACATAAAACATAATAATTTTTTGTGCAAAACATTTTGTACGTGAATAAAATTCGGAGTAAATCGAGGAAACACGATTGTTAATTTATTGTTTGTAGAACTGTGTTGCCCCTGTTTAACTTGTGATCACTCATTGTTGACGACATCGTGTCGCTATACCCCCCGCGCCTCCCCTCCTCCCCCGGGTTGTAAAATAATGTGACTGCTGTATTTGCGATAAATTATGCATTGTATGCACTCGTACAACGTGGAAGTCGTTCATGTTATTTTACAAGATCTCTGCTGATATTATAATACACTTCGAGTGACGTTTGATATTATCTAATTCGAATGCATCGATGCTAGAATTAGCAGTGTAATTAATAATCACCAGTATTTTTCTTATCCAATTGTTTTTAGCTGTACTTGAAGGGATACACCCCGCATAGCTGACTGCTGTGAAAACAAGAACATTGCGGGAGTCTTAAACATAGACATTACATGTGTCTTGAACATAGACTGATCAACGTGCGTGATAATAGTTTACGGAGACAGAAAGTTCTCCTAAATCTCCCTTATCTATGGCAAATGTGCGTGCTCTGCCATAAATGTAGAGCCACAAGGACGCTTTACTACTGTTTTATCACCAGGAGAAAAAAGTGATTTCACAGAATCCCTCCACGCTGGTCAAACAGCGCTTAATGTTGAGCCAACATCCGGTCAAGTAAAGATATTTGGCGTCGTGACCCAACACCTGCCAAGCCAGTAAACACAAAACATTTGTATAACATTTGTACAATGTTGGACGAACGTCGAAGACGTTGGGCCACGCGACGTTGTACAATGTTATACAAATGCTTTGTGTTTACTGGCAAGCCACAACACTGCCACACAAAGTACACCAGCAGTAACTGCTTACTTTACAAATAAGCAGTTACTTCTTTTTTCCTTTGCACGACAGCACCGTCATTTCATTTTCACTGCCACGCCCTTGTGGCAATTACATGACTGTCCTCCATAGACATTTATCAACTATTTCAAATCCAGCTCTTCCCAGGTGCCAACATCTTCAGAGAATCGAGCTCAGTAGCGCAGAAATTCGAACAATCGAGAATCAAGGCTTGTCAAGGTTTGTGTCCTCGAATCTCCTTAAAATCATTTAAACAGAAAAATGAAATGAATCGGGCTTTAGGCCACTTTTGTGCACATATAGGCTAAACTGGGCCAGGAGAACCTCCTGAGGATGGTGACATGAATGAGATGACACTGTCCTCCAGACACAAGATTCGAAATTCGTGCCCTGGCGGCCTGAGGCCGAGCACGCTACCTCTCGGTCACGGAGGCTCCCCACAATACTGAGTTTTACACGTAGATGGGGAAGAAACATTTTTGTTCCTTTCAAACCTCCGATACCGGGAACCGAACCCCGACCTCTAGCGTGAAAGGAAGCGGTGCTACCCTAGGGCCCCCGCCCCAAATCATTTAAACAGTTTAAAGCATTAGTCTCGCATGTAGTATTAAAAAAATACATATTTTTTTAATTATTTAAAAAAATATAATATAATAATAGGAAAATACAGTGCTGGCATAACTGTCAACCACAACTGGAATAGTGGACCAACCTTACATCGACTGGCGCTCACACATCATGTACAGTTTTCTGGGATAAACTCACTGCAGTGGATACAATATGCTGGAGTTTTTTTGCCCAGATTCCACCGTGCTTATTCTGCTATAATGGAAAAGGTCTTTAGGACACACCTCTGGCGAGCCACCCATCATACTGCACTGCTGAAGATAGTTGTGTAAAATTAGATTTACGGGGTCATCCCAGACAGTGAACCAGAGACAGGAATGCTGAAGGCAGTCTCTGCATCTCAGTGGCGACCTTGGTCGTCATCCATATTTGATTTCAGTACTACCTTTAAGTCACCATGTCTACGAAACGTGTTCAGACGAGCGCAATGTGTAGTATGCACGGGTACAATTACCAAACTAATTGACAGAAATGTAGCAAGTTACCTGGTAGGCCTAATGCACGAAAGAGTGGTTTCAATTCGTTTATTTGATCAGTTCTAAAACTATTTTGTGGTGTTTTACTGGGATCAACTATTCGCTGTATTAAAATATAGTGTTGGAAATATAATTATATCACCATACTGAGATGATCTATTAGCCTATTTAACATCCAAACACTTAACATACAAAATAACAGTTGTGTCTCGCTACCGCGACCCACCCACGACTTCAAGGGGGTAAAACTTGCTTATATATGTACAATTTGAATTCAAATATATTCAAATTTTCTAAATTTATTATAATGGTCAAATTTGCTTAGCACTTTAGCACTATTAGCGCTGAATTATTTTTGTTTAAACCATGGAGACAAAAGGGTTTTTCAATTTAAAATCATCATAAATGCTCTTTCTGATGATTCATTTGAATTCCTATGGTATGGCTCTACTGACAGTAGAAATATTTTCACTCTTACAGTGCGGGGATTGACTTTAGACGTCAGAATCTGACGTCTACAGACGTCAGATTTTGACGACTAAAGTTGATCCACGCGCTGTAAGGGTTAAAGGTTAAACCAATATTGACTGAATGTGAGGTGTGTGTTGGGTTAACACTGAATACTCAACCCAGAGCCGTGGATCAGCTGAAACACCTCATTCATAGGAATACCCGGACGGCCCTTTGTTAAGTGTTCAAGTTCAAAGACATGGCTGACGTGTCCATGCTAACAAATATCCTAAATATACTTAGGCTCTTTAATGTTACGATTTAGTGAATTTGCGACTCTTATGCTGGACAGAACACACCGTACTAGTGACCGATGATGTCTAGAGTGAGTGCAGATGCTGAATTCGTGACACTTATTTTTGTTCTTCTCAGGACACGCACACTAGCAAACCCGCACAAATTTGAAAAAAAAGGATGTGAAGGTATTTTGCTGTGAATTTTACAGCTAAGCCTAGGCCATATTGCTTACAAAATTATACACTGATCTACAGCAATATCGACCCAAGTCGGTTATAGTCGGTGTAAGGTTCAAAATAAACCACACAATAAAAGTCAGCTCCAGCGTTTGTTGGTTTCAGTGAGTCGTTCAGTTGATCCTGGCCATTCATCTATGATTGAATTTGTACCTCAGGCGCATCAATTCATTGCTGCCTGTCGAGCTGGGCAGGCAACATAAATCTCCCGAGATTTTGACTAAATGCTGGGCAAATGTTGGACTCACGGCATATACGGTAGGTAAACATTTAGCCAGCATTGGGTCAGTGTCCGTACCCGGATACTGTGGACTACATATTATGTTCAGAGATAAACGTTGTAAATTGTTAAGTATAAAATATATAGAATATGTATGCAAAATAATGACACTGTCATGCACTGAAGACGTCGATGTTATCAAATAGTCAAGTAATCCGACAGCACGACGTTATCTAATCTCTTATCTTTCACAATATATCTATCGACTGAAGTCAGCGATAAGCCTGTCTCGGTTTTGGCAGCACAGAAGATCACAAACAAAGTCAACTGTATTCATCGTGACTGCACCATTTAGTTTTTTCTAATATAAGGCCAATAGTAAAACTATGACCTGTTACGAAAATAAAGTGATTTTTCATATAAAGCAACAGTGTTCGGAATGGACACCGCAACATTATATTATGGGAGATGTAGATGGAATATAAGATTATACGTAGTTATAACTGTCAGGAAGCCTGGAAGACTATTAGGCGTAGATAAACATTGACAGATATTGTGTACACGTGACTGGAATTTGTCCATTTATTCAGTACGAGCTGCTACATCGTCAAAGCCGATGTCACATGTCAGCGCAGTGTTGGTTCTTAAATACTTTAAATGGGGAATATAAATATGAACATAGGTCAGCACATTTACTAAAGCCTTTGTTTTAGATTGTTAAAATACGAGTAGCTTTATTTGTCATTTCGTCATTATTTTACACTGGTGAGCTTGATGCTGATTTCATGCTGATACTATATAACCAAATACCATTACAGATGTGTTTTCAGGCGAACCCAAAAACAACGATCAAAACGACAATTAATACTAGAGCCAATACTTTAAAATCCATGTTTCATACCCGAAATAAAGTAATACATTGCATTGCATTGCATTGTACTGCATTGCATTGTATTGCATTGCATTGCATTGCATTGCACTTCACTGCACACTGCACTGCACTGCACTGCACTGCACTGCACTGCACTGCACTGCACTGCACTACACTACACTAAACTACACTTCACTACACTGGGTGGGTGGGTGAGTGTTTGAGTGGGTAAGTGAGAAAAAAAATTATCCATAATACAATAATTGAAACCTTGAAAGTCATGGAACTATTAGTATTTCAGCACAGATTAATACAAAATATCTTCATTGCTATGTACAAGCTGCTTTTGGTAACTATAATAATGTGAAATAAGCTTCAGCCCACCTGGCTGAGCAGCTCATGACGTGTCTAGTCTGGGGATAATGGGTATTTTCAGTGGACACGCTAGTGAATCTCTCCCCAGTGACTCATCCTGGATCCACATTGATGAGTTGTAACAAAACACAATTTATGACACGATAACACAATCAGCTCATAGGCAAATGTCATTATTGACATCCATAAAATAAAATATACTGAGCACTGAAAAATATGAACAAAACATTCATAATAAATCCTGTTTCTTTGTCTCTAGAAATCCACACAAGCGATGAGAATTGCTCCATGGTAAGCTATGGACATTGAAACCCTGCTATGTATCTCATGACAACCACGTTACTGTTACATTTGAGTAACAAAAATATTATATGTAGCCCTACTGCAAACATACCACTTTAAATTATATGGATTTCTAGACCTACTATGTGCCAGAATCAAATCACTGGATTGCTTAATTGATAGAAGCCATGTTGCTCGTAAGTCTACATTTTAATTGTTTTTCAACAACCATCATTTATTAATGACTCTGGTCAAGGACAATACGTCAGCTGCGTCCTGTGTAGGCCTACCGTTTCCGAGGTTATGTTCGGGGTGTATGTATTTATGGGCAGTGATGGCTGCGAGCCAGAGGTGTTTTCCCTGTTTCATGTTCCACAGAGACGCGCTCGACCATCCATCACCAAATATCTAATTTACTTTCAACCCAGGACTCAGGCGATTGGCATCTGCATGTATGTCGGTGAGGCAAGGCCGCTCCAGCTAAAACGGGACAGATCTGATTAAAGCAGCTGTGTAAATGTATGGCCAACGTCTGCAACATCGGCTCAACATTGGCGAACAGCTAATGCAGCATCTCTTTTTGATGGAACTGGGCATAACAGATATTGATGCTCGGAAAGTTGCCATATAATACACGGGTCAAGTGCACCAGCAACCTTTGACTATGATCACAAAACACCACTACCATCACCATCACTCTACTGGTTATATGAGAATGGTTTTGTATAATAATAATACCTCATAAACTGCGCTCCCATGGGACAAATTATTTGAGTGATACTAGAATAGAGTTATGTGTTAATAAAAAAATGTTATGTGTTGATTTATTGTTCTGTCATAATCATGTAGGCTAATGCTGTCCAACTTTAAATATATTTATGTTTATCTATTTATACTATTTGTTGCCATGTAATAATGTTTCTACTTGTGAAGAAGTAGTTACAAGTGATAAAAGTGACACTCATCTGCTGGAGTGAGTTGAGTGAGTGTCTTGCGATCCTCACCTTCCTCTGGAATATAACTGACCTTTGAATTAAATAAGCCTTTGAATTGTTTTAACTTTGCATAGATAGATAGATAGATAGATAGATAGATAGATAGATAGATAGATAGATAGATAGATAGATAGATAGATAGATAGATAGATAGATAGATAGATAGATAGATAGATAGATAGATAGATAGATAGATAGATAGATAGATAGATAGATAGATAGATGGATGGATGGATGGATGGATGGATGGATGGATGGATGGATGGATGGATGGATGGATGGATGGATGGATGGATGGATGGATGGATGGATGGATGGATGGATGGATGGATGGATGGATGGATGGATGGATGGATGGATGGATGGATGGATGGATGGATGGATGTATGGATGGATGGATGGATGGATGGATGGATGGATGGATGGATGGATGGATGGATGGATGGATGGATGGATGGATGGATGGATGGATGGATGGATGGATGGATGGATGGATGGATGGATGGATGGATGGATGGATAGATGGATGGATGGATGGATGGATGGATGGATGGATGGATGGATGGATGGATGGATGGATGGATGGATATTTTATTTGACGACAGTAAGTCTATGCAGACTTATGGGTCATCAAAAGAAACAGAAGAAAATATATATGTACATGTCTATAAACAACAGGATTGGTTCCATAAAATAATATGAAAAATAATATATATGCATGATATGTAAGCTTAACACCAAGTGATATTACATACTAACACAAGTACAGGGTAGCAAAAATATGCATCATAACAAATGAAAAAACAATTGAACAGCACTGTCATGATATATGTCTGTTTCTTGCACCAAAACCAGAGATAAAATAGCTACTGCATATATAGCAAAAAAACCTCTGGAAAGCGTAGAAACCTAAGAGTTATATAATGAACGAGAGTATGTATAAAAATAAAATAACATGAGCCATTATTTTATTTAACATGTTTAAAATTAAAAAGTGCATAATTGTAATTGATAGGCTTGAGTAGACCAAATTCCCTTTATGTCAGAAGCTGGGCCAGATTTGCTCTTGTTCGAGAACGCCTTAATCTCCCCTGATTTTTTTCCCGTGAATCAGATGTAGGAGTTCGAGAAGTTTCTGTCGTATCTGGCGCGGCCAAGTATGTCAATGGGACATTTCATGTTCATTATCTAATTTCGTTCAGTACAGTCCTTTTCAGGTTGTCTTGCCAGCATAAACAGAATTTCGGGAACATATACTATAGCATAAGTAGGCTATAATGTTAGTTGCATGCTGTCGCAGCTGGTGGCAAATGAATACGCATTAGGCCTATCAGAGATTTTGCTACATTTATGTTCTTTATTGTGAATACATTTTCAAGTCATAATAGCATGTTCTGTAATTTTTATTTCCAGTTAGACCAAAATGACCAAAATAGTAAATGTATAATGATTAATAATTGAACACAAAAAAGATATGACCAAAACAAACGAAAAATGTAAAACCGATATCAGATACGCCTAATAATTATAAAGAGCATCCAAATCCTAGATCATAATATATTAAGATATGATTTTCAGAAGGAAATTAAACTAATTAAACCACATAAACCAAAGATATGAATGTTCAAATTCATGAATGATTAGACCGACGCATATGTTATACTTTCATACATGAATATATAGAACATGCAATTAAAATGATAAAGGCAAGACTCACTGTCAGTGGCCCAGCATTGAGCTTCTGTCTTGTGTCACCTCTGTATGTAGAGCATGTCTCTTCTAGTCTGGGATTTAGAAGGTCACATGACCTTGTGATATTGGTGACCGCCCACTTGAGGCTGATGGATTGGCAATGGCGATTTTATACTTTCAGTGGCAATCTCATCTGAAGCGTGCCACACTTTGGCAGCAAACGTGTTTGTCTGAGGTTTACAGATTGAAAGATAACCATTTAACGTGTATTTGTGATATTTGGTAAAATTGCACTGTTGTCTATTATCATGGTCTATTGCACAGCATAGTGAGTGCATGTGACCATTTTAATTTGAATATGTTTGCCTCTATAATTTAACATTTTCAGCAACAGTTTTCAACATAGAACATCTCTTCTAACAAAGCTGCATAAAATATTTGTTTTTTTGGTAACGTGTAATTTATTATTCTGAAACCGGTATGATTAATGACAACATCGGACCTCAAACTTCAACTTACAATCTACAATTTATAACATCCGACTTTCA
The DNA here is from genome assembly GCA_964017125.1 of Flabesymbios commensalis. Lineage (NCBI taxonomy): Eukaryota > Metazoa > Annelida > Polychaeta > Terebellida > Flabelligeridae > Flabesymbios > Flabesymbios commensalis. The sequence goes on from OZ024914.1 coordinate 26,301,008, forward strand.
GCTATCGACTTACAATTTTTTTCGTTAAGCTGGAGGCATCATGAGATGCATATATCTAGGTTAGTGTAGACAAGACTTATTACTTCGGCCTTATAATAATAGTTCAGTAGTAATTTTCAAGTTCCGATATTTTAATGATCACTCTGAGGTGCAGACAGGTGAGAATGACTCAGAGGAGGTCAATCAGAGGAGCAGACAGGTAGAATAGAATGACTCAGGTCAATTTTGAAGTGGACGATGGCACGAGAAAGAAGATGACCTCTACCGGTCCCTGGTCTGACCGGATCCACCACTGACCACTCCAGGATGGATCACCTTTCACTCACACCACGGATTCTCAAATCCCTCACAATAAAACTAAAAACAGGTCATTTGTAATCCCGTTCCCCTTTTGGGAAAATTCTACAACTATAAGTTGCCGTTCGTAACAATGCCTTAATGTAGGCCCTACATACAATGCTGGCCCAACATGTTATGTTTGACGCCAGCCCAGCAGTGTATGAACATTGGACAAACATTTGCCTTGAATGGGTATAGTGTAAGTCTATATGTAACAATTAACCCATTTGCTAGATTTTGGTGTATAAATTGATTTTATTGTTGATTTTTTTCGGGGTCATTAAGGTCATTTTCTGACCCCATGAAAACCCCCTCCCCCTACTATATAATTTTTTCAACCTAATCGAATAGAGTCGTGTAGCAGCTTATTTTGTAGATATTGATGAGTAGAACAAACTTCAACAAAGAACATATGAGCTAACTTATATTTACCCCTCCAGGAGGGTAAATAAGGCTAAAAAGAAGGTAAAATCACGAAAAATAGAGTATATTTTCAACTTATCGAATAGGGTCGTGTTGCAGCTCATTTTGTAGGTCTTGATAAGTAGAACAAACTTTTCGTAAGAAAATATGGGCTAAAATCGATATTTACCCCCCTTCGGGGTGAAATAAGGGTAAAAATGGGGGTAAAATCACCATAAATTGGGTATATTTTCAAATTAATCGAATAGAGTCGTGTAACAGCTCATTTCGTAGGTATTGATGAGTAGAACAAACTTCGCTAAACCCAAATTTACCCGTCCACAGGGGGGGGGGGGAGCGTTAAGGGTGAAAAGGGGGTAGTATAGTAGTAGTAGTAGCAGTAGTAGTAGTAGTAGTAAATCATTGCTTTACGTCGGCACAAATAGTCTTTTAAGCGACATTGCAATACGATAAAAACGTTGTAGTCAATTGATGAGATGAATGATGTACAGATGATGATGTGAGGGTGGGGGTGTTAGGGCATGGTGGGTTAATGAGAGCGTTTTCCTTCGCTCGCCCGATAAGGGATTCTGGGCATGTCTAGGAGATCTACCCCTAGACATGCCCAGACGGCCGGAGACTTGGGTCTCGCTGCGCAATTTAATGCTGAAACTCCGTGGCATTTCGCGCAGCTCCGCTATCCTCGGGTCGGATAGTCCCAGAGTAACAATAGGAAGGGTAACTCCATTCAGTCCCCATGAGAGACCTAATGTCATCAAACACGCTATTGTCGGTTATTTAAGGCTACTACGGCCTACACCAGCGCCAGCACTGATGCGGGTGCTGCATTGGCTCCGCTGTTGAGCGGAGGAACCAGGGTACGCCACTGGCAATCCGCCCGAAGATTATGACCAGATACGAGGAGGCTGCAGCCGCCCTTGGATGATTGCTGTAGACTAGTACTTCCGTACAATGCCGTACACGGCATTCAAGAGACGGAACATATCCCTAATGACCCTCCCCGGGTGGCTGAAAAGTGGGTAAAATCACGTATATTTTCAAATTAATCGAATAGGGTCGCGTGAGAGATGCAAATATTAGCCTGGCAAAATACAATAAGTGACATGACATAGATACAACAGTTTGCTTAGATATGTTTTTCAGATAGGTATTTTTTACAGGATTTTGCATTGTAAACATCCACAATGAATGACTTTTGAAGAAACAGTCTGTCAAAAGAATCAACACCAAAGTCGCAAATGGATCCTATGTGGTATTGTTTGACCACTACAAAAACAGGAGCAATGGTTTGAAAGACAAAACCCAAGCTAAACGAGGGGCCTCATATTGGGGCAGAGACTGTGAGGAAGGTGGTGGTTTTGATATGATATCCATGACAACATGAACCTCAAAAAGCTCCCACTATCTACTCTTTTCCCGTGTCACAGAACTTAAAGGCAAAACTGACTAAGTACTTTGCCGAATAGATTCTTGAAGCCTATTCAGAATTAAATCTGAGAGTCATCATTTCCTATATAGCACCATCATACTAGCTGTCAACAAACCCTTCACGTACACACTTGGCACTGCATGACTTCAACACGCATGACCACGAGGGAGCGGACACACTGATTCCCTTGCATGTACTCGACAGCATAAGTGAATCGTCATACAAACACATTGAGGTATACTCTCTTGATACGGATGTCCTCATCATACTCATGGACCTAGTGTCCTGGAACAAATTGGGAGCACTTACAAGTCTTACACTTAAAACAGGCCATGGAGAAGGCACAAATGTTCACAGATATAATATCAATGAAGGAGTAAATGTTATCGGGAAGAAGAAGTCTCGGGGTCTGCTGGGATTTCATCATTTCACAGGAGCTGATTATGTCGGGAAGTATGTAGGGGTGTCTAAGAAACGATGGACTGATATATACCTGGAATTAGCAGACAATGACCCAATAATTTTTGCATTTACTTGACTTTATCACTCCACCGCGAATCAGGTGGGATCTGTTTCGATTGAAAAATCTTGAATCAGAGTTGTTATCCACACTGCTTCCTCATATCATGCGTACAACCTATGTTTGCCAGGTATGCAAGTAATATGTCACCACTCATCCTGTACTTCTTCCCATGACAGAATCAGGCTGGATGATGCATGCGGACGATAACATCATGAAGCCAGTGCTTTGCCTCCAGCCCCTGCTCCGAAAGGGGTTTTGGAACTTGTCAAATGTGGCTGCAAAGCTGGTTAGTGTGGCTCTAACTGCTCATGTAAGAAGAACAAATTCCCTTGCACATCATTTTGCAAGTGCACTCATGAGAGATGTACAAATGCCGAGAAAAATACAGCAGATGACTTGGATCAAGCTTGACTAAATATTTTCAATAGCATGTAAGTTCTTTTTTTTTCTTCTCAAAATTTCCTACAAAATAAGTTCTACGCTTAGGTATATTTTATTCTACTCTCCGACACATGATACATTAATCTTTTTTTTCATGATCATACTCCTTTTTACACCTTTCTTCCCCCGCATGAAGGGGTAAATATTGATATTAGCCAATATCTCATTTGATCAGTTTTATTCTACTCATCAATACCTACAAAATGAGATGCCACACGACCCTATTCGATAAGTTGAAAATATACCCTATTTTTCGTGATTTTACCCCTTTTAACCCTTGCTTACCCCTTGGATGGGTAAATATGGGTTTTAGCCCATATGTTCTGTTTTAATGTTTGTTCTACTCATCAATACCTACAAAATGAGCTGCTACACGACTCTATTCGATTAAGTTGAAAAAAATATATAGTAGGGGGGAGGGGGGTTTTCTGGGGGTCAAAAAATGACCTTAATGACCCCAAAAAAATTCAACCCACTTTTTTTCATATTTTAGAACCCTCAAGATAAATAGTCAACAATATAATCAATGTATACACCAAAATCTAACAAAATCACATATAGACATGCACTAGTAACAGGCTCGACCACTGGCAACAGTTATCCCCCGTTAACAGCCGGCCTTTTCTCCGAGCAGCCATCTCCCATGTCATCACAGCAATATTTTATTATTTAATACAATATCCATTGCGTTTATATGTAGGCCTATAGTCATGAGTGCGTTCACTTACTTAGAAATAAATCGGGCTTTAGGCCACCTTTGTGCACATATAGGCTAAACTGGGCCAGGAGAACCTCCTGAGGATGGTGAGATGACTGAGATGACACTGTCCTCCAGAAACAGGATTCGAAGTTCAAACCATGGCGGTTTGAGGCCGAGCACGCTACCTCTCGGTCACGGAGGCTCCCCACAATACTGACTTTCCCACGTGGATGGGGAAGAAACATTTTTTGTTTCTTTCAAACCGCCGAGACCGCCGAACCACAAACTCTGGCGTGAAAGGCAGCGGTGCTAACCACTACCCTAGGCCCCCCGCCCAACTTGACCAAGAGAACGCCTGGGGTCAGTAAGATGAATCAGATGGCAATTGCCCAATTCGAGCCTTGGTGATCTCGGACCAAGCACGCTACTTCTCGGTCACAGAGGCTCCCCTCAATATTGAAGATTTACTGATGTATGGGGAAGAGATATTTTGTCACTTTGAAACCTGAATACCGGGAGCTCAGGGGGATTACTCCTCTCTGGCGTGACAGGCGGTTGTTCTGCCACTGCACAACCCAGCAAACATGAGGAGCTGGTCCAACGTTAGTTTACTGTTGGGCCAACGTCGTAGACGGTGGGCCAACAGTAAACCAACATTGGGCCAGCGTTTCCTGTTTTCTGGGAAGGGCCGCCCCCCATAATTTCATGGCATCGAATAAGAGCTTATGTCTGGCTACGAACAAACTTTTAAATTACTAGGTAACATACTAAATTAAATTTTCTTAAGACCACTTTTTGAAGGCTACAAGAAATGGCACAAATACTAGACGGGTGACGAGTAGGCCCCTACGATACGTTATGTCCGTTATTTTACAGTGACGTTGTCACGACAGGTTTTATACTTTAGAAATACCTTTTCAAAAAAGACCTTCTTGTAAAATATTTACCTTTCTACAGGTAGAAAATTACCATTTCAAAAAATGTATGTTTAGTAAGCAGATCGACGATACACTGGCATCTTAAAAGATTGATCAAAAGCATACAATGTGAGGGAACAATACCTACACATTTCATGCAATAAAAGTAACCTTCCTGCATCGACAGTCTGCATTGATCTTTTTTCACAGCTGTATCCAACTGCTTGACATCGCAACAAAATCTACGTCAGAAACGGTATGCCAATGTTGATTTAATGTTGGCCCACTCTCTGCGACCCTGGCACAACATTAAAACAACATTGGCTCTGCATCTTATTTGGTGCCATCCACTGATCTTGTTTTTGACTAACGTTAGTCCAGCGAGTATGACATCGTGGTATCACCATGATGCATGATGGTATCCGACAAAACATAGTACTTAAATTTGTTTGTGTGTATCATGCTAATCTGAGTCACATAATTATGTGTAGTGTGATAAAGAGCCGTATTATGGTCCAGTTTATACATAGATAATGTGTAAACACATGATAAAGAGACATCTAGTGAATGAAAATGCTCACCAGATGGTGCGCATGTCAGTAACGTCAATTCTACACAAAATGTTCTGAACAATAAATAGATCTCGTCATTAACATTAGACATATGCTGTTTATATACGATTTGAAACATTAAAGTAAGGAATTAAACAAATATACGAAAAAACACTATTGGGAGTAGAATTGATAAGGAGCTCATTGGGCCTGTAGTCCACTGATCCTGTTTCGCAAGAACTTGCTAAAGTAGTGAAACATGCATAATATAGAATATTTAACTGTTTGTAAAAAAACTAGACAGTGTTTGATTATATTTTTTATTTGTCTGGATCCCAAAAAGTGCATTTAACAGGTCTCCCTGACATTATATGTACACATGTATGGAAGTACAAAAAATTCGTGTTTCCTGGTGATGTCAATGATGTTGATTCAGCGTTGATACTACGAGACTACATTGTACGTCATACAAAGTCATGTCACCTTGATTGTTAACTAATGGTACCCAGCAAACACGATACATTGACCCAACGCTGGGTTATTGCTGGTCCGACGTCGGAGACGGCGGGCCAACATAAACCCAGCATTGGATCAATGTCTCGTGTTTGCTGGGTAGTGAGACTACGTTATTTGCAGAGTCATGGAGACAATCAGACCTACTATACGATAACTTCATCCTGTGAGTGACATCATAATAATTTGGCTGCTAATATAATAGATACCAACATTTTTTAACTATGCTGCTATGCAAAAGGCAGTATCTTCTCACTTGTAAAGTAAGCATATACTGTCTTTTGAACTATAGTACATCATTAATTTTAACCACAGCCACATACGTACGGATCAGCAAATTATTCGTGTGTGAAATTATTTCTTTTTCTTATATTTTTTTTGTTTGGCTTGTGAAATTTCGTAAATTATTGTAAAGATTATTGCCATAAGAGCCACATATGCTACGAAATTACCATGACTTAGATTCGAACACATCTCCTGTGTTTCAATTAACCCTTTAACCGCCAAATCAATAAATTTGAATTTTCACTCACTTGAAGTTGAGTCTCGCTGACGCGATCCACAACTTCAAGTGAGGGAGAATTTATTCAGATTTAACAAAATGGTGGTCAAATCTTGCTGCTGATTGATGTCACATTTTATCATTAACATGTTTAAAAACTGATATAATATGTGCTCATAAAAAATGTAAAAAACGAATACAATCGGGACCGGCGGTTAAATGGTAGATGGACTTCGTTTCAACTTCACTGTAATTTTCTATCCAAATTGACACAGGCTAGTCTCACCAGGATAACATAATCAACAGAGGATTACTAAAATGATGTCAAATTGTCCTGTTATCAAACGTGTCGTGCACTGATACCGGTGCATGGTGAGTACACTGCTCTGCAAAGGCAAAAGGCAGTATCTGCTTACTTGTAAAGTAAGCAGATACTGTCTTTTGCCTTTGCACTTCAGTACAGATGTACCCAGGAGGGTACACGGTGCGTTATCACCGTGAACCAGTTTAGAATGTCCACATAATATCAACGGTCATAACATAAACTAAGATAACCATTATGATTATGGACGGTACCATTCACACTAACTAGCTCCATACACTAGACTGGAGTACAGTTACCAGCTCAAAGAGTATTCGCAATCATTTATCACATTGGGACATTATTTTTCATTTGAAAAGTTTCTTTTATAGCGATCTACAATGTTGGTAAGTTGCATTTATTTTTCATATATTTGTTTTCGTTATTAAAATCATTTTGTGCAAAATGCGTGTTTCATAACAAGTAGTTTTTCGTGTGGAATGGTCCTTTTATTTAAATATTATGCAATTTGGCAGCTGATTTGGTTGATAATATGGTACAGCTTGACATCATAATATGTACATCTTATGATAATAAAAGTAGTGATAATAAACAGATACTAACATAAACAATATCTTTTAAATTGTTTACGTCTTTGCGTTAGATTTAACACTGGATTTCTACCCACGGTTGGGTCGATGCTGGGATAACGCATCACGGTGTATGATTTACCTAAATATATCACTTATGCAGACTATCCTTATTCATTGATTGATGTGCTACATGTTTGCAAACTATATTTTTCATGTACCAGGCGCCCAGACCAAAGCGTAAAGATACAGCACCAAGCGTGGGGAGCGCATTCTGGTGTGGAGTGAGTATTATTTATGTCATTTTTCATTTAAAAATATGACTGATTTATACTCAGTGATCGATATTAATTAACCTGAATTATGCGTGATACTAGATATAATCAGCGTTATGTTTATTTAAACATGTTATGTGCATGTTTAAATTTGGCCAGGGTGGCCATTGTACAATGATTCTCACTTTAAAGGGACATGCCCAGGCTAAAATCATAAAAAAATCGGTGATTTTATTTTGGCTTATTAATATGACCATATGATGTAAACATGTCCATAGACTGAAACTGCAAAAGTTTTTTTTTATTTTTGTGCTGAGCATTCACCAGTTAGGCTAGATATAGAGACGAAATTCCTGATTTCTAATTATTGACAACCATGTCAAAAATAAGAAATACGGGAATTTCGTCTCTATATCTAGCCTAACTGATAAGTGCGCAGCACAAAAATTAAAAAAACTTTTGCAGTTCTAGTCTATGGACTTGTTTACATCATATGGTCATATTAATAAGCTAAAATAAAATCACCGATTTTTTTGTGATTGTAGACCTGCGCATGTCCCTTTAAACATCGCCAATAAGGAAACACATGTTTCTAGAGTGGAAATAATATGGCTGTCAATTTTTATTGCATCAGCAATGATAATTGTGGCATCGATATAAGAATTTGCCATCATATGTTAGTTTCACGCTAAGTTATCCAATTTAATTTTTCACCCACTTGAAGTTGTGTCTCGCTACCGCGACCCACAACTTCAAGTGGGTGAGAATTACTCATATTTGTTTAATTTGAGACCAAACTTAAGTTTGCAAATCTTGATGTTTAAAGACTCACTTTATTTCCAATGTCTGTGATTTAACCCGCTAATAAAACGGAAATGAAATGAAATGAATCGGGCTTTAGGCCACCTTTGTGCACATATAGGCTAAACTGGGCCAGGAGAAGCTAATAAAACGGATTAAAAACGCATATTGTTAGCACTTTAAAGCTTACAATTCAGTAATCTATGCAAATATATTATTTCTGTATGGATACCGGTGTTACCTTTGATGACAACCTAGCAGACAAGAGATATACCAATGTTGCTTTAATGTTGGCCCACCGTATTCGACGTCGGCCTAGCACTAAAACAACATTTAGTCAACGTCTCGAGTTTGCTGGGAATGTTGTGATGAGAATATAGACAGAAAATATATTTTTATTAGACTGTTACAAAGTACATCGCTGTTTTCCATGGATACAATCTAAAAACTACTTTGACTCTTACAGCGCGGGGACCAAATTTAGACGTCAGATTCTGACGTCTGAAGTCGATCCCCGCACTGTGAGTGTATAAAATGTTTACAATGACCGTAGACCCATAACATAGACCTGTATTCAAATGAAGCGGAAAGAGCTAACTGAGACATTTATGATGATTTCAAATTGAAAAAACCCTTTAGTATCCAGGTTTTATACATAAATATTTCAGAGCCTTAGGGGTTAAAACCTATATATATATATGGATGGTTTTGTCTTTGTTCAGGGTATGGCTGTCAACGGAGGTCGTCTGAAGAGAGCTCTGGAGCAAGAGGCGGCGAGAGAGGGTGCTCACAACACAGGCCGAGAACCGCTCGTGGTCAGCAATCATAGCAAAAAGAAGACGAAACCAAAGACAGACAAAACGAAATCCACTGCCAAGAAAACTCACGAAAGCAGACACAGGTCCACAAGCGAATCAAGCCAATCCACCACGGTCCGTTGAACATTGATAGTGTCATATTAGTATTTATTTATTGCTTACAGCGCGGGGATCGACTTTAGACGTCAGAATCTGACGTCTGTAGACGTCAGATTCTGCCGTCTAAAGTCGATCCCCGCACTGTAAGAGTAGAATTATTTATAATGGTCGTAGACCCATAACATAGGTATTCAAATGATGGCGAAAAAACTAACTAAAATATTTGTTGTGATTTCAAATTGAAAAAACCCTTTGGTCTCCACGGTTTATACAAAAATATCTCAAGACAGGTGGTGACGCAGAAAATCATTTGAATGACAAAATTATTATTAGTTCCAAGATCTATCAAGCGGCTATGTTCTCTCGTATCGAGCATAGTCATGTATATTTTGAAAATGACAAATAATCAGATTTTCTTTGAAATATTCATGCAAGGGATAAACCAAGTGTCCTCCAATTGTAATAATTGAAACAATTGTTGCGTCTAAAACTAAAATACTAAGTTTATTCGAAAATCAAGTCTACATCATCTCCAAGAATTCTTAGAGATGATATACACGTACTCTCGTTTATATTGTTCGAAGATGAAATATCATTCCTGCCACTCAATTGATTGGGGAAAATGGCACAGTAGCTTTGTTTTGCGAGAATCTATAATTATAACAGTGGTTATGTAAGCGTAGTTTTTCTTTTAAATATGCCATCACCATGTCAGATCTCAAAAGAAAAATTATTACCACCAGCATGATCATATCAGATCATATCATTTTAATATTTTTTCAATGATGGTGATGATGAAATCAGCATCATAGAAAAAATATTAGAATTATGATCATATTTCAATCGTTTGTTTCAATACGAGATGAAAATGATTCTATAAAATAAATATTGATATACTAGTCTAAAATAAATCTGTATGTGTTGTGCAATACAATTAATTAACACTCAAATTCAAATTCAAATGTTTTACTATTATTGTGTGATAATTAATAAGCTTATTAAGATACAATCTAAATTAGCCTTTAAACCCTATATTGGTAAACAGTTGATCATGTATTTCCTACAGATGCAGACAGTAAGCAGCAGTCGCCAAGAACAGAGAAGTCTATCAGAATCTCCACCCGCCTACACAAGAATACCTTCTCATATATCCCCAGGTAAAACCACGTATAATCCCCCCCCCCCCCTACCTACACACAAATATCTTATCATTATATCCCAAGATAAAACCATGTAAAATCTCCTTCTGCCTACACCGAATATCTTCTCATATATCCCAGAATTCCCAGGTAAAACCATGTATAATCCCTCTTGCATTTACAAGAATAATACCTTCTCATATATCCCTATGTAAAACCACATATAATCTCCCGGCCCAAGTCTCGTATTCCACCCCCTAGTTTAAATTACAACTGAAAGACGGCGGTGATTGGCCGATCTCGTTATATGACAGGCTGAACCACCCTTCGATTGGTCGGGGTAGAATACAAGACTTGGACCAGGTAAAACCACGTATTATATCCCCCGCCTACCAGAACTGTGTTCAATTCTTTTTTTTCACTTCCAATGTATTTATAACTTCAATTCTACTTCCAATTCCATCGCTTCTTGTGATTTTTCCTGCTTTATTATATTCAGTGACTTTTTTCGGGATTCCTCCCTTTTTAATGTTTAAACTATCATATCGTTATAACGAACAACACACACGAATACCTTCTCATATATCCCATGTAAAACGAATACATTATCGTATATTCCCAGGTAAAACCTTGTATAATCGCCCCTGCTCACACACTGCTTCTTTTATATCTGCAGGTAAACCCGCATATAAACTCCGCCAACTTTCTCAATTATACTGTTGCGTTATAACGTGCTATAACCACTATGCCATGGCGTTATTCTTGTATATAATTTAATATCAATGCCATTCCTATGAGTCTACAATTGATGACATGATTGATATACTAAGATATTAGGAACCATTCTGAATATAAATTTGATTGTTAGAAAATATTGATAATTTCGCATGAATAACGCCGTCCTGATTTGTGATTATTACAGAGTACTACAATTGGGGACCAGCGCCTGCTTACAGTGACCCTCCGCCAGAGTACACAGAGAGGGCAGAAGAGCTCCAGTATATCCCCGACACATCTGACTCAACAACAGATCTAGCTCCTTCAACGCAACTCTGAAAATACAGAGCTAAAGCAACCCAACCTCAGAGACCTTATGTGAGGGTGTACCACTGACTAATGAAGCTTTGTTACCACAATAAATACACGTCATCACACAGCATGTACATGACTTGATGATAGCTGATTTATATGCGTTGACGACGCTTCATTTGATCTCGCATACACCAGGTGGATGTAACATGGACAATTTCTGGAAGTTTCGAAGTATGGGTATTATGTATAATCCGGGCTCTTATATTTTATAATTTGCCTGATCAGATCTATAGACTTCTATTTTGCTGCTATCTTTCCAACATATTTTTAAAACTATACAACAGCAGGCGTTGTATAGTCACCTCGTCTTTCAACCCACACCAGTTTGGACATATTTATGTGGACAAAAACAAGATTATATAGTTATTATATGTTTTTAATGTATGGCAAAAGGTTACTAATTGGAAACTGACTGTCGTGATTCATGGGCAGCAATGCAATAATTGTATTCTTGCTCTTCTCACTTAAGTGTTACGATGAGACTCACTTACTTTGATTATACTATTTACACGTGCCGAAATAAATAATAATTTAACTTCTATTTTATATGAAATATCTTATTACTTTACAAGGCTTTGAGTCTTCAGTAATCGATCTGCTACTTGATAAAATTGTATATAGGCTGTGATTTAAATATCTGAATGACACAAATATTATTTTGTAATAGTAGCCTATAATATGCCTATAAAGTATATAATTACACATCTATATTATATTGATTACGATTTCAATGTCTACACAACACAATCCTCATGAATATTACTGTATATTTAATGTGTGCATAAAGTGTATAATAAAATATGTGCTATTGACTGTGACTTCAATGTCGAAGCAGCACACATATTAAGGTATATTTATTGTGTTAATAAAATGTATGCTATGTTGTTGTCTGTGACTTTGATGATATGTATGATGTTGTTATTTGTACTAATTTGATTACTTTTATGTAGCATATTATGTTATTTTGAATAAATTGCTGCTATACCAATAATCACAGAAAATAAACTTTAAAGTTCCAAAATATATATATGTGATTAAAATACGTGTGTTACCTTAATGTTTTAATGTTGACTTCATCCTTTTGCATTATTTAGTAGCAGACAAAAATGTTTTTGATTTAATTCAAGTTTAATTTAAATCGGCTTATACAATTCAATTAAGGTTTTTTCAGTTCTCTTTAAAGAACATCATTAAAAATACAATACATTAAAAAATGAATTTTGTTATGAGTTTATTTAACATCCTAAGTTAGATTCAAAATACCGGATCGATTTACCGGCAACAATTTTCAAGTTAGTACATAAGGGGTTACATTTTAAAAAGCGGGTGCTAATAAGGCATAATAATTTCGCTTGATAGACATATAATTATTGTCCGTCTAAAAATGTACTTTAAATTTTCATTTGCAACGCGTCTAAATTAATTTATAAATGGAGTATTTTCTCCAGATTTATTCTGGAAATTTCATTTCCAATTCACAAAACAAACTATTTATAATAGCAAGTACACAAACATCACTGAGATAGTTAGTTAATTGGCTTAGTCAACTTTGTGTATCAAAATGTGAAGTATCATCTAATTTGGTCATTTAAAACTTACATTGAAGCCACAATTTCTACAATTAGACAAAAACAAATAATCCCCTCAATTGCAAAATACATGATTTGATTGCATCGTGTTATATTAATTTGAAAGAGTATCTAATATGGCTCGACACCGAGTCATATCTCAGCAAACACGAGAAATAGACTCAATGTTGGTAACATGTTGGTACAGTGTTGCAGAAGATGGAACAACACCATGTCAACGCTGGGTAAACGTCATGTGCTTTTGCTTGGATGTTCATAATCACATCACGAGACATCTACACTATAGGTCATATGTCAGTTTGATGTCGGGCTAACGTCGCAGCTCTGCAACGTCTCGTGAGTTACTATAGTCGGACTGGATCATTTCAGTGGTTCAAACGTATACATACGTAGCTACGTGTTTCCTTCACAAACAATATGCAATATGTATACTATAATATCACCATACCCGGGCACATGACATTAATCCAAAGTTGATTCAATGTCGAACCAACATCTAAAGTGGGAGATTGTTTTCTGAAGCGATTCCAGGAATAACACAGATCACCTCGCCTTAATACAAATAATGACAAGAGGATATACATTATGAGCTCGTGTCAATACTGTAGATCTGAAATTTTGTCCAGTATCTTCGTCATTTTCATGGGCAAATCCGAAAAAGCAAAATTAGTTTTTGTGAGATTCCCGAAAAATACTAGGTTCAGTTGACCGAGATTTAAATTTTGAAGATGTGTTGTATTTATAGAACCAGTCAGGCATTGTGTCCACCACCTGACGTCAGAAAAACGCATTATGACGCCAACAAAAGCTCTGTTCACTACTTCAATCCAGGAAATCGACCTCAGTGAGCTTAGATCAAGCACTCATTAAAATTGTATTTAAACATGTTAAAATATAATGCATAATTACTTTGTACAGAGTATGTCTCACCTTTAACTTAATAATATCCTCATAGTTCATTCTAATATACGATGTTGGACTATGTTTCTATTATGGGTAATAACTGCTATGCAGTGACTAATTCACCCTCAATGAAAATAAATAACATAAACAAAAAATCTGCAAGATTGTTTAATTTTTTATGGCATTTTTTTTAATTCATCACGTGTTTATTTATTTGTTTGTTGTGACTTTGTTTGTTTGCTGGTTGTTTGTTTGTTTATTTTTTTCATCATTTTGTCAATATGATGTTTAAATAAATAGAAATAAAAATTTATGGCTCTCAGCTGTGTGTATAAACAAATGATGTCATCACCGCAACCTAATCCACAGGTAGCCTGCAGTATTCATAATGACTAATATTAATAATTCATATTTTCGGCATGTGTGTCACGTGCATACAGGTACATCACGTGATAATACCGGCAATATTAGGACGGATTGTGCATCAAGCAGTACTATAGAAGAAAGTAAACGCGGAGCACGCGGCTTATCTGACAAAACACACTGACTAATCAACACAGATGGACTTTGGAGTTTGCTAATATCCCACCTCTTAGTCACCGTTATCAACAAAAATCTATATTTATGGATAATTTTTTTTCAACGACTATGCCCTCACTTTAAGCTAGCCAGTCATCTCAGAATAGTTGACGACAGCTGCTGGCATTGATATCTGAGGTATTGCGAGGAAGATCCAAAGTCAAACTCTTCTCCTTGAAGGTTTAATGTCCCTGTTCAACATTGGCCATCGCCGCCAATCGATGAGGAGTGTTCTGTTCCTTGCACGACCAGTCTGAAGTAGAAGGGGCTGTCAGGTCGCCTGGTGTCACGACAATAGGCCTGCCATAAGATAGTGTGATATCACCATACGTTATCAAGATACCTTTAAACCGACCGGAAAAGACCGCCAAAAGTTGACTTTTTAAAAACTATATTTTGGAATCCACTAAAAAATCTTCACGATGTTTGTGAGTAGAATATTTTATCATTCCCGTGAAGACCACCATACATTGTGTTTCATATTTGTGCAATTATAACCCAACGGTCTCACCAGCAATTGTCAGTTGGAAAAAAATCCTTGATTGGAAGAAAACAGTTTAATTAAACAACATAAATAATTAAATATTGTCCTAAGACAGAAGGTGTCAATTTGGTCGGGATATAAATGTTCTTTTTGTATGTCAATGCATGTGTTATCTGATGAAACAGTTATTCATTATTAGTGGTGGGGAGGAGGAGGTTGTTATCAGAGGCTAGTTATTAGTAATGTTGCTATCTCTCGGTATAATCTGAGAATCCGCGCACATCAATATACGTTTGCACGGCACATTACTACATTGTGATCTTAACGGACTCCTACCCAGCCACCAAGCAGCATTCTACTCACCATACATAATGAGGGCATGTATTTATACAGCTTTTTTCATCATTAATTCAATTGTTTTTCAATGTGATTGATTTTTCGGCCCCTTGAAGTTGAGGATTGCGCCAGCGAACCATAACTTCAAGTGGATGAATTTAACTTGTAACGAGACAAGTGAACGTCTTTTGAAAGTTATAGCACATTTATCATCAAAATTGATTTTGTTTGGAAATACATCTAACAATCTCAAATTGTCATAAATTCGCTTCAAATTTTGATGCTCTTTTCTGGTATGATGATCCAAATTTTATCGATTTTCCACCCAGTTTTAATTAGTGAAAAATAATTAACTTATTAACAGTTATTAACAGGGGTGATTAGGTAGTTCCAAGAGTACAATCTATCTACTGTAATATTTTAAAATATTGTTTATTTCGGTGGTCTACTAGTATTTATAATAAAAGTAATATCTTTTTTATCCAGAAAATATTCTTGCAAAATAGAAATAATCAGTTAGTAGGTGGGATTAACATTAGTTTCCGTTTTAACACATCCGGTGTTAGAAGTGGGTATCTCTATTTGACGTCGGTCATCCAAAGGCAAACTGTGGATATAATTATATGTGATGCGTAGTACCGTTTCTTACTTATTTTATATATTGATATATTTAAAATCATTGTATTGTTTAATTGTTTGGCGTAAGGTGTTCTACCCTTTTTCAATTCTCTGTTTTAATTGTTAAACATTTTTTTAAATTGTACAAATGCGGACAATAAGATTAAAACTCTTTGAACAGATAAAAGTGTTTACCTTTTCTAATTTTATGTATGTAAAAGCAAGGCTATCTTTATTAAAATTAGAAAGACACGATGTTGCACAATAATTATTATGCGTGTCCTATCATCAGATTATAGTATGCTTAGTCTGTATCGAATAGGGTTGAATGGCAGCATTATAATAATATTTTTATTAAAATATCACATATATAATCGCAAATAATACTATGTCATATATCATTTATAAATCTGTGAATTATAAGACATACATTAGAGAATAATACCGCAATGAATCAGATAATTCAGGTTTCTATTGTTATATAGGTTTATATTTATATTGTGCCAAGTTTTATTATGCTGCGTCTAATAGTTCTTTATGAGAGTTTACTTCAAATATTACATCACGATTATAAAATAAATAAACTTGGATTCCAGGACTATGTTTTTGTGGGGGAAATTGGGTCAAAAAAGTTAAAAATCTTGTTTATAATTGAATAATTTTACTTACGATCAAGCAAGCTGTTTGGAATGTCGTATGGTTCATTAACGTAGTAATTCTATTTCAGCATAATAATCAAATTAAAACAAAAATATGATAACGTGACTCGATATAATTCGAACATGCGCATTACATATTAAGTAGCCAACATTCAATTACTGGGGGGAAGAGGGGGGTTTAGAAATTTGGAATTTGTCAAAGTATTTATTTCACTTCCTATCTACAACACATAATTGCTTAAAACTCCGCCTCAAGTAAAAGATCTGTTTCATTTTGTGTATGGAGATAAATTTTAATTTCTTGGAAAAAAAAAATCTATAACTGTATGTTTAGTTTATTGTTTATTATTGTCTACAAAGTTGGATCTAAAAGTAGGCCAAGTATTGACCTGGAGGAAATAATAATTAAGAGCAAATGAATGATGTTAATTATATAAGTTCATTTCAAAATTAAATATATATTTACAGTATGTCATTTATTTGAAAATAATTTAGTCTTAAAATATGTATTTCAAAAATGCAAGCCCCCTCCCACTTGATTGATTAATTAATTGATTGATTGATTGATTGATTGATTGATTGATTGATTGATTGATTGATTGATTAATTGATTGATTGATTGATTGATTGATTGATTGATTGATTGATTGATTGATTGATTGATTGACTGATTGATTGATTGATTGATTGATTGATTGATTGATTGATTGATTGATTGATTGATTGATTGATTGATTGATTGATTGATTGATTGATTGATTGATTGATTGATTGATTGATTGATTGATTGATTGATTGATTGATTGATTAATTGATTGATTGATTGATTGATTGATTGATTGATTGATTGATTGATTGATTGATTGATTGATTGATTGATTGATTGATTGATTGATTGATTGATTGATTGATTGATTGATCGATTGATCGATTGATTGATCGATTGATCGATTGATCGATTGATCGATTGATCGATTGATCGATTGATCGATTGATTGATTGATTGATTGATTGTTTGATTGATTGATTGATTGATTGATTGATTGATTGATTGATTGATTGATTGATTGATTGATTGATTGATTGATTGATTGATTGATTGATTGATTGATTGATTGATTGATTGATTGATTGATTGATTGATTGATTGATTGATTGATTGATTGATTGTTTGATTGATTGATTGATTGATTGATTGATTGATTGATTGATTGATTGATTGATTGATTGATTGATTGATTGATTGATTGATTGATTGATTGATTGATTGATTGATTGATTGATTGATTGATTGATTGATTGATTGATTGATTGATTGATTGATTGATTGATTGATTGATTGATTGATTGATTGATTGATTGATTGATTGATTGATTGATTGGTGTCCCCCCTTTGTGTGAATATTGCAAAAACACGGGTTTGGAGGGCAATGTGGTAATTTAAAGCCCGACTGAAAACATTTGAGCGTTAACAGGGCTATTTGATCCCGGCGCGGTCCTGCTGAGTAATCAAATGACCCAGGTAGGGCTCAAATCCTCCAAGAGGGGCATCAAAAACGTTGCCAGAACAATCGCAGTCTTGTAAAAATCTGTCACATATAATTATTTGACAATCATGGGGGCATAATTATGACAGGTTTGAAATATTTGCTGCTCTGCTGCTGATCACTTATGTAGGTACGTCCGAAAAAGTCATTTTGGTGGGGTTTTTTCGTGTGTTTTTTTGGGATTGATGTGAATTTGTGATACACTGCAATAAAAGACATATTTTTCTTTGTTTGTTTGTTCTTTTTGCTCACTATTATCACTGGTAGAAATGAAGCCATCATTGTAGAGTTTAAAAAGTTATTTGTTTTCAATGCCACTTTTATCACCTTTTCCGGGGGTTCCCATCATTAGATTTCTCGCAATGACGCAAAATGATGCCAGCTCTCTCCTCTCTCCTTTAATTTCAACACATGCTTGAAGAGGTGAAAGGAACAGGCATGCTGTGGCCCCTTCTGAATTTTTTTTACACATCTGCCTTTTTTAATTTGTGTAAGAAAATTTAAAAAAAATGAAAAAAGACTATATCCACTGCCCTATGAGGAAGTTCTGGAGGACATCATTAAGACCGTTTGGACAGAACAATTTGGGAATCTCGAAGAATTGAGATACCCGGGGAAGGCTGCACTAGTTTGCCCAGGTTTTGTTTGCCTGCCCTGCCCTGCACTTCCTCATGAGGCACACCGAGGATAAAAATGGAAGTTTCATAGCTATAAGGATGAGAATCCATCAAATATTTCTTCTTCTATGATCCCTCGTGGACTATATTGCGGGGCACTCGTTGGGTGCCCTGATGTATCTAAAAACTAGAACTCTCAACAGCGGCATCATCTCAGTAGTTTTCTTCAGCTGCTTCAAAAAGTTCAAGTGTCTGGGGTTATGTTTTGGATTCTGTATCCCTTTAACAATTTGCAACATTGAGGTGCCATCTTTTGGACGTTTTTATAATTTAGCTCAGATTTTGATCTAGCACAGCATTTTTCTTGCTCAATGAAAACTGTGGAATGTGGTCAAATATTTCTTTTAGCATGTCGGCAGTTACAAAAAAAATAATTTTATTGGACAATTTTAAAATTTATTGAATCTACCTAACTTATGTCCTGTTGCTGACCATTTATGTCCTGCTGATGACCATTTATGCCCTGTTGCTGACCATTCATAACCTGCTGCTGATCATTTACGTCCTTATCGACTATATATTAATAATGATAATGCTATTCTGATCATTGTTGTGCTTGACAGAGAGGACCCAGAAGAGGCCCAGGCCCACGACCTGGCCCACGTAGGGGACCTGTCGTACGTAGACCCGTCGTAGCCGTCGGAGCCGTAGCCGCCACCGCAGCCGTTGTGTCAAGCAGCTCAAGGAGGCAAGAGCCTGCACAGCACACGACGGTGATTGTGCAAGAGAGAGAGCCCAGCCCCGAACCCGAGCCCGCCCCAACCATGCCAGCCCCACCACCAGGTGGCAGCTATACTGTGACGGTAAACATTTGACAATATCTATTTTATTCATCGAAATTTATGTTGCTCTTGATAGGAAAAATGCCTACTAATACCCCAAAGGAAGTACTGATAACCACAATGTCGAACGAATTCAATTCAGTGGTTCACCCCAAAAAACCTTAAACTTGACAGAAACCTAAAACTAAGATGCTGGTTGTTTTTCGAAAGGCCTGAGCGACCTTTTAATAACTCAATAAATCATTGTTGAACGTCTAAATTAATCATTCATTTAAAACTTCATCAAACAATTTTCTTTTCTAAACTCTGAATTTTACCCTGACTATGTAGTTTATACATAAGCCTGAGACAACAACCAATAACTGGATTATGAGCGTCTAAGCGAAGATAAAATCATTTATAGATAAACTATGAAATGTCTATAATTGACATAATATATAAAACGAATATGCTATGCATCAATAACGGTTGAATACTATTATTTAATGTGTTGACAGTATAATAATAACGCAGCTCCACAAGGCGCGCCACCACCAGGACAACCAGGACAACCCCCACAAGGATATTATTACCCACCTCCTCCACAAGGTAAATATTACACTTTGTTTAACCCTTTAACCGCCGGTGTCGCATATATTCGGGTTTTCATTTTTTATTAGCACATTAAGTACCACATTTCAAATATGTTAAAGATAAAATGTGACATCAGCCAGCAAAATTTGAAAAGAGTTGACCTCCATTTTGTAAGATCTGAATAATTTTCACTCACTTAAAGTTGTGGATCGCGTCAGCGAGACACAACTTCAAGTGGGTAAAAATTCAAATTGAATAATTTGGCGGTGAAATGGTTAAAAGCCTATCCTAACACGTGATTACATAGGGATTGATTGTGTAAGGAAAGTTAGGAAGCTACAGTCTGGTATTACCGACTGACTGGGAGTTGATACTCAGTAATTGTACACAGAATAGCGTTGAATTCAACGTGTGTCGCGGACCTTCCGCCGTATCGGCCCTTAAACATGTTGAGGGCCGGTCCTATACAATGTGCTGTACAAATCATTAGCGAAAGTGATCAAAATTATCACTCTGTATGTGGCTGGGTCTTTATATCCCAGTCACAGCGCATTCCTAGCGTTCTAGATGTTCGCTTTAAGGTACAATCCATGCACAGTCGATGAACAATACATAGATCAGAAATAAAAAAGACGCTCCGATCATCGTCGAGGGTAATGTATTTTGGTCAGATGATATATTATATAAATTGCGGTATATTTGATGGAGATGTATTAAATGCTTGGGGTCCGTTAGGTATGTCTGACATAGTTCCAATGCTGGTTCGGCACCCTTTGTGCGTGCGTGGCATATTTCTGGTATGTAAATTAGGTCATACAATTTGTGCATGCACAATTTGTTGCAGCGTTCTGGACGCAGACAAGTAAATGCATAGAGTTGGTCTAGCGTATTCACAAATAATAACAAATGCTGACGCACGCCCAGCAAAATAACTACCCTCTAGCCAACATTGCATTTTTTTCTAGGGTATGCCCCCCCCCCCTTGCAATTAAGTGAATATGGGAGTACTGAACACTTTTCTAGATCCTTCCATCGTCACTGTCCTCGCACTAGCGTATCTCTGCATATTCATTTATTATTAAACCTGATGTTTGTTTACATTGCTGAGCAGTCATTCTCTTCAAAATCCTGACAAAAATAATCAACCCAAAACGACATACTCGTCTCATTTTAAATTTGCATGCATAGTGGTTCATCACACACAAAATATCAGTAACGAATTCCCATGTATGTCCATCAAGCGACAATGCACTACCAAAATGTACACATTTTTTCATGCATTAGCAATGTGTCAGTGTATGTGGACGTTTTGCTCAGTTTTATTGTAGTTGACATATACAGGAGACACAGTCCGCGCATCGGAAATAGAAAATGTGAGCAATGTGGTTGCGCGCCATTTAATTCTGTTTGAAAAAGATAGTGAGTCAAAGATGAGTGCTCAGCTTGTTGTATACCAGTACCTAAATCAGACACACAAATCAACGAATACTCAGAAAGAGCACTGAGGGTATGTGAAAGCCCAGTCATACATACAATTCGCACGTCCAGCGCACTAAAAATAAACAATTTAGTCAGTTGTGATTTGCTGGGCGTGCGTCAGAATTCGTTGATGATTTAACAATCTCGAACGTCGAATTAATACTCCAGTCACACATACACGACGCACAGCCCACGCCTTGAGTGACAAAAATTAGAGCAGTGCGTCGTTGTGCATCCATGATTTTTGTCAGGATATGAGAAGAGCCAACGAGTTTAAGACGAATATACAGCGTGGTATAAATAAATCAGGTGTATAAATCAGCAAATACGCAGTGTTTCGCCATCGCGTTGCGCGTTAGCAGGGCGACAAAGTTACACCGCGCATCGCCCGCGTGAGCCACGAATAAGTCAGAAAGCATTTACCACGCCCCATATACGTTATATGTTCGCTGGACATTCGTTTTGAAACCGTTGGATGGGCGCTATATGTGCGCTCAGTGCATGCATTTTTTAGTTTTTTTTCGACCGCAAGGCTCAGTCACACATAGTCGACGCACGACCCATGCACTGAAAATTGTTGTTTTTTCCAGAGCGTCTGTTGTGCGTCGGTCGTGCGTCAGTACTCGTTACTGGTTCGTGGAGGACGCTGCACTAACGCCACCCATATTTTCGTGCGCTGTGTAATCGCCAAAGGAAGCTGGGTATGTTTAAGATATTGAACGCATAAGAACGCATAAATGTACACGCCGGAGGACCGCCGGAAACACGTAGGGCGCGCTAGAACAACGTTATATCAACGACAAATACGCTTGCTTTGTACCACATGGCTGCCAGTGCGCCGGGCAGTCGCATGCAGGCAATGCGCCTGCCCTGTACTGCGCTGCATGAGCGCTGGAAGCAAACGCTAGGCGCACTCCAGCAGTTCGTCTAGCGCTCAAGCAACAGGCTGTGACTATGTTATTTCTGCAGCTTAGCCCATGGAGTTCTGAAGAACGACATTTTATCATTTGAGGCGGTGTTTCACACGATACACGGCTTTAAGAGCAGAATTTGTTTTTAATTTGTGACTGAGACTGGCGCTGGTCTGACGTTCTTAATTCACACGTAGAAAAAGGCTCACATTTTTGAACAATCAGATAATGTGCGCAGAGGTTGCCGCACACAATAAATGAATAACGTTCATCCGGCGTTCTCGTCAAATCATCAACGAATTCTGATGCATGCCCAGCGAATCACAACGCACTGACTAAAATTCCTATTTTTGTGCACTTGACGTGCGTGATGGTATGTGTGACTGAGCCTTAACGTTATTCATTTATTGTGTTCGCCAACTTTTGCGCACATTTTCTGCATGTTCATAAATGTGAGCGTTTTTCCACGTGTGAATGGAGACGACATAAGAACGCCAGACCAGCGCCAGTCTATAATGTTAGGCACAAGTAGAGCATACGCTCTTAATTCGTTGCGGCTGTTCCAGTTGCACATACACGACGCACAGTCCATGCATGAAAGTATAAGAAATAACAATTGGAGTCCGGATCGGGAAAAACGTAGCGGGCTGGTAACGAATGCGCAGCGTGTTTCCAACGCAAAGGGCGAATGAACAGCACGTTGCTAACGCGTTGGACGCATACAGAGCGAATTAAACCTTAGAACACTCATGTCGACGATTATATTAACTTTTATTAGTTTGTTTGGAACCCATGTAACCATGTTTAAAAGAAAAAATGTGTCCTAAATTTATTATGACATTATAAGTTTTGACTTAATTTCCACTGATCAACAACATTTTCAGCCCTTAAGCCATGTATCGCGTAAAACAACATCTCAAATGACTAAAAATTAAATGTTGCTCTTCAGAGCTCTAAGAGTTGAGCTGCAAAAATAACACAGTTACAGCCTTTTGCTCGAGCGCTGGACGTACCACCGGCATGTGGTCAGCGCCTGCTTGAGCGTTCATGCAGGGCAGGGCAGCCGCAATGCCCGCGACTGCGCGGCGTGCTCAACGTGCAGCCATGTAACACAAAGCAAACGTATCTTGCGTTGATATGACGTTGTTCTAGCGTGCCCTACATGTTTCTGGTGTACATTGATGCGTTCTCATGCGTTCAATATTTCAAACATGCCCAACTTCTTATGGAGCTCACACTGCGCACAAAAATATGCATAGCATTAGTGCAGCCCGCTCCCGCCCACTCTATTAGAAGAGATCAATTTTTAGTGGTTCGGTCGTGCGTCGGCTATGTGTAACTGAGCCTCACATCTGAAAAATACCCCGGGAAATGACAGCACTGTGCACACTTATAACACCCATCTGCTGAGTTTTTCATTTGTTATCTGTGCAGATATGTTATACATTCATCTTACTATATGTCATCCCCTGTAATAAGTAACACTACTCCCAATATTTAAATTATATATATGTTGCTGTATATAATGACAGAAAGCTTAAAAAAAACCTTGTTCTGATGGCTGTAAAATATTATATTTAAGCTAATATTATATTCGTGATGTTATTATAATTTGCTGATATTATATAATAACACTTTTAATATGTTCTATGGTCACAGTATAATATTGTATATTTCTAGGTTACTACTACCCACCAGCCCCACAAGGCTACTACTACCCGCCAGGTGGCGCCCCTCCACCACAAGGTCAGCCAGCCCAAGGTCAGCCGCCAGCCAACAACGGCGCTCCACCAGCATACCCTCAATAGACAATTATCTATTATGAGACGATGGCCCAATGCTTCTACATCTCAGATGTTGGCTCAACATTGAGAACGTGCAGGAGTAGAATCTAGCAGAATACAATCATGTCCAGAATTACACAGAAAACACCCCGAAAAAACATTCTCTGCAATACCATGACTTCATTCCCAAACAATCGCCGTCAATGAATGGAGACGACCAGATATATGACATATATCTTAATGAGTGTTGTAGCTGTATTATTAAAATTATACACACATGGTATTCATACGAAAAAAAACAAGCTTCGTTTTTCAGAATATTTTTCCTTTTGTGTAAAATTATGTATATTAGTGTATAATCCACGATTCTTCCCAAAGTATCAATTTATTTTAGCATGTATCTAATGAGGTTTTAAAGTAATAATCATATTGTTATGCTCAGTCAAAACATTCTTTGTACATGTTTATGTTTTATATGTTATAGTTGGGGTTGTATTTTAAAATATATAACGGAATGACTTAAGTACATACCATGTATGCATTTAAATATTATATTTAGCTAGTTTTATATTTAGGTCGAAATGGGTTAATTTAAAATATGGAGAATTTAAATTAATATCCACTCAATTATGTCCTAAAACGATAAATTTTACAGATTTTAAAAATAAATTACCAGTTTATATTTAAAATACAATTCACTTTTAAAACTCTCAAATAAATAATAATGACACTGTCGTTAACACAATGTTACGCACTATCTGCTGACACAGGCCTGATTTGTTATTAACAGCAATTAAATATATCTTTCTTTTCATTACTCGTTATTCTAGCACTGTTATATTATTAGATTGCACTAAATAATACATAGTCAAATGCACTACTGCTATTATGGGGGTGATTGTATGTAACTGTGTACCTTGTTTAAAACAGTGTTGTACTCAATAAATATTTGGTATGTGTTACTACGCGTTTGTTGTCTTAAAGATATAGCCATGAAAAAAATTGGGCATTGGATTAAAAAAAAAATGGGGCCATGTTACACCGCTAATCACGACTATAGTCGTTTTTAATTTGTTTTATTTGACGATCAAATCGCAGTTATTGGGAATGAAATGACTGTTTAAGCATCCGAATTTGTAAATATTTGGTCTCAAATTTAACAAATAATAGGTAATTTTCAAACACTTGAGGTTGTGTCTCGCTACCGCGATCCACAACCTCAAGTGATTACAAATTTATAAATTTAAAAATTAGATAACTGGATAAGGGTTAACAACATTCACCCGAGTAACGGCCAATATAAAATTACACATTTTGTATTTTATAGAAGAAGAGAAAGTTCAAAACATAAAGAAAACAGTTATAATATGTTTGAAAAAATGCACGATACCTAGTCTACTTTTAAACATGGTAAATTATTATTTTTTAATCATATAATAAACATAATAAATATGTTTATATTTAATTGGAATTTTCACCGACTTGAAGTTTGTCTCGCTGAAGCGACCCATAACTTCAAGTGCGTGAAAATTATTCAGATTTTACAAAATCGAAGTTAACTGTTTTGAAATTTTGGTGATAGATGTCACGTTTCATCTTTAACATGCTACTTACTGTACTAATAAAAGAATAAAAAACAAATTTTAATCGTGAGCGGCTCTGTGTCCTTCTTTGCTCATCGCTCGGACGTCTGCCATTTGAATTATGCTTTTATGCACATTGAAGAGGGCAAGAAGATCCCCCAATATTTTAAAGATCTAGCTCTGTGGCATAATGCGATCTCTCAAGCATGAAGCAATCGTCGCCTACCTTGATGACTTTAATTATAGCACACACAGTTGTAAGTCTATAGTCAGGTACGTGGCGCTAAATACAATCATAAATGTCAGTTGTGCGTGAGCTAGGTTTCGCCATAATTATTTAAAAAACTAGTGACGCCAACAACTGGATTGATGTTTTTGGGTGGGACTCAGAGAAACAGGTTTTGGTACTCCCGAATTAAAAGTTAAAATCAACCCAGCACAAAATATAAAGGTCACAAAGAAGCAGCTTCAGACGCTGGTGTGGAAGCTCTCTTGGGCCGCATTTACGACAACTGACCATATGAACAGTCTGCTCGTACCAATTCCCAGCAGACACAATGCATTGAATCAATGTTGATTTAACGTTGGCCCACCGTCTGCGACGTTGGGCCAACGTTAGGCCAACTTTGATTCAACGTATTGTGCCTGCTATGTTGGTACAGGACGAGCATTACGTGTGACGCCCGCGTCGATCCCACATGGTGGTCCGACTTCATGGATGTGTTCCACGGCATCACGCCAATGATTGAAAAATGTCCTGCTGCCGCTGCTGGGCCAGTGTGAGGAGCGCGCAGCGCGTGGCCCTGTACGAGATTAACGCCGTTACACTGGTTTTAACTGTTAAACCTTAACTCGACGACGCCGCCATTAACCGTGCTCGCCTAGTCACATCGAGAAGTGTTGAAATATTTCTCTGAAAAGCCCACGCTGGTTTCAGCGGAGTTCGAACTCGGGACGCATGCCTGTCCCATTCTCTTACTGGAACAGTATTCTTCTACCCGTCTGCAAAGCATCGGATGGCGGTAGATAGGCTATTACCAATAATTTTTATATCGCGCGCTGTTCTCTGCAAAAAATAAATAAAATAAAAACAGTTTGATAATGGTTGAAAAAGTCCAAATTTCGATTCTGTATTATTTTTAGTTTTTATTTCGCCAGTACAATTCTACCATAATATATCCTTTTAAAATTAGCATTGCACGTTGCTAATAACCAGTTTTCCATTTATTTATATCTTACGTCCGTCTCTAATTTTACACAATAACGTGTTAAATTTTAATCTTGCTCCACTATGTTAATTATCATGATTATGCTGCTAATTATTAGTCAGTTCTGAGACAATCCCAACAATGACACGAAAAATGACCGCTTTATTGTTTTCACCAACTGTCCTGTTTTGAATATTATCATACTTTGGCGAAGGAATGTTGGATGTAGATGGCAGAGCTGTGCAACCATCTTCCCAGCTAACAAAAACACACATCTGTTTAACATTTGTACATTGTCGGCCCAACGTCTTCGACGTTGGTCCAACGTTGTACAAATGCTATACAAATGTTTTGTGTTTACTGGTTTGATGTGATATGACCCAGTACAGCGTCAGTGTGGCCTATCCCAGATCAATCCCAGAATCACCAGGTCTCGGCCACCCATCCTAAATACCTGCGAGCTTATTATATCATCTCGAATGGATCAGAGCTAATTAAATATAGCTCTTTCTTATCCACATCTATCCTGATAGCAAAATGCATAGTGGGACAGTAAAAGTATAGCGGAACAGTAATGTTTTTCAGCCCAATCTTTTGCTTACAATTTACGTTTGAGATGACAGCAGCCTGAGAAAATGATAATCATTCAATTATTGATATTACATTCTTTCTTCATAGCTGTCATATTTGATCACGGTAGAGTCAAACCTCTGCTGTGAATATATGTTAAATCTTGAAAAAAATGTAAATACATTTTAGGTGGGTCATTTCATATACATCACTTAATCCCGGCACAGACATTCCACCTTTACACGTCACCTCGTCACATGATATATGCTTATCTGCATTAAAATAATTTATTTAACCGAAAATCCTAAATATAGACTGATATGGGATGGGTAAGAAATCAAATAGATATACTAGTATTTAGTGTTTTGTAAATCATCGCGCATACTATATTGGTTGCAAGAAAATGTAATCAATTAATTGTTCAGCTTTGTGACATGAAGTACTTTATTAACCCAACATACAACATACCCCTGCAATGATACAATGTTATATCATCGCCATGGCTGCTAACCCTTTAACCGCCGGTGTCGCATATATTCAGGTTTCCAGTTTTTATTAGCACATTAAGTATCACCTTTTAAACATTCCATTAATTTGTTTGACCCTGTTACTGTTAGTCTAGTTGAACTAATGGTTGATATGTTCCATCATATTTGTGTTTTTCTATATTCTCCAGAAAAAAGATTTTCTACCATGAAGTTGTTATAGTCCAGGCTGTTAGGGTCAAAATAGTGTGCACTTTTGGAAGAAATTACCATATTTTGCCAAGATGATCAGTAACATGTACTCTTTCGATCCTGATATAGCGAAGTCAATCCTGACACGATTAACACATAATTAACACCTAATTAGTATCCATAATTGGCAAAACCACCAAAAAATCCGGAAAAAATAATATCTCAAGAATCGGTGGATCGATTTTAATGATCTTGAGTTGTGTTATTTATCTGACGTATAGCCTACAGGAGAAAAACATCCCTCAGATGATTAATGGTCAAGGTCACGTGATGCATCTAAGTCAAGGTCAGATGTGAGCAAAGTTTAAAAATTCAGAGCAAAAAAAATAATATTAGATCTTTCAAAATACCAGCGTATGCACTGATAAATATAAAAAATTAAAAGCAGAGAACGGTTCTATGTCAGTGAATATGATTATTTCAAATTAATACACGTGATACACCAATCTAACAGCTTTTATTTGATGTCATAATGAAATTTATATGTCTAAAACTGGGATCATTATGATCTAGACAAGTGATCTACTTATGGATTGGTTATACTACAGATGGCTCATGTATGACTCGTCATCTGAGGAATAATTCAGTCTATTTCATTTAGTTTCTTTTAAAACATTTCTAATTAAATTCCACTGAGCATAATGACGATTATCAAGACTGAAACACAAAGACTCGATTTGAACGCTGCACAAATTTGAGTAACATTTCCAGTTTTAGTGCTGTTTTCCAGAGCCTGTAGTAGCTGACATATTTGCTTTTCCGCAGGGTATAAATATGCACAATATTGACAAAGGTCCGAGTAGGATAATGTTACTTGCTTGAATAACCAATATTTTACATCATCGATTGTAACGTTGAATTGACAAGTTCACCACGTGGGCAATTTTGCTATTTATGTATGTCCTACAAGTATCGAATCTATTTTTTTATTGCTCAGATAAAAAAACATTTTTACGTTGATATAAACCCTATCATATAATTTAAATTGGCATTAAATTAATTAATTCCATGTCAGAGACGCCCATTACAAAAGTTCCAAATATATTTCGAATGTTACCTTGACGTTGACCTTGAAGTTATTGATTCACCTTGACCTTTATACGATATATAGCAGTACCTAACAGTTTGTAGAACATTAAAATACACAGTGTATTAAGATAATATAATTAAAATCATAACGTTGATTCATTACGAAACATGTGCGAAAAAGAGAATTTATGGGTGGACCACTTGTCCAAACAATTACGCCCCCCGGTTATACAACTTAACTCGAACAAACCATAAAGCACTCCTTTTTCAATTGAATCAGTTAGAAAAATTGACCCGGGATAATCACAAAAAAACGAATTATTAATGTTATTAATAATTTTTGATGTATGCCTATGTAGGCCTATAGGGACAATTTTTAATATTTTTTGGACAAACCGTGTTTTCCTTTACATTCCTTGGAAGTGTTTTAGCACAATGGTTCTTGTTAACTTGAAATTGTCATTATTTGTATCATTATCAGATTATATGAGGAATGTTATTGTGTATAGAAGTAGGCCTACATATACCGAATTTTTTGTTCTCATTGACATCGCAATAGAACATAATGCATCACAGTATATAATACACCGCCCTTATGACAGCTGGGGAAATAACAATTCAATATCAACGTCACGTTTTATCAGTTGATCTGTTTACTTTACACGTTGACAACGTGTAAAGTAAACAGATCAGCTGATAAAATTATCATGTGTGAGGTGAAATTATCTTTATAATTTTACGAATTATCGGCATCAACAGCTTACAGATTTGTTTCAAAATATTTCAACCAGCTAAACTAACGCTCATACATAGCCCTTCAATAATAAGATATAGACATTCTAAATCAAATAATGGAGTTTGATAATTGACAGTATATGTACAGCTGCGTCATTACTCTTATCAAAGATGGCTAATATCCAGTAATAACCTATGAACAGTGTCAAATCAGGTATTCAGTATGAATCATATTGTCATGTTATCTTGTCTGCCAGTTATTGATTAATATTATCACTGATTATTAACTAGGAAAATAGAGCTTATACAGTCCCTTTGTATATCTACTCAGCCATTTAATGATAGTGTCCGCTACAGAGATCTAATCCTCTCTAAACATCACTTGAGCAACAACAATGTAATCAAAATATGTTTAATTGTAGGTCAAGATGCTATATAAGTGAAATTATGAGTGTTGCCAAAAAAGAGTAATGTATTAAATTTATTTTTGCAAAAAATTTTACATTTAAAACTATTAAAATATTGTTCTCCCATGTCACTATAGCAAGCTATAACTTATTACAGCCTACTAACTCCTCTCTAGATGACAGTGGTTGATGTGTTATTGTAGTGTTGGGTGATAACATTAATCACATACTGTGGACCCTGATCCCGGGCAGATCTAGAACATACAGGGATCTGTGTTCAGCCACATAAGGACCTAATTACTTATCACAAATATAATAACACAGACATAAGCTACATAATCATTTCCCCTGAAATCAGAACACCTTGGTTTTTAACAAATAAATAAAGCATATTTTCTAACTCATGTCTAATAACGTATGTCTAATTATTATTTCTGAGTCAGCCCGGACGCCGTTATCATATAACGGCAGATCTCTATGAGATATCACGCGACTTTGGGTAACAGTTGGGACAATACCTGCGACGCTGGCCCAGCGTTAAATAGACGCTTCCTGTTCGCGCCCGAGGCGACTCCAGCAACCAGTGTTGGTTTAATGTTGGTCCAACGTCCACGACGCTGGCCCAACCTCAAACCAACACTAGTTCGTGTTTCTTGGATGTCTGCTCGGGTTTCTTATCAACCGCATGCCCAACAAAGACGAGACGTTCACCCGATGTTGGTTTGATGTTGGCCCAGCGTCGTAGACGCTGGGCCAACATTAAACTAACATTTGGTGGACGTCTCGTGACGGTGACAGCCGGTGGATCACTCCGCCTGTTATCAGTTAACAGAGAAACCACGTGAGGATTACCTGTACTTTACCAGTTTAGTCACCTTCGCCATAACACATTATTGATTCGAACCCCCACCCCCCCCCCCCCCACCCCACCCCCCAGGTCGACACTGGCCATTTCGTAACAGTGACAGTGCGCTTACACCTGGCTTTGCTACTGACTTCGTCACATGAACTTTCGGCAGCGATAAACAACAAACTCCCCTGATTGTTCATCTGAGTTCACAAGAGTTTAAGGCTACATTTTTGTTGGAATCCACCAGCATCACTCAGCATGTTTATGGTAAGTAGACTTGAATTAATTAGTTTAATTTACACGCTCTTTTTATGTCCTGATAGATCAATCCTATGCAAAATTACCAAGTCGAGGGTCAATAGCTTGTGCAAACACTTTCGCTTGCCTAAAATATATATGGGTGGTCTCATATTGATGGCTAAGTGAAAGGCAATCAAGGGTGATAAAATGTACCTATGTTATAGTACGCACTTGTTAAAGTAGGCCGTCTCAGCTGTTTTGAACACTGGCTACAAATTATTTTCGTTATTTTTATGAAACTTTATTACGTTGCTCAATGTTTACTTGTTGTCTCTGTACAAATTGCACGCTCTTTTCTTCTTGCATATTGTGTTTCAAATACGTTTATAAAGTTGGTCTAATATATTTATTATGTTAACAGGTGGATGTCTGCTAGAGATGGTATCACTGATACCTGTTCTCAGTTAACACAAAACATTTTTATAACATTTGTATAGTGTTGGACCAACGTTGAAGACGTTGGGCCGACGTTTTACAAATGTTATACAAATGTGTTTGCTGGGTTAGCGATGTAAAGATCAAGAGATTCATTCTACAGCTTTGTGACCACAATTAAAATTAAAATTAAACAATAGTAAAGTAAAACAAGTAAAACGTTACCAAAAGTAGACGTAAGCAATACATTTGATAAATGTAAAACATATTGTAAATCTATACAGTAAGTTTACAGGATCATATGGGAATTTTCGGCTCGTCGAGAGAGACATTGCCTGTGTAGAAGATGTATATGTTTAAACGCTTTAAAATCAGTCTGTTTATTAATTGCTACGCGTAACGAGATATAGCTTCAACCTTGAAAAAATGTCTAATATAAGTCTTTATACAGCGCATAATATACAGCACTAAAAACACGAAACAATGAACCAATGCCGTTTTAATGTTAGGCCAGCGCTGCAGACGATGGCCACTCATTAAACCGGTATTGTGTCAATGTCCTGTGTTTGCTGGGATTATGCTACCAATAACACCATTATATGGGCCTACTGTTAATTAGTGCATATATTTGTCAATGTAGCTTTGTATAAATTGTAAACATTGGTTTTATATAACACTTTTCAAACATCACGCGACCAGTTCAGCGAAACAATGTTGCACACTACAAATAGAAAAGCGGTTGAATAATTAACAATTCAATTTCGAAGCTCCAGCACCAAAGCTTACAGGTACATAGATACAATAATTGGAAATAAATAAAAACTGTTTTTGTTTTTCAATGAAAACTTAAGACCCTTGGAAACCGCTGAAATCAAGGTGATGGAGCGAAACTAGATTCAAGTAGCTAATTATATTTCTATCCTACATAAATACTTGACACATACGTCTTTCAAAATACAAAAAAATATATTAATTTGTCGATGTAATTAATATATATATATATATATATATAATTTCTGAATTATTATCCCATCGATGTCGATGTTAGTGTCACAAAATTATTTATTTAATTATTTTAAAAGCTAATTCATTAGCAGATAATTATTTCATGATCGTTTTTATTGTTTCATGATGCGTATAGATAATAAGTGATAGAACATTGTGAAAACTCTCATTCTCCCATCATCCTTCCACATAAACCTTCAACCCTTTCACCACTGAAGCCCGTTTTTAAGTGCTGAATGCTATGGCATTCAGCACTTAAAAACGGGCTTCAGTGGTGAAAGGGTTAAGCGCTAAGTACAACTATAATCGTTTTAAATCTGTTTTATCAGCAATTTGAATCCAATCACCGTTATTGGGAATAAATTGAGTGTTTAAACATCAGCATTTGCTAATGTGTGGTCCAAAATTAATTAAATACAAGTGGGCGTAATTTTCATCTACGTCTTCATGTGGATAAAAAAAATTTAGAAGACCTAGAGGGAGAAGGGTTACACTGTGGCTGGTATCGTTATTTTGGAAAAATACCTCATAAAATATGATCATTATCAGCAAATTTTCCAAGCTTTTCTGTCAGTGTATGATACTTTTTAAACTGTGTGAGAAATCCAATTGTACATCTGACTATATAGCGTCATATGCCTCGGTCAGCACTGGTTGACATGTTAAAATAGGCATCTTTTTTTAAATATGTCAGAAATATGTAAAAAAATTTATCTTTCTGTAAATTGTTTTTGAAATGAACTTTTGATAATGAAGGTGGTCTCTTAGATAGGTTATATAATGACATTATCACAATCAATATGTCAAATATAATATACAACTATCTGACTAATATTTTATGTTTGCTTGCAAATAATTATTGTCCCTGATGAAAAAACCCGATGTTTAATTGTGTCGTCAATGTATTTAGTAACATAATATTTACGACAGGCAACAGTAATCCTACAAAGCTACATGGGTCCTTGGATCAGTGTCATGGAAATTAAATACTAGTACTTTTGCCAATAAATAACCTTGAACATCGTAATTTATGACCTTGATAATGATATTGACATGAGTCTGACCACACAAATCTATTTATCAGCAATAGGGAACATTCAAAATTAGCATTAGATCTTCATCACCAAAAATAACGGCGATATTATGTTTAATCACTTGGCTCACAAGCAGCGGCATTTAGATTTTATTTCAATTTAATATAGATTTAAATTCAATTTTTAAAGTTTAATGTTAATTTTAAAGTTAAAGGAAGCGGTTATTTTAAACTATCAATAAACCAAAATACAAACGAATGTTTCTGGATTGATTTCCTTGACTGCGATATTAAATTTATTTATTTTGATGGCAGTTTAGGCGGCCATTTTTAATTTTATTTATTTTTTGCTATTCATTCTGAAAACACCCTGCCACATAACACCCTACTAAATTGAAGAAATAAATCGAACTTCTTTCCAGACTGTTTCATTTGACTATATTATTGTATATGGTAATTAATTACACTCATACATAACCCTGAACATAACCTTTGACCCAATATCTCGAAACATTAAAAAGACAAAGGGAACAGATTAGGCATGACACTAAACAACAGTTTGTAATATATACAATGCTTTGATTCAAACGAGAGCTGAAATAAATACATTTATCATTTTTACGGTAATGTAGATGTCACCAGATGTCACGCCCTTTTGACACCAAGTGTAGGCCTACGATTGTTATGATTTATCTCAGCTACTACACGAAATTTAAAAAAATATCACTGCAATTAAATCACTCCCTCACAGCTGAATACGTGTGGCCGTTCTGATGGGACAATGCTCCAGTTGGTCAAGAGCTGAAAGGAACCCAAACCCGATGACGGTCGAAGTTAATATAAATTGGATGATAAAAAGCAAACTGATCGCTTTGTCCCTTTTAACTAACTAAGAAACCAATAAATAATTCAATATGACTCTCCAAACTCCGGATTTTCTAATATATGTACCAAGATGTTAATGCATTATTGTCATTAAAAAAAAGACAATGATTATTTTCAGCGAGGAAGAAGAGTAAGAAGACGTCGGGCAGTGCTGGTAGGTGGCGCCTGTGCCCTGGCTGTCAGCAACTCAAATAGGAGAGCGTACAACAGAGGTGCAGAGGAGTCCAGTACGACCACGATTATACAAGAGGCTCCCAAGAAAACCACTAGGGCTGCGGTAAATACCATACTGTTATACTTAAAATTATGTTGAATATTGTCATTATGTCTTATTCACCAATAAACAAGATTAACATCGATATATAAATAAAATCTCAAGGATGAGGAGGGTGGGTTTATTATGGATGTATGGATGTACATGTACAGTACGATTGGATGGACGGACCGATGAATGCATGGACGGATGGATGAATGGATTATTGGGTGGGTGGGTGATATGAATGAATGATTTGTATGAATGAATAAATGAATGATGAATGAATGAATCAGCAAATGAATATATGTGATGAACGAATGAACATACGCATCAATGTAATTGGCGTCCATTGAAATCCTGTATGCCTGTATTAAGGCCACATAATTACATATAATAAATCATATTAGGTTGTAACAATTGTTAATGTTGTTTGTATGATTATTTCTAGGCGCCAGCACCAGCGCCAGGGTATTACCCACCACCCCAACAAGGTAAGTACCATAGACCAACATTCATGATTATATAATTGAGTATATTATCCAATACAATCACACTTATTACTCTTCATCTCCACTATGTAAATAATGTATTACATATACAATCAGACTTATTACTCTCTATCTCCACAATGTATATAATGTATTACATATACAATCAGACTTATTACTCTCCATCTCCACTATGTAAATAATGTATTACATATACAATCAGACTTATTACTCTCCATCTCCACTATGTAAATAATGTATTACATATACAATCAGACTTATTACTCTCCATCTCCACAAAGTAAATAATGTATTACATACTCAATCACACTTATTACCCCCCCCCCCCCCACCTCCACAATGTAAATTATGTACATACTCAATCAAACCATAGAGTTCAAACTTATTACTCTCCATCTACACAATGTCAATAATATATTACATATACAATCAGATTTATTACTATCTATCTCCACAAAGTAAATAGTATATTACATACATAATCAGACTTATTACTCTTAAATTAAAGAGTATTTAAAACATGTATTACATACACACACCTTTATTAGCCTTCACCTCTACACAGTAAATAATATATTACAATGTGAATCATAAAATTCACATCCAGATATCCTCATATTAAAAATTGTGATATTTTCTAATACATTTTGTTTAGTTAAGAAATGTCGAAAAGTTCATATATTCGGCACTAGCGGTAATAGGGCTAATTATGAATATTTTGATGATATTAGATTGTTGATTATTGTTTATGTTTCTATAGGTTACTACTACCCACCCCCACCACAGGGTTATTACTACCCTCAGGGCCAACCAGGGGCGGACGCTGCGGGCAGACCACCACCACCACCAGGCTACTACTACCCACCACAAGGTGCCGCCCCAGCCCCACAAGGTGCCCCAGCCCCACAGCAGCAGTACGCAGCGCCCCCAGCCTACCCGGCCAGTGGCGCCCCCATACAGCAAACACAACCGGCACCACAGCAACCAACGCAAGCTTACGCGCCTACCCAGCAGGCGGCGGCACTACCTGCAAAGCCTGCTCCCACGGCACCAGCAGGGACGGCACCCCCACCGTACTCTGCAACCCCACAGGCCAGCACTAACAGCACGTCTAATGATGAGGTGCTCATCAGATTTTAAATAATACTGCTCTTGCAAAGGCAGTATTACTTGACTGACAAGTGTAATTGAAGCAGGTAATCAATTGATTACCTGCTTTGATTACACGTGCCAGTCAAATCAAGTCGAATCGTTTAATATGTACTACTGTTCCAGATTTTGTCATAATATACTAGGCTACTGATGACCTGGTAGACTTGTAATCAATGATATAAAGACAATTATATCCTCAGTGTGGACAAAATTACTTGATATATTTAAACCGACATATTTTGCCATGGTTGGTTGAATGATACACTTTTTATATATTTTTTGTTTGAACGATTCACTAGTCTTGTGTATTAAGTGTATAGCAAAACTGTGCATTTACAATTTTTCATTATTAGACAACTTATACATTTGGAAAGAAACACAAATAAGACGTTTTCTGGATGTATGAGAACAATATATATGAGCGTACATCCCAGCAAACACGTGACATCGCCCTATTGGTGATTTATTGTTGGCCCAACGTGTGGGGCGAGGGCCCAACATGAAATCGACATTGGGTCCACGTCCCGTGTTATGTGGGATGTCATGCAATGTAGTCTTAAATTCTAAACTTGTGCCTCGCTGCCGCGATCCACAACGTCAATCACTAAAACACGTTCAGCAGTGAGATTTAAGTCACAAAGTAGGCCTGTGTGAGTGCACATACTTATGATATATTTCATTCTTTAAAATTAGTTAGGGCCTATTTAATTGCAGTAAAATAGTCGACATCTCTGTGGATTGCTCTGAGAATTAATGTGATGGCGACATTAGGCAAGTCTTGCGAATAAATATTTCTGTTCTCCGATTCATTCCCTTTACACGCATGTATCTTATAGACTATTCATCCACTTTCAGCCTAATTAAATACCACTCCCTTATGTTTAGTTGTACTCGTAGTTTATTGTTTATTGATTTCACTATGAATATTCTTAGGTCTCTAATAACAATGAATATATATATAGTATTTATATATGTAAATATCTCTATATGTTTAAAAGCACATAACTTCTACAAATAAATAATCATTTTCGTTAATTATTGGTATTAATTGATGTGTTCAACAAATGATTTATGTCCACAGTTCTCTATTTATAACATTGTATATCTCACATAGAATATTACTATGGAGGCATATATTTATTGTATCCAGATTCTAAATAATATACAAAACAGTGTGTTGAGCTGCCAATACATTCATTTTATTTGATGTCTGATGTCTAAATAATGGGCACATAGAGTTATGATATACCAAATGCATTTTTTCATGTATGCAATACTTTTTGTCACGCGCTTTTCTGTGATTTTTTTCTAACATTTTTTTCACAGATTATGTCGGAAGGCCTACTCACATATTTCAAACTGATCGTAATTATTCGATCTTATTCATCTGAAAATTGTTTCTGCAATATTGCGAAATATGTTTCTCTCCTTCTATAGTGACACGAATCCCCGATGTTAATCTTACTTTTTCATACATTAAATACTTACGAATGCTAAATCAATAGAAGTTTTGTACATGTTTACTAACTGTAGATACACAGATGAGATAAAGTTGTATTAATTATAGCTTTCTCCCCGTATTACAGTGTGTTGAATATCTAACTCTTTTAATTGAGTATTACAAATGTTACTAGAATTGTACGTACCATACCCTATAACCCTATAAACAGTAGTAGTATTTTGGTCCAATGTATTCGCAATATTGATGACCATATTAATACATATATACAACACGATGCTCACATATAGCTATGGTGAATTCATTAATGACACAGCGAGAGGCATATATTATCGTCCCCTTGGAGTTAGAAGGTGCTAAACTGCCACTTTGTTCAGCACCTTCTAACTCCAAGGAGACAATATGTATGTTGAATTCCTCCTTTTTATACCAGAGGGTGGTAGTGCAGGTTTCTTTTAATATTGCAGATTATAAAGTAACTAATGTCTGCAAGAGTATTGCTAGTTTGTAAATATTATTTGTAACTTGTTAAAAAATATTTAGAACTATTACAAAAAGTACTGATTGAGAATAAAACATATAATGCATGTACTACTTATTGTGAAATAAAAAAACACTCAATAAAACGTTAGAATTTTATTTGTTATATTAACTTAGGGAAATATTTTAATCTAGTAAATACTCAAACCCTTCTGTTAGGCTACCGCTATATGTATTAGCTGTGTGTTTACTAAGGAAGAACCATCGACTCGCTGGCTCTGAAGATATATAGTTTTATTCAGCAATAGACAATATAGCCTGTGCTTATGACCTACTGTATATAAAGTATACTCATGGTAATGATAAAAAATACAATAATAAAATATAAAGTAAACATGGTAAAAATAATTAAACTATAGCAAAAAAAATTATAATAACGTTACATTTTTTACAGAAAAGCGGCTGATTTTACCGCAACAGTAGTCCTTTATCTCCTTGAGCTAAAGAGCCCAATACATTTGTGCATAACGGGATGTCTAGTATATTGATAGTGACAGCATGGGTATGTTATGCGTTAACATAACATACAAAAAAACATTTGTCTCCAACACTGTTGACTTTCATTTCATGGTACTCCGGTACTCAACTAACTGTCAGAAATACCAAATAACTAAATTTAAGAAACTCAGTATTATCAAAGTGTGATATTATTTTTTAAAAACTAAATATATTAATAATAAAAATTCAACAATTTAATTAATTTAAAATCACAATTTCTATCTTCGTCATATTTTATGTTTATTAGCAATCAGAGTAGCACAACATCGTATGTGTTGTGTATCTCTGTTTCCCCCTCCCCCCTGTGAGGCATAAATAATAAAAAAACACTTGAACTTGACAACTTCAAGGAGGTAAAAAATACAAATACTTATTTGATTTGAGACCAATTTTTGGCTGATTTCAACTGATGATTTAACTGTAGCGGTAATCAAATCGTTATATTTATATTCTCAAATAGATGATATTGAGAGGAAATCTGTGTGACTTTTGAAAGAAATCACAGCTGTTGCTGTATTTGGTGGACATACATTTTAATGTAAATCGATTATTTGTATAGATTAATAAGGTGACTTTATGACATTAGTCCAGTCCTAAACATATGCCAAAGTAGCTCGCTGTATCAACGCGTCTTTCAAAAATAGGATTTTAGTAGCAGGATTTTAGTCATACTAGTATCATGATCCACACAAGCTACTGTCAACAGTGTCAATGGGGTCGTAAACTAGGATGGCTATGAACGTATATTGATGTCATAACCAGCTACTGCGCACTATAATTATTAAAAATATGAATAAACCTGATTTTTTTATTCGCCCGTATTAGAAATGTGCAATCTTTTGCCCAGTACCAGCAGCTGTATGATCCAAATACTAAATAATACACTGCATTATCATGATCATGCATGCATTAAAATAAAGAGATGGGATTCAATATCATACCATTATGAACCTACACTCTGAATAGTCTACTCCCCCCCCCCCCCCCACATACACTTAGAATCTGATGATTGAGATTAACTTAACTTTCTCCCTAATATTAACACTTTGCCTGCTGATCACGACAATAGTAATTTTCAATCCGTTTTATTGGCCGAATTAATCACTATTATTGGGAATGAAATAAGTGTTCAAACATCAAGATTTGCAAATGTTTGGTGTCAAATTGAACAGATATCAGTAGTTTTCAGCCACTTGAAGTTGTGGGTCGCGG
Source organism: Flabesymbios commensalis (assembly GCA_964017125.1). Taxonomy (NCBI): domain Eukaryota; kingdom Metazoa; phylum Annelida; class Polychaeta; order Terebellida; family Flabelligeridae; genus Flabesymbios; species Flabesymbios commensalis. Next base: position 26,341,725 of record OZ024914.1, read on the forward strand.
TAGCGAGACACAACTTCAAGTGGCGGAAAATTTAAATTATTTCATTTAGCAGGAAATGAACATCTGAACTTTTCCAATGGAAAAGAGAAAAAGTAGAGGTGACATTAAGTTTAAGTTTCTTAGTGGGTGGGCTTCTAATATTTGATACTTAGCGAAATGGGGGAGGGGGGCATATACACACTAGATATGATATGTGGAACTCTTCTGTATTTGTATACACATGGGAAATATTCCCATTTTTTTTTAATTATTACGTCCCATAGTAGCCAGAATGTTGTGTATTTTACTGTTTTGAATGGCACATAAAAGCTACACCACTTCAAGATAACAGCTGGGAGACGATGCATTACAATAGTCACTATTTAGTGTTGCCAGGAGTGACTGATTGTGATTTAACAGCTACATGTATGTAGTAACAACATATAAATCCGATACTGGTATATAATCAATATTTTTCCCCAAATCTTCAAGTGATGTTATAAGTAAAAATTACCATATGCTGTATGCATATACCTGAAACCTTGGGTAGATATAAATGGTGCTAAGCAATGTAACATTAATTGAAGTTATGTTCATTAACAAATAGTTCATATTTTTATAATCTCTCTTAATATTAATATATAATTATGTATAAGCCTACATCGCTAAATAGTGTAATTAGGTATCCACCAGCAGTTCAATTACCGTTCCAATTATACAACGTTTTGCAACTTAAATGTTGTGTTTTATATTTGAGGATATTAAGAAATAATGGCTCTTTACTAAAGCTCTGAGGAGAGTTATCAATCATGAGAATGCCATATCTGTCTGATAACAAAAAACGTTCGCACCATAGCTGCTCAAAGTATAGGGCCTACCCATATTCATAAGATATAAAATAATGATACAATCTTAGACTATATATAGACTTAATAGAATAATTTGAAGGCCTCTCCGCGGCTTGATGGTCAAAATACCAGCCTTCACATATGCATATTTTTTTAAATTGTATCTAACCTCTCTTTTCTTCTGCCAAAAATAGGACTGGAGAAAGGAACAAGATCCCGTCTCATGTTAGTTGTCTATCATTTACATCTTCATTCAACAGCATTCCTAAATTTCACCAATCACGAGTTATCTGGTATGGGCGAATGTTTGATATTATCATTTTGATGGACAGACGCGTCAGAATACTAAAGTAGCAAACTTTCAGGACTGGATTACATAGTTATCAATCTTCACCAATATTCAATAGTTCCCTTAGTTTGATGTGTTTTAACATTGTTTTGCATTACGGCACGAGAAGAACAGTAATGCAAACAAATAAACACGTAGCAAAGCTTTTTTTCTTGTGCTAACACCCCGTTTTATTTCAGACCGAACACGATAATTTTAGCACCTATAATATCTACAATCGCTTACATGTAAAGCAGTTGGGTCGTCTCGCATTCACTCATCGGCAATATTTACTTATGGGATCACATCAATTAACATGATTAAACATTGACAACGCTAAACACTTATAGCGGCCTACTGGCGATTACTTCAAGACTGAGCGATTTTAATCGTCTTGAAGCAAGCCTACAATATTTCCATGTGATTATTCTTGATTATTCTGCTATATTCAACCCCTAGAGCTCTGAGGTACATGGTATAATGTATACGCCTAATATTATATTCAATCACTAGAGCTCTGAGGACTCTGAGGTACATGGTTTAAAAATATGCTTAATATTCGATGTAATACAATAGCCCTATATAGGCCTAATATTATATTTTACCCTGATGCAGTACTGCGATCCACAAAATGACTAAAATTGCTTGTGATTTTAACATTTAAGCTACACATAATAATCGTGCCACATATTTGAAGGGTATTATTCACTTTTAGTAATAAGGTGCATAATTTTAGATAAAATTATAATAAAATGCTATTTTAGAAGAAATAATATGCCATTATTTTTTTCAAATTAGTGAGATCCCTGGGACAATGAAGTGCACTAAATTTTATCACGCGCACAACCCTTTGGTCTTCATGGTTTACACGAAAGTATTTCAGCGCTTTAACCCTTTAACCGCCAAATTATTCAATTTGAATTTTCACCCACTTGAAGTTGTGTCTCGCTGACGCGATCCACAACTTCAAGTGAGTGAAAATTATTCAGATTTGACAAAATGGAGGTCAACTTTCTTTCAAATCCTACTGGTTGATGTTACATTTTATCTTTAACATATTTAAAATGTGGTAGTTAATGTGCTAATAAAAAATGAAAACCCGAAGATATGCGGCACCGGCGGTTAAAGGGTTAAGAGTTAACAAATACAATATGATGTGAAGACGACCTTTACCTGGTTACCTGTCTGTTTACGTCTGACCCAGTAGTAGGGAGTGTCCCTTGTTTATATAATCACACTATTGGTTCTAACGTGAACATACTTTTATTTATGTATCTCCCTGGCTACATAGTCATCAATTATTATAAAACAAACAAGTCACACAGTATTAAAGAATTGTGGGAGACAATTGCGCGTTCCTCGCCAATGCAATTCAAAATCGCTGCCAATTTAAAACATTAGTTGAATTAAATTAACATGCAGTAAAAATAATACAAAGGAGTAAATGACTGGATATAAATGACTCTGTGAGTGAGTTGGGAAGATTAAAATAGAAAGGACGAATTAACTTGCAAATGGTGAACTATTCAGTGGGCAGCTTATTAAATACCTAATTTCAATTTCAGAACAAGAAAACCTGTTGAAAATTGTCTGCATGGCGAAAATTGGACGGACACAGATCTGTATTAATTACATTGTGTATTCGCAAATGTAATATACGATGAGCGTATGTGATGTTTACAAATCCACCAATTTAGCTATCTGTGTTTAAACATTTTTTGCTTACTATATGTGTGATGATTTGAGCCATTCAAAATAATGTAAATAATACCACGGTACGCTAGAGATAAGTCTAAAACAGAAAACTAGCCGACACAGATGTTGGTTCGACGTTGGGTCAACGTCGTCAGACGTTGGCCAAACGTCGAACCAACATCTTTTATTATGTTCAGAGGATGATTGCATTTCTTATCGACGTAACGTGTACGTCTGTATCGGGTATGTGAACTTTGTACCGGGTGGACATAAGCTGTTATCGTCTAATTAATTATTGCCTACCTGGCTCACAAACTATCTAAAACGCTAAACGGCGGCCATTTTGCTCGGGCCACGAAGAGTGACGTGTATTCATCAATGGAAAGCTAACAGGTAAGAGAAACGGAGCTTATATTATCCAAGTGCATGGTCAGTGTCACTTTTTAAATGGAAAAAATATAATAAACATTGACAAATTATAGTGGAAACTGATACCTATACAGGTCGGTAGTGCAAGCTCAGTTATATTCCATTTATTACAATATAATATTTATTACCTAATATTAAAATACTGTCTAATTATTACTTTTCCCCTAATTTCAGAACTCAGATCTGATATAAAAAGTCACAGGACGCCAACAAGTCCCACAAGGGACAACAATCAACATGAGAGGGGTAAGTAATATAAACATTTGATCATAAACTCATTATTACAACTAATTTATTAAACCATGTTATTAAACTGATAAAAACTAGCCTACTACGCTACTTGGCTTGATAGTTTATCCACTGAAAAATGTGGGAAGCACGATTACAAGTAGGCTAAAATTTATTTAACCCTTTAACTGCCAAATTATTCAATCTGAATTTTCACCCACTTGAAGTTGTGTCTCGCTGACGCGATCCACATCTTCAAGTGAGTGAAAATTATTCAGATTTGACAAAATGGAGGTCATGTTTTCAAATATTGCTGATTGGTGTAACATTTTATCTTTAACATGTTGTAATAAAAAATAATAAAATAATAATAATAAATAAAAAACCGAATATATGCGACACCGGAGGTTAAAGGGTTAAGTAAGCCCACCTTAGCATATTAGGGCTCAATACTCATTAAAATTATAATGTAAACTAGATTACCAATGCAATACACATCCTACATTTGAATGCTCTGTTTAATTTATAACATGTATAATACAAATCATTTCAAAAACAAGGCCTTGTAACTATCGCTATGACTGGCACGGGTTAGCATCTGCATATTGGAAATTATATTACAAATATTACAAATATAAAAATATTTTGAGGTTCTCACTGAGTATGTGGAGACATAACCATGTCGAAACATGTCATCCAAATTAATAACAAATTGCATGCGATGGGGAAAATAGTTAAATGATCTTACTTCTGACCTGATTTTGAATAATGTGGATCGATAGATTCTCAGGATCAAAATATATTTCATAAGAAGCTAATATATCCATGCTCTACTTCTTTGATTAAATGTTATACTGAATAACTCATGTATAAATGTCGAGAACATGAAAAACCGGATGTATTAGCCTACATTTTGTTAATTTTCCTTCATAAGAGTCGTTTTAGAAAATTGTAGATTACGAAACGAGGGTCTATTGGGGGGGGGGGGGTGTTAATCCACATACATGAATTATATGTTTTTAAAAATTACTAACTACACGACTTTCCTCGCTCTGAATGGTAATTAAATGCATATCTTTTGTAATTATTCTGCTTTTAGGCACACGCCAGACAAGAGGCTCGTCAAGACGTCAGACAAACTAAAATGAAGACAAATGTAGTCAAAGCTGGAACTACATCCGTAAGTGCAACGATTATATAAAGTATCTAAAGTATCTGAATGACTCCGGGAATATATGTATAGGCCTAGAATGTAAACTATGTTATAAATATATCACTGGTTTGTTATGGTAAAATCCATTACAATTGGAGGGTTCTAAGTTCTCGTTAATTATTGAGTATTTTTATAAATCAGATCATGTTCATTCATTACCTTGAGATGGGAAATGCGGCATTAATTCAGATATTCTGTGAAACTCAATGACCTTGACCTCCTTTGTTTTCACCAAGCTGGCTAATACAATGAAGTATGGGGGAGGGTCCTTAATAGCCTTGTTTTCACCGAGTGACGTCACTGCGTTTCACAGAATAAAGTATGGAAAGGGGGGTGTTAGATAACCTTGTTTTCACCGAGTGACGTCACTGCGTTTTACAGAATAGTATTAGAATGACTAAACACAATAATAATTATATAGTATGAATAATTTTGTGAAAAATAAATCAAAGTTGCCACAAGATGGGGCACAAGTGTTTCCTTATATGGGGTGATTGGCTATCATGTGACCCAATCACCCCATATAAGGACATAATTATTCATACCATATAAGGGGTGATAGATCACCTTTAATATAGTAGTCATTAATTTGCTTCCACTCTGGTATTTTTGCAGGCTGTGTCCCACCAACAGCAGCGTCAGCAAGCTAACCAGACTGCCAACGCTTACGCTGCGGGAGCGGCCGCCGGCGCCGCAGCCGCGTCAGAGCCAGAACCAGCACCGGCTGGACCTCCAAGACCCAGTGAAGCACCCCCACCTGGTGGATCCTACTCCGTCACAGTAAGTGATCAGGAATAGTATATATTGTTGACGTGAGCGACATCTATGTGTGGAGAATGGTCTGAGTGGTCAACAACGTTACTTTGGCCCAAACGCCACCTGTCCAAAACATAACTTTTTTCCTGTGATTGACTCCCCTCATCACAGCAAACATGAGATGTTGGATTAATTTTATTTTAATGTTGGGCCAGCGTAGTAGACGGTGGACCTAAATTAGAATAACATTGGCTGAATATTTTGTGTTTGCTGGAATCCGGTGCTTTCTGGAACCATAACCTGATCTTGGTGCACAGTGAACAGCCATTTTACGACATTATATATCAGATGTGGTACCTGCCGTCTGAGCAGTTGGTCTTTACCTACATCCTGTTCAAGATACGGTACTAAAACTATTTTGCGATTATGTGTGCTATAATAATTTGTCCATAATTATGTTTTAGGTTTCAAATAATGCACCTGAAGATGAGGCGCCTCCACCCGCTGCCGCTCCACCTCCACAACAACCACCTCCTCAAGGCTACTACCCGCCACCTCAAGGTAAATGATCAGGTGTATAATTCTCTAAGATACTCGGGCATATGTCCGCCACATGCCTAATGTAGCAAAGTGATGTGTGTTTATGCAGGAATAGCAGTTAAATGTATGGCCTACATAACTTATATATATAATATTATTTGTTGAAAACAGCTGAGCCAATAGGCCTACTCAATAATCAAACAATTTTTGTTTAAAAACATCATTAGTAGAAACAATGTAAAAATTGAAGACATCAAATGCACAAAAAATATAACGTTACTTGCTTTGACCTATGCGTGAGTGCGGATCAATGTTAACTTAATGTTTACAACATTTCCCCAACAATAACCCAATATTGGAATCAAATGCCTTGCGCTGTTTTGTCGTACTCGCAGACGGTGGGCCAACATTAACCCAGTATTGTGTCGTCGTCTTGCGTGGCTGGGTTATCATTCTCCTGCATGTGCACAAAAGTCTAATAACGACACAAAACACCTCGCAGGAATTTGTAATATAGCGCGTTTTCCAGCTTTCATGTTACTGCTGTGTGAGCGGTATACATATATTGGGAGACCAGAAATAGCTATTTGTCCAGGGTTAGCGTTCAAATAAGGTTGAACGATAAAATTCTTATTCTATTATAGAATAGATATCAATTTGACGGATTCGTATAATTGGACGTTGTTAAGCGCAAGGGAACCAACCCACATGACCATAAAAAATGAGATTTTTGTTTTATGACGTCGCCATTTCACCAGTCGTCATTAAAAAAAATTGACCTAGACGATTAAACGAAATTTCACGCCGCCTAGCGAGTTTGGACCAAACCACAAACGACAAATAGGCCATTCTGAGTTTAGCACAACAGAACCAACCCACACATAAAAATGCGAAAAGCTGTATAAGCTGTTCAGATTGTTCTAAAAAGTAGCAGTGTAATATCTTGTTATCAATTCTGCAACATATGTTCATAAAATTATTTGTACGTAACAGGTAATGCGATACATCTTTTCTGATGAATCATTTTGCTATTTGTGTACGTTGGTTCTCTTTACCGAAATTAACAATGCAAAAATTGTCAGTTATTTGAATAGTATTTTATTTTACAAAAAGTAGCATCAACTATAATTTGAGTGATCCTCGTCTATTTTATTATCACATTGTTTTACTGTAAACATGATATATTCCATTACAATACTTAGTTTTAGATAAATAACTATCATTTGCCACCTTATGTGGGTTGGTTCCCTTGTGTAAAACGATATTTTTGCTCCAGGTTCCAGTGATTTAGATTCAGATGTTAACCTTATATGTTAACAGCAATTATAATTCTAATGTTCATGTGATCTTTATTGCAATGTGTGTTTTAACAGTAAGACATCACATAATGGTTCGCGGTCCTAAAAATAGTTTGCAACAGTGTTTATTAATTTGAGAATTGAATATTCGTGTTTCAATCACGTTCGTCTGACAATGAAATAGGAAGGATGAAGTGTTCTGAATAGCCTACATTTTAGCATTAACTATGGTGTGTTTGATCGCATTCTTCTGACAGAGAAATATGGAAGACAGAATGTTTAATATTTTAGCATAAGTATATTCGTGATTTTATTAACTATTCCAACAGTGACATAGCGAGTAAGCGCAGTTTCCTATGAAGTATATTTATCATGTTTATATAACATGCAAATGTTATCAATGATATCCTTAGGCCTATCATAATAAAAAAGGGTATATTATGAACGAAGGCGAATAAGGTGCATTTTAGTGTTGTAAAAGATAAGCGACTTGTCAAATAGTATACATAATTTCGCGATTTTAGTTGTCACTTGTCATAGTTCACCATGTTACTACACATATAGCCCCAGGGACGGATGCCCGCATCACATTTTATAGGTCCTATGTCACAATGTGTGAATGAATGATTGGAGGTTTAGGCCATCTTTGTACATATAGGCAAAACGCGGCGGTGAAAACCGCCTAAAAATGGTGAGATTACACTGCCCTCCAGACACAGGATTCGAAATTCCATCCCTGGCTGCGTGAGGCCGATCACGTTTCGGGCAAATACGCAAAATTCCGTCATATAATATATACGTTCGCGTTAGATCTAAGCTAAAAATTATTCCATGTCCAATGTTTCCATCATATACAGGGACAGATGTAGGCCCCTATATGGTCTTAAAATGAGAATATCATTGAGGAATGGACATTGATGTCTCAGATCGACGCGGGCTCAATATAGAAATGTGGGTTGGTTCCATTGTCCGAAATTGGAATACGCGATTCATCATTTTCAACAACAGAACCACGAACATTTGAACGCCTGCACCTCATACGCTATCATCAACACAATCACAAAAATGTTCCTTGGAGTACATGTTCAAACCAATATTCTAATAATTCCATGCAAACAACTCTCATTATATTTCGCGAATTAACACAGTTCATCAAGCTTTAAGTTCATTTTACAGAAAATTACTTCCTTGTGGGTTGGTTCCCTTGTGCTTAATAACGTCCAATTATGGTGCATGCAAATTATGTAAACTAAATTGAAAAAGTAGCCTACAGGGGTTTTTTAGTGCAATTTCATGGATTTACATGACAGAGTAATAGTTTCGTTTGTTTTTAATTTCAAACAACATTCACTCAACATAAATGTTTTTACAACATTTCAGAAGAAGGATAGTTTCTAAATTTGTAAATGTTATATGTATGTTTAAATTTACAATGTCCTTATCATTATTTAACAACATTATTGTTACTTTTCTTCATTATTTATACGTGAAGTTGTCCAATTATATCTTGGGGTTGATAAATTATAATCGTGTTAGTACCAACTTTGTTTATTGCTAAAGTAAAGGGTTACTCGAAGAGATCATCATCTCGCAGCTTTCTTTCCATCATATAATCAATTCATTTTCGTGTATGTCTCAATGTAATTTTGCAGAAGGTAAATAATAAGTAATAGGTAATAATAAATAAGGTAACAAATGTTTCTGAGCCCGTGATACATAATATTTTAAATGAATTGTACCTTTGATGAGTTTCGAAAAAATATAACTATCAAACAATATACGCTCACTTTTTTCGCACAGGTTACTATGGATATAGACCACCGCAACCACAAGGTTATCAGCAACCACCATATGGGTATCAACCACCCCAGGGGTATGGATATGGCGCACCTCCCCCACAAGGCTATGGTGCTCCACCCCAGCAAGGGGGGCAACCACAACAACAAGGTTATGGAGCACCCCCACAACAAGGAGGACAACCCCAACAAGGTTATGGAGCACCTCCACAACAAGGAGGACAACCCCAACAAGGTTATGGAGCACCTCCACAACAAGGAGGACAACCCCAACAACAGGGCTATGGTGCACCTCCACCCCAAGGGGGACAACCTCAACAAGGTTATGGAGCACCTCCACAACAAGGAGGACAACCGCAACAAGGTTATGGTGCGCCTCCACCACAAGGAGGACAACCACAACAGCAGGGTTATGGAGCCCCTCCTCCACAAGGGGGACAGCCTCAACAACAGGGCTATGGAGCCCCTCCCCCACAAGGAGGACAGCCTCAACAACAAGGTTACGGTTCTCAACCACCTCCACAACAAGGGTATGGTGGGGACCCTCAACAAGGTTATTCAGCTCCTCCACCTGCCCCTGAAGGTCAATCACAGCAGCCGGATCAGCAGGAATACGCACCCCCTCCACCTCCTCCACAGTGAATATAACAATACCAGATACAACACGCTCATCCAATGCTGAATTATTGTTGGGCCAGCGCCGTAGATGATGGACAACCTTAAAGCGCTAAATTTATAATTTAAATTTTCACACACTTGTAGTTGGATCGCGGCACAAGTGGGTGAAAATTGTTCATATTTGTCTAATTGAGACCAAACATTTACGAATCTTGATGTTTAAACACTCATTTTATTCCCCATAACGGTGTTTAACCTTTATGGGGACCTGTATGCGTCCCGGGTTCGAGCGCCGCTGCTGATCCTGTGTGGGGTTTTCAGAGAAATACCCTTGTTTCTCCCTTCTCAATGTGACTAAGCGGCGACCTCGCCGAGCCAAGGTTGAGGTCAGTGTATCGACGTTAATTTTAGCGCAGGGCCACGCGCTGCGCGCTCCTCACACACTTGTACTTGGCGATGTAGCTGTTAATTCAGCATTGGGTCAATATCTCTTGTTTTCTGAGACAGTTTCAATCTAAAACATATGATACATTATCTAAAATATAGTACTGTACTTTAAAGCTTTAATACCTTCAAAGGCATAAACTGTTCATGTATAACCGCTTGCTTTAAATAATATACGTGCAATAAATTTGCAGAATAAAAATAAAAGATCACCAGGTTTTAATCGTGAAATAAAGTGTTCAACATTTTGAAAAGTATTCGGTCTTAACATTGCTGAAGTTTATTGTTTTGTGGCTTTTTTCTTTGAGTAATTGTTCTGTTCTTTTACTCATTATTTTGATGGTGGAAATAGCTTTTGGTATGATTATTCTACAATGCATGGTTGTAGCATTTTTAACAACAAAATATTGACTAAATTTTTTCAAATGCTTTGATCAAAAGTGATCAATTCAAATTTATATTTCTGCCAGATGGTCATATTTAAATGGTAAACTTTCGGAGTCCCCAGAACAAAAACATAAACCGTACGTTTTGGCGATAAATTAAATCGCAACGTCACGATGGGAGAGGTGTAGCACTGTATCTGCTATAAAACAACTAGTAAGATGACAAACTGCTTTCAGGCAGAAATCGGAAGACCAAAATACTTAACCAGCAGTTTGTTCTGTCTTTGCACCACATATCCGCATTAAAAGGACCACCAAGTGCCTAAATTCAACATTTCTCTGGATGGAATCATAAAATTATTACAAGAACTGAAGGGTGGTAAGGCACCCGGACCATATTTAGTTTCGAATTTAATATCCGGGAATGCTGCAGAAGACATGCTCTTTTAAAAAACACCATTTTGACCAGTCAATCGAGACAGGGACATAACCAGATGATTGAGCGGATTTCTTGGATGTTGTTACCCAAAACCTCATCGCCATTAGGGAATTCGGAGAACAACACTACGATTAAAACGTTTGAACTAGGCATAGTATTCTACTCACGACCAATGAACGAGATGTCATATGACGAGATCAGCTAATCATTGCCATCTTTCAGTTGTTATTTAAATTAGGGGGTAGAATACAATACTTGGGTTTATTTCTTTTGATTTTGAATAGTGCGGTTGCTACTTGATAGCGGCACTACAGTGCCTTAAGGTAGTTTTCCCGACTCAGAAATATATGTATGGATATATTGCTATAATGTCTTTTCTGTTATGTTAATGCATATATGTTTGTATATTCTTGGTCAAAAATAAATCTGTCTGTCTATCATTTCTTTTTCAAAAACTACAGGGGCGTATTACATTCCCCGCAAAATACGACAAAGAGTTTTTTTTTTAAAATGCGCTCACATCCATTCATACCCCAAATGAAAATACCTTGAGAAATGGTTTAAAAATTGCACCGATTATTGCAATAATTTTAAAATTATGTTTTTTAAGTATACACCCCTAACTCCCCCAATTGTTATGGGACAGAACTCGTCTTTGCACTCGACAGAGCTAATCCAGGGTTCCCAGCATTTTATGGAAACAAAATTCCCTGACTTTTCCCTGATGAATTTTCGAAATTCCATGATGGGGCGTCACTCCTGGTGTAGATGGTATAGGTAAAATTCACCACAGCCACCAAGCGACAGGGAGAAACGGAGGGACTTCCACACCAAAAAACTCCATAGCCAATCATTATTATTCAGTGAATAGGCCCTATGGCAATAAATTTTGATTATGAAAATTGATGTCACAACCACTTTCTCATTTGGGCGAGTGAACATGATAAAATTCCCTTACTTTACCTTGATTTGAAGGACTTTTCTCAACTTCCCTGACTGTAAAACTCCCCTCGCCACCCCCCCCCCCCCCAATTACTATGCAGCAACCATAAACTTTGATCGAGCCATCGAGGAGGTGGACCATTGAAAAAAACAAATTAAAGCAATCTTTTTTTTCATTAAAAAACATGGTCTTCAAAAAGGTTTACAAAGCCAGAGCGGTTTTTGCAATAATTTATTTTAAGTGCAAGAATAAGCATCATTACCTTATATGATCTACTATGGTCAAAAAAACATAAGCTGGAGTAAAACATTGTCTACACGATTTGCATACCGCATCCATCACAGAAATGAGTAGGCCTATATGTTCTTTAAAATGAAAAAAAAATTGAAACATATTTTTGATTTGGAGGGTGATTTAGAAAAGGTACTGTTTCTTTCATTTTTTGTACCTAATATGTAGATTTAAATATAGAAAGCTCTTCTTTGTATTGCATTCGGTATTATCTATTATCCTATCTCTCCATCTCAATCTTTCTTTATCAAGTTATATTAACTCTTCATCAAAGCAACCAGCCTTCCAGTTAGAAATTTCGATCTGTTACTAGAGAATATATGGATTAAATAAATTGTTCTGAATAAATTAATGTATTTCAGCATGCTGCTATAAATCTAGCTACATTGTATAATTGCTACATCATTAAACAAAGAAACCATTCTCTTCATCACCAGGTTCAACTGATGAATACAATTATCTTTATTCCATTTGCATGTGTACATACACAAAGTAATTCTGACAGCAAAATGGTTCCATTGTGTTCTAAAAAAACATTTTAACAAGGGAATCACACAATATCCACAGGCTTTATTTTCACTTTTATAAATATTTAATACTGTTGGCACATTTGATGAAAAAATGCATACACAAATATTACCAAAGCCTAAATACCTGTACCTAAATACATAAAATTACAACACTGTAAACTATAATTATGGCTTGAATGGCGATATGGTGTATGAAACAATTTGGCGGAGATTTATACCGGGAAACTACTTCATTACTGCATTGGTAAGACCTTTAAATTTTATCAAACCGCCTAATACAATAAAAAAACTCTCATCATTATTCCCTGTGTACAGTTTTGTATCAATATTCATCAACAGTTACGCGAAACATGGCATAAATAATATTACATATAATCAGCCTCAAATAAGAAATACTAGCTGCGGCAATTATATGCCTCACCAATTTTATTTTACTTCAGTCTCAATTTGACACTCCATGGATAAAAACAGGTTAAGAAAAAAAGCTGGAATTCGCAAAAAAAAACTTGGCAGACATTAAAACAATCACCTTGCAGATATTAAAAACGCGAGAAGCTACAGGTCTGCGGGAAATGCTCATAACTGATACTGAAAGGCTAAATTAGTGAAATTTTCAGATTTTTTGTCATGTTTTAGATTTTCAACATTTGCAGACATTATTTATAACATAGAAAACAAATGAATGTGGGTTAATATGGCACTTTCTCCACATTGTGAAAATATGGTAATAAGAAGATGTCTGGATTATGTCATACTCTTATGATGTACATATTTCACAACCAACAAAATTAATCTTTGAATGATGATTTGAAATTTTTGTTAGCTATAATCATTAAATCATTATAGCTAACAAAAATTTAACACATTAACCTCAGATTATAATGTAATCAGGATGAAATTCCCCGGGAAAAGTAGTTGAATAATGCTTTGAAAAATTTGATAGAAGGGATAAATTGTGCCATTGGCCCAAATAAAAAGTAATTTGTAAAATGCTTGACATTCGATTATACAAATTTTATGTATGTATTATACATACATGGAAGAAAAAAAAATATGAAGATATCTATCAGTGGAAGTAAATGTCTATGTATAAGGGAAAAATAATTAAAAAAAAAAACATTTTAATATACATCTTTGTGAATTGAGTCTGATTAACCCTTACAGCGCTGCATTAATTTTGTCTAAATATTGGAGACCAAAGGGTTTTAATCAATTTGAAATCATCATACATGTCTTAGTTAGCTCTTTCTGATTCATTTGAATACCTATGTTATGGGGTTAAGGCCATTAGAAATATTTTTACCCTTACAGTGCGGGGACCGGCTTTACTCGTCAGAATCTGACGTCTACAGACGTCAGATTCTGACGAGTAAAGTCGGTCCCCGCGCTGTAAGGGTTAAAGCATAAAAAGTTAATAGTAATCTTCACATCTACATGCAGATTATAAAGCTAAATCTATCACTTGGAATGACTCCATGCAGATGAATTTCATGCTGCTGAATTGTCCTTATTATTCATTCATTTAAACCTTGTGCTGCCAGAACAATATGTGTACGGTTTTATTCCGAATAAAATACCACTGAAATTGATGAAATGATATGTGGGAAATGGCGTTAGCAATTCCAGCTTCAAATGAATGAAAAATAGTAACAAATAATTCAGCAGAACAAGGGTTAAAGCTGGTATTGAGTTAAATGATGAAAAAGCATGTTCTGAAATCTATTTGTGAATTTTGGAAGCATTTTATTATCCTTAAAACAGTATGTATCCCATGTATACGGTCTTAGCAGCACAAGGGCTCATTCAATGTAGATGATAAATGAATATGGTAATAGTGATCATGCCCATGCTACCTTTATCTCACACTTCTAACATGTAATTACCTATTAATAAATAACAGAATGACTGGATGAATGCGATAAATGCACGAAGATAGTACCGTAATGAAATATTTTTCATAGCAGCTGAACCAATAGAGAAAAATGCATGTCATTGTGAGCAAATTAAACATTTTCAAAATTTGAAGTTATTACAGCATTATAACTATAAAAAAATTCATTCATACAATCAAGATTTTTTTTAGATCACTCCGCTTTACAAACTTTTATAATGGTATTCACTCAAATTGACCCAGGAGCGGAGTCTATACATTCAATGCTAGCATACTGGTAATAAATTATAGTTATTGGCAACATATGTCAATGTTCATACTGGAAAATTATAATATCACCAAGTATCAATAAGCAAATGCTCCCCTAATATTGAATAAAACAGTGCATATAACATATGGCATTACCCTTCAGGAGCTAGAAATGAACAGATGATTGAGCATTAACATAAACTACCAACATTCTCGTAGTCTACAGATAACAAAAATGACATATTAAAGATATGCAAATGTGCTGTACTTTTTGGTCAGGTTATTGTGAAATCACAGACAAAGCTCACAAACAACAATATTTATCTACCCACCAGTACCACCTAATACACTATAGCACAATCTTGCAGCTATACTTAGTCATATGAAAAAATCAACTAATTTAACTTGGTGCTAAATTTGGGTTCAATACACTGTAACTCATTCTTTTCTTACATACTATATATAAATATATGTGACATATCACCCTTTTCCTTTATATCAAGAATGAATGAGACATTCTTGGTATTATGCTTATTAGAAAAATTCTCAATTTTATTTTAATTAAAGCAGCCCCTTGGGATGACATCAATTTTCGTTTTCAATTCCGTACTGAAGTAGTGTATCCCACGGATCATGTTTTTATTTTTTTCAGAATTTTCATATTTTTAAAAATATTTTTAATCAACATTTCTATGAATTCAGAAGTAACCCAAACAAACTATTTGTATACCTGAAGGATAATTATTGAATGTTCTCACAGCATTAGGCCACATGCTGATGGCAGCGTTGGGTAGACAATCAGTGCTGCAGGTGTGTCCTCTCGTGTCCTGACTATGAGACACCAATTAGCGGCGACTGGTTTGATCTTACCGTCTGATACGTGGGAATATGTGATGTAAAGTGCTGAATATCGCTGACTTGTATTGTTTACATGGCAATATACGACCTGGAAATACAACTATTTCACTCTTTTTCAATGCTTTAAAATTGTTTTTTTGACTTTTTCGTATTTTTAGTTAAGATCAGTAGGCTATATAGCTTCATATAAATTAAATTTTCAAAATTGACAACATTGAAAATGTCTCGTCCTAAAGGGTCCCTTTAAGTAAAATATTTTATTGAATATCTAACTGAAGTTTTTATTAAAAAAGGTGATAATTTCTATCCATTTCAAGCCTAGAATTTGGTATGATATTTTTTTTACACCGAGAATGGCAGCTACTGGGTATTTTAAGAGGCATTAATAAAATGCTTATCATTAACCCATTACATGTACCTGCAGTGCTATGATATATTACTTAAATTTTCACCCACCTGAAGGTGTGTCTCTCTACCGCAAACCACAATTTCAAGTAGGAAAGTATTACTCAAATCTGCATGTTTTTAAAACACTCATTTTATTCACAATAACAGTATTTGATCAGGTATAAAAAAATTACAAAAGATTATAGTAGTGCTTATCAATTAATGGATTATTATTCACTGCACAGTCAATTAACCACCCTTAAGGTACTAATCACACAAATAGCCGCTTTCAGCCACTCTATGTTTTCTACAAACCAGAAAATTTAAAGCTTAAATGAACAGGAATTTGTTTGATAGGAATATGTTTTGAATAAAATGAAGTGCAAATTAAAGGAAATTGCCACATATTGTTTAAACATTTTCATGAACATTTTCGTTCACAGTAACTTATTTCAGACTGAGCACTACATAATTCCAATTTTGTGACATCATAAAAAAATGTGAAAAAATATCCCGAACACAGAAGCATGTACATGTATTATGTACTGAGTCTGTGGGAGGGCCGTTAATTAAACTTCACAAATTTTGCCCTTTAATTTTACAATTCTGCTCCAAGGAAGGAGAGTGGCTGTAAAAATTAATCCTAATTACAATAACAATATTAGGGTCTTGTGAGATTTTGAGAAGGCTTATAGATTAAAATCAGGTACATTTCAATCAGTTACAAAACCATACTTAAGAATGTAATTTTCCTTTTATTTCACAATTGAACCAGATTGGCATATTGATATAATAATATCATACACATAATTTTATCTTTTTTGTGTGATTACATAATTTTCACTGATCACCTTGGGGGCAATCACAACAAAAGCATCTCTAATCATTTTCATAGCACACTAAATTGCACCTTTAAATTATAATTCCAAATGCATATTCCAAGTTTTAACAAATATATGTAATTTTCACTATTTTGAGTATTTCAAGTTTTAACAAATACATGTACCTTTTCTTTTGTGTTTGTGGATCATGGCATTCTGATTAAGACACAACCTTAAGTCGGTGGAAATGCAAATAATTTAATATTTCACATTAATATAAAGATTAAAGTTTATTATTTAATTACTTTTTTTTCAACTTATTGAATACAATTGATCCTTTTTAAATACAAGATACAAATACAAGATATTATAATGACATATGTATGAAATATGGATGTTTAACACGGTTCTGATGAGTTTGTAAGCTGATTGGAACTATTTGGGTATCTGGGGTCCCACCAGTGCAAAGCATGCATATTAAGCACAGGTTCTAAAGTGAGGAGCGTACTTGATGCAGGAGCCGATCCTTTACCAAGACGCATGTGCATAACGCATGGGCTAAATCCAAGTTTCAGTTTGTGGAATCTCATACGATGGCCAACGCTAACTGATGCATGTGTCAAATACTGACCCATAACAGGAGGCAGCGAGAAAAAACTAAGAGCAACGATTTCCAGTACATTACAGCTCTCCTCACGGTTGTAATGAACATCAGATGAGTTCAGAAGATTATCACGCTGCCTATAGTTAAGTGAAGTGTTTCTTCCTAAATTACATGAAGATGAATATTCTTTGTGAAATTTGAAGAAATAATGCCACCTATCCAGAACACGTTTGTACCACATGAGAACACATCGCATGCCCAAAAGCCGATCTGGATCATTTTCAAATGAAGTTATTGAACGCGTTCTTTCACGGAATGGTTGGTAGGTAAAAAATAAGGATCGTATGACAAGAGAAGCTAATCCATGTATTTTATCTCTGCACTCCCTCCTGAGCTTGTCTGGTAGACTATCTCCTTCTTTCATATGTCTACAAAATGAGAAAAAGATTAAATCACAATCACAAATCTTTGAATTTTAAAAACAAAACAGATGGTTTATCAATAATTAGGAGGCAGGCTAGAACTTCAATGTTGGATGACAAATTTAATTATTAAGGCTGGGGATGACAGTTACGTAGCAATATTTATATGGTCAAATTTTAAGAGGGGACAGAATACATCTCAAACTATCATACACTGTACAACATCATTAATCTGCTCTGGCCCTTTAATTAATAGTATTTACTAGTACCTACATCTATACATGTAATTAATACTATATGACTATGTATGAAAAAAAAAATATATATAGAATTAATTATTTATACAATTTTAAGTAAAAAGCTTTCAACAAGAATTACTTCGGTAATATTATTACACACACTTATGTGCATCAGTATGTGCAATGACAAAAAAAGGTCATTCAAGTTGGAAAGACCAACTTCAAAGACGACTTCAACCATTTTGTGTACTTTTTCC
This sequence comes from Flabesymbios commensalis, assembly GCA_964017125.1. Taxonomy (NCBI): domain Eukaryota; kingdom Metazoa; phylum Annelida; class Polychaeta; order Terebellida; family Flabelligeridae; genus Flabesymbios; species Flabesymbios commensalis. The sequence continues at coordinate 26,360,214 of OZ024914.1, forward strand.
AATTGCCTCCCACTCTCCCACGAAGAATTTCTAAATAAGATTTTTAAAAAGCTGGAGAAAATACCGTATATCCCCGCGTATAGTGCGACGCCATGTATAATACGAGTTAAGATTTGAGGCCTAGGATGACCTGAAAAACGTCTACCCCTCTGTATAATACGACCTCAAATTTTGGATGTCGGCAGCGTCCCGGTCGGCAGCGTTCCGGGCCATCTTTAAATGTGAGGCATGGATATTATCTTATTCTACTAAATAGCGCTGTGACACCTGCATAGACGATGCTCAATGACGGGAACAGCGGCAACAGTACAGCTCTACAAAACCAAAGGGCAGTATCTGCTTACTTGTAAAGTAAGCAGATACTGTATTTCCATTTTCCACGGCAGAGTGGATGTCATCGGGACTGTCTCCATGGGCAGACATTCTGAGGCCTGCATAGGCTACATATATACACACAGATTTTAAAATACCCGTATTTTTATTTCGCCGACAAATTTATATTATTTTAATTTATCTATTACAAAGACCATATTTTAACATCGTCGTGCTCAAATAAGAACATTCCTAGATGCAATGTGATTGTAAAACATTTGCAGACTAGCCGCATTGTCTAGACACAAGAGGTGTTTGGTTGTATAAGGTGTCCGGGTGCAATAACACAGCAGGGCTCCATGAACTACAGCTAACAGATACCACTATTTGCTCAATACCGTATCAGCCGCGGCAACAGCGGTAGGTGTTAATGTTATCCCAGCAATATGGACATTCTGAGGCCTACATGTATAGAATTTGCGATAGGAGATATAAACAGTGATATCCTGTTATCTTTCATCAACGCATTCTCTCATTCCAATAGGAAAATATCATGTTCACATTTGTCGTACACAATAGAACACGCCCATATGAAAGGCGATCTTAGATTAAATCATTATTAATATAAATGAACAGGTCAGGAGTGTGAATTGTTTGCAGACTAACGGCGTCATATATCTGCCCGTGATTGTCAAACGTGCCACGCGCGTCGGCGGGAATGTGAGACGGGGGCTCCCAGCAAACACGACACATTCACCCAATGCTGGTACAGTGTTGTGCCAGCGTCGCTGACGGTGGCCCAACATTGTACCAGCACTGGGTGAACGTCTCTTGTTTGCTACTAGCTGGAAAGGCACAGTCTTGTTGTATGTGTGTATAGGCCTGCTTACCATACACGCCGACTAACCTACGTTTCTACCGCTAGAAAACTTACCGCTGAACTTACCGCTACAGAGCTAAAAAATTGTATTAAATTCTACATCTATGTATAATACGAGGTGCCTTTTTGTGACATGAATAGCTAAGAAAAAACATCGCATTATACACGGGGATATACGGTAGTTCCCCCAGTTTAGCCTTTGCCTATTAGTAACTCATACATTCACAAAAGCAATTTTTTATAGTTTTAAGAGATACATTCAAAATCCAACAAAATGACATCTGCTTAGTTTTTTCTAACAGTTCAGCTCTAACCACATAACATGTATCACAGCGCTGAGCTGAGCAGATGTCAAAGTAATATTCACAATATCAACCCTAAAAGCACTGACAATTGTGTATAAGCCATGGAGACTAAATGGTGTTTTTCAATTTAAAATCAGCTTAAATGTCTTAGTTCGCTCTTTCTACTTCATTTGAATCCCTATGTTAAAGGGTCTACGGCCATTATAAAGATTTTTACAGTACAGGGATCGACTTTAGATTACATCGGTTTTCCGGCAATTAAATTTTTTCGCAATATTTTATCTATCGATACATGGAGCCTCGATTCGTGATCAACCCTTATAGCACGGGGATCGACTTTAGACGTCAGAATCTGATGTCTGTATATGTCAAATACTGACGTTTAAAGTCGATCCCCGTGCTGTAAGGGTTAAGCACGAATCGAGGCTTCATGTATCGATAGCTAAAATATTGCGAAAAAACTATGTAAATTGAATTTTTTTAGATTGCTGCAGTCATTTTTTTCATTCATTTTTCCTGAGAATTAATCACATCTTGAGATATATCTAGAGAGTTACTATGTTAAATTTGAAAGCAATGCAACAATCAGTTCAGAAAACATTGCGTTCACAAGTTTTTTTCTGTTGGTAATCTCGGAAAACACTTTGATGGTTGAGTGCCAATATATATCCCAGGCATGTAGGTCACATAAGAAAAACAAACAAATTTAATGCGTTACATTTTGAATGGAAGCTAAATCAATATATCCGTGCAGCAGTGGTAGGACAATTCCAAATACTACAAGGATCCAGATTATAACAAGATGCTTAAATAGGTTTTATAATGATCATGATAATGCTTCTCAAGATATAATTTTCAAACCCCTGTTTCCAATGTACATGATGTAGTCATATGGCTACCAGTAATCATTTTCACATTCCACTAGGTATCAGTTTGTGGTAAATTTAATACTTTTGCTGATCTTATGCAGACAGCATGCCATTGAGGAGACATCTCACCTTAAGTACAAGTTAGTCCAGAATTGTGCAGTGTGTGTCACCATGTGTGAGCCCTGGCAAATAAGAGCAAACTTGCCAACAGATTCAGGTTTAATGTGCTGCGCAATATGAAACCATACATCCAATGGATAGCTCATCTCTCCCAAGTCATCTTCATTATGTGAGGTTTTCTTTTTTCTCCTCCGTCTAACATCTTTCGCGGCAGGTTTTTCCTTGTCTACTTCAGATGATTCTAGCAAAACAATAAGCAATGCAATTTGACTTTCAATTGATGATTAGCCTTGACTATTCATTTCTAAAAATGTAGATTGCCAGCACAGTCATTGTATGTTCTAGCTGAACTTGTGCTAGCTTATTTCATATTGATAACGTCCTTATTATAGTACAATGTATCTTGCAGAACATTCATAGGTCACACTTTTTTTTTTCTTTTTGTGGTAATTTTTTGTCCGGTGCGCATTACACAGAGACACACAATATCTACGTTTCTATTCTGTCACTCCTGTTACCATGAGGGCCGCAGCCAGGGTCCAAAAAAAGACAAGGCAAATGACTGCGCAAAAAATGCTGCGGCTGCCTCGCCTACCTCATACTAGCTACGGGGCTGACCATTAGTCTTGATTCCCTACATCGCCATTGTGACTGATCAGCGTTAATTTTCCTTCAGTGTTTGCTCAAATCATTATACTGGGCATAACTGTAATAATTCTTTACAAAAATAATTCAAATTTTATTTAAATAAAATACTTTTATATTTACAATGTATTAACATCTACTTTATATTATTATCTTGTGTTTTATTATTATTTTGTTGTAGTTTTTCAACTTACTCAGTATTTAAATAATTCTTCGACATCAGCCTAACATCCATAGTTTTGTTTTCCCTACATTCCAACCAGCGTGGTGATTAATTGCAGATTTGCAGTGAATCATTTTGCAAATCGTGAGAGCATTCTTTAACACACACATAATTTAAATATCCCCTATGAAAATCTTTAATTGAATGACTTCATAATCTTCATAATAAACATTTCTTAGAAAGGTTTGCAGTGTATTCAAATGGCAAGCAAAAGATGGCCTGGTACCGAAATGAATCCAACATACTGCATATGGCCGTGTATAATACAATTATTGTTTTGGCCATAAACAGGTGTTAAAAACAGATCCCATATGATACATGTTAGGGGTAGGTTTGAGGGTTGTTAGTTTGAGAGAATACTCGTCATAATCCCTTGAATGGCTGTGGCTAAGACGTTTTATATGCAGCAGTAAATATATGATTGATGATTTGGTAGTTTTGCATTGTGTAATCATAATTTGAAACCCTAACAGTGAGGGGATCGACTTTAGTTGTCAGAATCTGACGTCTAATGTCGATCCCCCCACTGTAGGAGTAAATATATTTATAATGGTTCTAGAGTCCCTAGACACATAACATAAGTATACAAATGAAGCGGAAAGACTTAACTGAGACATGTATGATGATTTCAAATTGAAAAAACCCTTTAGTCTCCTGATTTACATGAGAATAATTCAGCGTTGTAAGGGTTAAAACAGAATTTTATGTAGTTTTTGTTAGGTAACACAGTGCAGTGATTTAGTCAAGCCATGCACACTAGCCTTTAAAGACAAGAGGGGGTTATATTCACAGGTTGATAAAACATAACAAAGAAGGTAATTTACAAGGTTTGTTTTCTACTGAAAAAATGTGTGTTCATTTGGCATATATGGGGAGATTTATGTTACATTACATTATCACATATCTAGGCAGTATAAAAAACAACATTTGACGTGGAAACAACTTAGAATATAGGTTCATCAGCACTTCAAGTGTTAGTTATTTGGCGCGATCTGTCTGGGAATTATTATGCCTTTCAATCACTACCCAACAAACACAAAACATTTGCATAACATTTATACAATGTTAGACCAAAGACATTGGGCCGGCATTGTATAAATGTTATCCAGTAAAATTTGATTTTAGTTGGCCTACATGAACTAGTACATATACAAATTTGCATTAGAAAGTGACAATAATAATCATGATTTTAGTTCAGATAATTTTAAGGCTAACATTAACAGATTAACATATCCACACCTCCTGTATGTTTTGAAATTCGCTCGGACAATGCTGCATTTGTTAGTTGCTAATTGTTTGAAAAGTTACAGATGAGATGCATGGATTTTAATAATTTTGCCTGGTTATTTACTATAGGCCAACACTACCATCTACTGTATGCCATCTTGAATGTACTGTACATAGACATAGGTGTGTACTATACCCCCACATAATTTAGTGTTTAATTGACGTGGTATTGCCCTAATTGAAATACAAACTTACTGTACCACCATCATGACCATGACAACGTTTTATATAAATTAGACAAAACTTTTAATTCTAATTACAAGAATAGAACAATAGTCTTTGGGGAATAATGTTTACCAGACAAACAAATAATTCACAGCACCTTCATTTTCCTTCAGGCAATTCGATTGCTCATCTTCACTGAGTTCAAAATCTGACAAGTCTTTTTCAAACCAAGCAAGGGAGTCCTCTCGCTTCTGTGCAGTTCCAGATAGTTCTTTCACTAAAAACAGACCATCAGAGATGTAAAAAAAACCATTTGACTGTTGAAGATCATGAACAGCAATTTGCATACAGTTTAACCTGTTAATGCAAACAATGTAAATTCAAAGTGAAAAGCTAAAATATTAAATGATGGAAGTAAATACACCCTGGCATCACGATGATCATCTTCATATCAAGTAACTTTGTTAATTAATCTGATAGGTCCTACACTGATAGAGCACATTCTAAGTAGTTTAGGTGGTGTCAATTAATACATGCACATGTACCATATTTTCTAGTGCTCGCAGAGGGTGAAATTAACCAACAACCCAGCAAACACCAGGCATTGACCCACTGTTGTTTAAATGTTAGCCCGCCGTCTTCGGATAATTGGTCTGGTTGTCTGACGGACAATGAGACCAAGTTTTCAGGTTGTCCGAAAAATTGTTCAGTTCTACCAATTTTGGGACATATAGAACAAATTGTGACGAGACGCACAAAACCAATGAACATATTTCTGTAAATTTGTATGGATTTTTTACTAGTTGTCTGACAGAAACCCTGAGCATGCAGTGGCGGATCCAGCATAGGGCGTACCCGGCGTACGCCCCCCTCTGTTATTGGTGAAAATATTGAATTTTCATGCATTTTTTTGAATAAAGTGAAGCTAACACCCCTTTTTTCAGCCAAAATGTGGTTTACGCCCCCTCTTCTTGCACATTCTGGATCCGCCACTGGAATGATATTGGCTTGTCTGGCGGCCAGAGTGCCCTTATTTCGTGCCCTGGAAAATGAAAATTTTGCTACTTTGCTTCTAATACAATGGCTATGGATGTACCGGTAAATTTAAGCCAATATACAGAGAAACAAGTACCTACCCATTTTTGGATTTTCAAACAAACAAATTTTGTGTTATGGTTTCCGTTGAAATCAGTATGATTTTCGCATAATTTTACATTTAGAGCTAATCTAACCCTCTGCCGAAAAAGTGCCAATTTCAGCTACCCAATCCCGTGAATTCCTACCATTTTCCAAGGAAACAGATTTTCATCATCTTGAAAAATTGTATCAATGTGCTTAACAGGTTAGAACATATTATCATGATAAAACTTAAATTAAATTAATTCTTTAGAATTAATCAATTTATATGAATACATTTCAGCATTCTCAGTATTAAATAAAATCCTACTTTGCGAGGTCATAGCATTAGCAACACCCTTCTTCTCCCTTCCAGACTTGATGCTTGCAAAGTCATATACAGTGAAATCTTGAAAAAGAAAAAAAGAAAATTATTTTCAATAGGCAGGATTATAATCTGTAAGAAAAATGCAGCATTATTTCTATGTGTTTTTTTGGTTAGCTATCCCTGGAAGCAGGCTGTCTCGGCCTTCCCATAAATGTATATTGATCGCTCATACCTTGCAACTAGAAATGTAGGTCTAAAGTCCGACTACTGTCTGCGCTACCCACTGTCTTAGCATGTTTAGACAACTGCCCGTATGTTTTTCCAATTTTTGCTGGACAATTTCCCTCGTCATTTTGACCTTATCATGTCTACAGCCATCCATAAGACGGGTGTGCCGGTTGCTGTCTAACACACTGGCGATAACGGCACTAAAAGACAATATTACTTTGATTTTGGGAATTATCATTGGTTATAGCACAATAATGCCATGGACCCCAAATTTTCATACCCCTTTTCTCATGTTCTAGGCTCTTTTCCACAGCGTTCACACATAACGCTCCATCCATGTTAATGTTATGTTCTGTTGCGCTGCACAGTCATAATATGTTAAAATATCAAAATATGATGATGTCCAGTTAAAAAACAAGAGGACGGTATGCATACAAAAACTTACTAAAACAGGTTAAACTTTGGGAGTGTCTATCTGTACGTGACTAAACATACGTATTCGCTGTTAATCACACGTATTACCAACGAATACCGTCATTTTAGTTCTAGACACATTGCAGATGCCAACGAAGATAGTTGGGCAACCTAACAAGTAAGCTGTTACACGAATCCAGCTGCGATATGAAGGAGCTGATTAGCACTTCGGTGATCAAGTAGTGATAGAAACATGCACATGCCACCCTAGCTATGTCTACTCTGTCAGTACTCAAACACGTCTGTTTCATTCCTTTCTACTCTACAAAAAAAGTCTGTTTCAGTCCTTTCAGCAAATCCTGGGAGTAGATCTGGCCTTTTTTCAATTTCTGCGGTCAGTGTTTAAAACTTTTCAACAATATTTTTCTCGGATAATTTTTTCATCTTCCCGCAAAATTTGGTGGAACATTGCAATGTGTATTATCATGATTATTAAATTAGTGAGACCATTTGGCATGTAATATGATTCTTGTTTCACGGTAATGGTGAAATGAGAGCAGGGTTGAGGTCAATTATAATTCGTAATTAATTATAATTGAGCCATTTTAAAATTTAGTGTAATTGAAGGCGAAATTGAAGGAAATATATCATTATAAATGTAATTGTTTTTTATGAATATGTTAATTATGTATTTATTGTAAAGTTCTATAACTGTAATTGAAAAAAAATGTCTGTGGACTATAATTGGTCAATTTTATTTCAATTACAGCTCAATTACACATTTATTTGTGTCTTTAAATTGACAAAATCCTTTTATTAATTATTGAATGGTGGCAGGTGTATATATAATAACTCAGCATTCGAAATAAGGTTTAAACTAGAAAACCAAGCCCACGTTTCTGGTTGTCCAACAAATTTTTTAGTTGTCCTGACAAATAGACCCATGCAGTTTGAAGAAATCGTGCGGGCAACTATGCCATGACTGCTGCAGTGTATGAAATCAATTTTCCGCCTGACTGTGCTCATTAATGTTAATTTACTGCGAATGACAAATAACCACTGACCAAGTGTAAAACGCAAATTGTTTGAATGCAATGACAAAACAACTAATAAAATTAAAACCATGATTATCATACAGGGACATCAGACTAGAAACACCAGTGAGTATAAAAAAAAGTTGACAGATCACAGGCAGGGGTGGAAACTAACAGAAATGTCATACCAGCCAGCAGGGCCAGTGAATGTCAAAAAGTATTAGCACTTATGAATTTCTACCATCCCTTGATAAGCCGCGAAGTTGGTGTTCATGGGATAATTTTTTCACATGATTGTAGGCTATGATTTATCAAACAAATTTATAATTTTGGGCAACTTTGAGGACTGATTATCATTAAATCACTGAAATTTAAAAACACAAATAAATACCATATTTATCATGCTAGCAATTTTGCAGTACATTTTGTACATAATGGTTGCCATCATATATCCAGTATGGTTGCCATTATATTTTGTCTTTATTAATTTGTTCCTATATCAAAGTGAAAACAGTGGCAGCAACTGTTGCCCTGAGCTGGTTGATTCTACCAAACACCCTCCTTCCCATCCCCCCCCCCCCCCCCGCACCCTCCCCTTCCATGCAGCTCGATACTCCAATCGGAGGTGCTACTGGCGTACAATACCAATGTCAAATTTGTCTTAAAATAGTAAAATTGGGCACTGATGTTTGAAACACAACGCTGCAAAACACTGTAGGTCTGCTACTACATAATTAACTATCCCTGTACATGGCACATTTGCTTACTGACACTTGGACTGCATGTGTCGGTGTCTCAGGCAGTGGGACAACATTGATCAAGCAATGGTTGGTCGACGGCTCGTCACTGCCGGTACACATGCATAGCATAAACCAACATGTAAACAAACAACGATTGTTGATGAAAATTTCCTGGAGATAGTGTGAAATCCAAAAAAAGGGGGTGATCAAATCAGCAGGGCTGCTATGTTGGGTACTGGTACATCACAAAAAAAAAATTGTCCTATAAAATTATGCTGACCCTTTTTTCGTAACTGACATACCGTATGCTAAATGAAATATTTAACCACATTCCACTGTTTTCAATGAGCAAGAAAAACCCTGTGCTAGATCAAAATCTGAGCTATAGTAAATTATAAAAATGTTCAAAAGTTTTGACCTCAACAACAGCTAATGTTGCAAACTGCCCCAGGGATACAGAGTACAAAAAATCAACCAGACACTTGAATTTTTTGAAGCAGCTGAAGAAAACTACAGAAATTGTTTTATAATCATGTTTACATGAACTGTTTTACTGGAATAAATCAAATCAAATCAAATCATGGATGATTTTGAGAGTTTTAGTTTTTAGATACCGAGATTAGGGCACCCAGTGAGTGCCCCGCAATACAGTAATGTTCAGTACTGAGTAGCAAATATATTACCAAATATAGGCCTATTCACATAACAACTAGGGACCTTAGAGAACATGTATGTGCAATATGACTGTCATCGGCCCAGTACTTTTCGAGATCTGCTCCGGAAACGAAGTGCGCGTCAAAACGTCTAAATAGGTCATAGTTCTGAACCAGAAGTAGGTCAAAGTTCAAATACCCCAAAAGGCACAACTAGACCCCCTAGGGGTGTTGTGTGTAAAATTTGAAGACAATCGAACAAGTACTTTCAGAGATATGCTCCGGAAACGAATTGTTTACGGACGGCCCAACGGCCCATTGGCCCAACGGCCCAACGGCCCAACGGCCCAACGCCGTCACATCATCATTTTCTCCTCTGCAACCTTGCGTATTGAATTCAGATTAAAAATATTTTAACCCGTCCATTAGCCACCTGGAAGTAACCCACATACCAAAAATTGTTATCCTAGCTTATTTTCTCACAAAGTTATAGGCAAAAGAAGAGGCCAAAAAAAAACGGAGGTAGAATCCATAGCTCCCTTCGCTCACCTACGGTGACGGCGGGAGCTAATAAGAAATTTGTGCATAGGCTCTGGCCTGACTTAATCTCTTTGAAAGAAAAAAAATTGATGCATTTTCATCCTTATGCCCCTCTGTGCTTGGCTGAATCAGTACGTATTTGGGTCAGGTTGAAAAAAAGGTTGTGCTACAATGTGTTACAAGATTCATTTTTATCTTGAATAACGTTGAATTGAAAGTCAACCATAATTTTCACCAATGCATATTTGTTTTTTCTAATAATTACAAAATATTCAGCGAACACAACTGATAACTCACATTCCTTGGTGATTTTTTCATTTTTAAATATAATTATTTTCAAGTTGGTCAATATAGATTTATAGTTATACATGTTGCTGTAGCGTCGAAGGCCTGCCTTGTTAGCGCTACCCAGCTATGTATAGGCCTAGGGCTTTGATCCTGACTGCTATCATAAAACACCCCCCATTTTTTATGCTATGAATTGACTAACTCAAAAACTATTTAACCAGTCAAGACAAAATAAAAGGCATTGCCATCACTGCATCAGGGGTACAGTGACAAGACACATCTTTTGAGCTTATTTGTGACTTGATCTAAGTGCTAACACTAGCCTGACTAGGCCTAGTAACAGTAACATAGTCATAGTGGGGCGGCCAAAAGGTCGGTATCACAGACTAGATAATGTGTGTTTTTGGCTGTTTTGTCTAGAATCCCTGGCATTCCATATTTTGTTACATCGCTAATTTCTGTGCATGTTTACTAAACAACATCTTACTGATCTGAATTTAAAGTTTGGGACAAACAAATTTCTTTGGACAAAGGTTAATATTTTGCGTCATAATTTAAGCCCTCATGCCTAGCGCCCATGCACCTCTAATTGTTATGTGATTTCTAAACAAAGAATTTATTTGGTAAGAGACCACAAAATTGCCATCATTTTGGTATATGTCAGGCCATCCTAAAAAAATTGTTTGTTTCTGATCGCATGGGTGAAAATAGGGGTAACAGATACTGCATGGCGGATTGGCCTATCGTGTAGTAAAAGAAAACATTTTCGCCCGCACATGTCCAAATCTGTGCATGAACAATGTTTTTATTGCAGTTGAATACAAAGTTTTTATTGCAGTCAAAGTTTTGATCACGCATTGGGTCTCTAGAATCCTAGGCCTAGCCTGCTTCCGTTGAAAAACAAAGATTGTGTTCTCCGTTTCTCAATTTATTGCCAAAAAACAATGTGTCTTGTACGACATAGAATTATTCAATAAAAATTTTTTTTTTTAAAATTTGCCGCAATCCCTCATGGAATTTTTGGCAGTCTAAAATAAAACTGGCCTTATGGAATTTTTGACAGTCTAAAAAAAAACTTTTTCCAACCTACCTCATGGAATTTTTCAGACCATGAAATCGGAAACAAGGATATTTTTTAGGATGGCCTCAAATGGGACAATAGACCACATATTGGCTATTTGACGATGAAATACATGAAAAAAGGCGTATAAAAAACAGAAAAAGGCAAAAAATGCTAAATTCGCATTTTAGGATGAACTGTAACTTTTTTCTTAACTTTAATCACTTTCCAAAAATTTAGCCAATTTATACCTCCAAATCTTGTGATTGAATGTGCCAAATTTCTTAAGCAGTGTTAAATGTACGATTAATATTATTAATCGTACATAACTCAATAAATGATCACTATTTTATTATTATTAATAATAATAATAAAATAGTGATCATTTATTGAGTTAAAAAAATCAGCAGGGCTGCTATATGATGAAAGTATCTATATGACTTCCTTTGATCCTGACTGCTACCCAGCAGGCACAGCCACGTGGAATACAGGTGGAATATGAGTGATTGTGCCACGTGGAATACAAGTGGAAAACAGGTTGAATGCACAAACACGTGTTTATATCACGTGTTTTCAATGTGTTAATGCCACCGATAATACATGTGAATAAACTACGTGTTTTCCATTTCGACACAGTGTTATTTTTTATGTTTTTTTTTTAATTTGACAAATTTGAACCCTGGAATGGTATTTATCCATTTTATCAACATATAATTTTTTTATTTTATGGTAATTGAAGGGTCAATATCACATAAAAAAATTAAATTGATGTCAGAAATTCAAACATTGAGCCTTTTTGAGCACTTCAAAGTAACAGTGGCTATTTTGCCACCCCATACCGGGGCAGTTTTGCCACCCCTTCAAAATGGCCACCAGAGCCTCGTTTTCGGTCCGATATGAATACAGACTTGGCCAGATTTTTAGGACTGAACACGTCTGACCATGTTCTGGCAATGGTGCCAATTTACCAAACATGTTTTAAACATTTTTGCCCATGTCTCCATAAGGTTTTAAACATGTTTGTAACATATCTAAAAACATGATATGATATGTTTAAGATATGTTCTACCATGTTTTGACTATTGTTATATTTCAGCAGGGTATCCACGTGGACTGGTACACCATTAACTGATTAATCCATGTGAAACAATTCACATGGAATACACCTGAAAATGTACACCAAAAATCCACATGAGAAATGCAACGTGGACTACACATGAAAGAACAAGACTACATAAGTCCAGGAGCTCCGGCGCCGAATTAGAATTTGATTTGGGCAATTTTGTGTAGGGTTATTAATGTAGTCCTAGGCTAGGTCAAAAATCAAGATGCAAGATAACTAGGTCTAAGAGACTCAGTCTTAGAAGAGGTAGATAAGAACTAGACAGTCTGTCAGAGATTGCAAACCTCCATTGAAATTAATGATCCTAATCAGTATCTCGGTAATGGTCTACCTATCTAGCACGGTTTACCCGATATCAGGCCAATCGACGTAAATAATGGATGATTTACGGTCATTTTGAATTCGATAGAGACTCACTAGTTTAAAAATTTCAGGGTGCATCGTCCCCCGAAACCTCACATTTTGTTTTATAGTAATGGACTAGCATCTAACACAATATTGGGCATGTGAAAGTAAATAATGGCCGATAGGCAGGCAGCTATTTTGGGTTTGATGGAGTCCAAATTTTTCAAGATGCGTCCTCTCCTGAAATTTCACATTTTATTTTATAGAGATGGTCTAGCCATCTAGCACGGTTTAAAATACCAAATAACGGCCATGTGAAAGTCAAAAATGGCCTAAAGGCAGCCATTTTGAATTTGATCAAGTTGAAATTTTTCAAGATGCATCCTCTCCTGAAATCTCACATTTTGTTTTATAGTAATGGTCTGGCAATCTAGTACGGTTTACTAAATAACGGCAATGTGAAAGTGAATAATGGCCGATAGGCGGCCATTTTAAAATTGAACGCGGTAAATTTTTTCAAGATGCATCCTCTCCTGAAATCTCACATTTTGTTTTATAGTAATGGTCTAGCTATCTAACACGGTTTACCAAATATCAGCAATGTGAAAGTAAAGAGTGGCCGATACGCGGCCATATTAAATTTGATTGAGTTGAAAGTTTTTAAAAGGCATCCTCTCCGGAAATGTCACATTTTGTTTTATAGTAATGGTCTAGCTATCTAGCACGGTTTACCTGATATCAGGCCTTTCGAGGTAAATAATGCTGATTTTCGGCCATTTTGAATTCGTAAGTAAAAAAATTTCAGGGTGCATCCTCCCCTGATAACTCACATTTTGCTTTATAGTATTGGTCTAGCCATCTAGCACGGTTTAACAAATATCGGCCATGTGAAAATGAATAATGGCCGAAAAGGCGGCCATTTTGAATTTGAATAAGTCAACATTTTTCAAGGTGCATCCTCATCTGAAATCTCATATTTTGTTTTATAGTAATGGTCTAGCCATCTAGCACGGTTTACCAAAAAACGGCCATGTGAAAGTGAATAATGGCGGAAAGGCGGCCATTTTGAATTTGTTCAAGTCGAAATTTTTCAAGATGCATCCTCTCCTGAAATCTCACATTTTGTTTTATAGTAATGGTTTAGCTATCTAGCATGGTGTACCCAATATCAGGCCTGTCGAGGTGAATAATGGCCAATAGGCTTGATCAAGTTGCAATTTTTCAAAATGTATCCTCCCTTGAAACCTTACAATTTGTTTTATAGTAATGGTGTAGCTATCTTGAGCGGTTTTCATGATATATCGCAATATGAGGCCTGTCGAGGTAAATAATGGCCTATAGGCGGCCATTTTGAATTTTATCGACTTGAATTTTTTTAAGATGCATCCTCTCCTGAAAGCTTACAATTTGTTTTATAGTAATGGTGTAGCTATCTTGAGCGGTTTTCATGATATTCCGCAATATCAGGCCAGTCGAGGTGAATAATGGCCGATGGGCGACCATTCTGAAGTTTATCGATATGAAATTTTTCAAGATGCATCCTCTCCTGAAACCTTACAATTTGTTTTATAGTAATGGTGTAGGGGAGAGTGGGGCATGTCCGCACACTGGGGTATATCCATATGTCTGAGTATAATAAAATGTAGTGCCACCTGGTGAATGAAATGGTTTTCATGAGATACATTGCGCATGAGATACTCTCATCCAAGTTGTTTGAATTGGATAGATATGACGTCTTGATTACTGGAAACAAAAAATGATTTTAACGCCTGTAGAAGTTATTTTAATAACTTGTGGCGAAGGTTCTAGCTATTGCGCTTTTAAATGTACTGACAGACCAAGATTCCCACATATGCTAAGCAGTGCACAATTTTGGACCAGATTTACAGTGTGGCAGAAGGACTCTCTCTTGTAAAAATAAGAGAGTCCTATCCTACTTGGAAGAGTCCTGAGGGTCATGCGCACAGCACAAACCATTTTTATATGATAATGGTTTCACACGTTTAATTTAGATTTTTTTTAATTGACAAATTATTTTGCTAACACTGTATGGGGACAATATGAATCAGTGCAAATTAACTTTGCATTTTGATGATATCTGAGATCAGGCTCCCCATATTACAGTATATAGATTTTTACTAAAAGCTAGTGTGGTCACAGGCCACACTGGTGTGAATAATCAGCGTGTCCCACACGTTCAAAACCACGGCAGGCCACGCGGACTCGCCTCAAAATTGTGCACTGTGCTAAGTGATGTATATGATCAATGTGTGAAGTGAATATCGCCATTCATTGGTGCCATGTGCGATAAAGCAAGAATAATTGTCCAATACTGTATGGGGCATGTCCACCCAGGGCGAATATGCCCCAGTCCCAGTGTGGATATGCCCCCTCGTGTGGACATGCCCCATGACACAAACACTACTCAGTGATTAATTAAATTGGTTAGTATTTATTATAAAATTATACAACTGTTATTATTAAATCAGGAATTCCTTTCCACCTTGACTGCAAGGTAAACATTTGTGCATATGTTGACAATCATCTAGATCTCAGTGTTTGTTCAATGTTGTGTCAGTATGATCAATCTTCCATCCGCCCCTCCCACGGTAGGCCCTACTGCCCCATGCATTGAATTAGTGTTGTTTCAATGTTGGTCCACCGTCTCTAAAGCTGGGCCGCATTGTAGCAAACCTTGTTCAATGTCTAATGTTTGCTGAACTATGTTTTGTAACTGGCCCGGGATGTATGATAGCTCAATCCTGGTTTAATACTGGCCCATCAGCAGGTCCTGAACAGTTTGGCCTGCTGGCCACTGACTACAGCAATCAATGCCAGTGGCCCGCCAGCAGTTCGTCATGGGCCGTTGGACAAACCTATCTGTTCCCCCACCAGCTGCATGGTGTATATCCCAGACAGCATGACTTCAGTGGTCCAACAGTGGCTATATAGGCGGCACAAAGCCACTGGTGGACCACAAAGGGTGGCATTTGCAACTGATGGACTACCGATGATCCACCACTGTCAAACAATGTAGCTAGTGGGCCACCGACATCTATGTGGTGGGCCACCAGTTGATGGGCCATCGGTGGCCCAGGTCCATTACGTTGCTGTTTGGGATGGTGGTGGATGGTATGGCGCACCACTGGCAGTGGTGGCTAGTCAGTGGGCCACCAGTGGCCTGTTCAAACAAACAACCAGAGGTCTAATGTTGGCTGTGTTGGCGGACCGCTGACTGTGTGCTATCTGGTTGTAGAAACCTATTAGGCTACAGTGTGTGTGTAGATCCTACCTATAGACTAGGGCCTGCACACTGATACATGTAAGTGATCACGCCCTGAACGCCTAAGACCTTCAAGTTAAAATTTAAACATTTTATTTTTAGCATCTCCCCCTCCCCTACTCTGCTCTAATATGATTTAAACAAATTTACCTTGGCTGGTTCTCTGTGTTGTTGTCTATACTTATATCTATTATACTGTTATTTTAGAAGATATTCTGTGTGTCATTTGTTTTTATTAAATCCAAGCCTTGTTGGGACATGTCCACCTCCCTCTGTGGGGCATATCCACACACCCCTTGTGGACATGCCCGATGTGCGGGGCATGTCCACATGCCAAGCTCTAATCATCATTTAGTGGGATGCGTTGAATCAATGAAATTTATCAGAGGTTGGTCTAGATAATTAAAAAGGTATATTGTAAACCCATATTTACACAATAGTATTTAATGTTTATTATTAAAGCTGCATAACTGTTTTGCTTATTTTAATCAAAAGATCAATCCATGGAGAATGATGTTTTATTTTTTTATTTTACTGCTCCGGTTACTGAGTTATTAAGGATTTAAGTTTGTTGTTTTTTGATTTTGTTGCCCCACCAAAACAAAGACCTGATCACAGCGGAGTAAGACACATTGTCTGTATAACAAGGACATTAAAGTACCAAGTGGCAGATAACGGTCATCATTTAAAAAAGAGTGGACGACTTTTAAAATTATTCTTATTTTTTAAGTGACCATAGATACATTTCACAGTACAAAGTGTATTGTCTCATGTCAGTTAGACATATCTAGAAGTTATTACTTTGTGTGATATGAGTGATATCTGCATATAATGTCATGTTTAATTTCGGTACCGGTATAGAGAATGTCACTCAATTGAAAAAGAGGACCCTGTTTTAGTATGGTGCTTTTAAGTGTGGGCCAGCATCTGAGCCTTTGGCCCCCAATTAAGACGCTCTCCCCCGACCGTGGGAAATTGCAGTCCAATTACACCAAATTCAGTGATCATGTAAATCATCTTTTTTTTGATACCTCACGGGCATTTATAGCGGCAATGCTATGAGTAAATTCAAAGTGAATTTTGAATGACAAGAGAAACACGATCTATAGTGACTAGATGCTATTTGAAAATATCAGACTATTTTATTTATTCGTTAGTCATCACATACAGTATATAAATAGCGAAATGCGGTAAATAAAATAATTGTAAAAAAAACAGCCTTTACGGTACTAGTAGCTGAGTTCCTAGAAACAAGAGGCATTCAACCATTATTGGGTCAATGTTGTACCAGCGTCATAGAAGCTGGACCAACATTGAGCCATCAATGGGTCAGTGACTCGTGCCTGTCGAGTTATCATCTGGGGCTGACCTAGTCTTTGGACACCAACTGGTGGTTTGTGGAGTTTGGCATCGCAGCCAACACGAGGCATTGGTCCGATGTCAAACTAATTCAGGGCCATCGTCTACGGCTCTGGCCCAGCGTTAGACCAATGCGGCTCAACGTCTCGTGTTTGTTATTAAGGGGTATGATGTTGGTCTAATGTAACATTATATTGGCCCAAAATTACTCACTATTAGTATTACATACATACTGTACACAGACGGACCGATTTACCACACCATATAACTTGATGGTGTATCGCGTAGTGATCTAATCCAGCTACATTTACATCAATTTTGTCCATTTATAAAGCCTTTAAAAATATATGAATGATTGTGTTGAACATTTTAGGTTATTTCAGTCGAAATAAGCAAAACAATTATGCAGCTTTAATAATCCACCTGATATTAAAAAATCATGTTAGGTGTGCGGACATGCCCCACTCTCCCCTAGCTATCTTGAGCGGTTTTCATGATATTCCGCAAAATATTTCAGTCGGATTTACCGATGTTATAAATTAGGTCAAAGTGCTGGGTCAACTTTAAGGTCAAGGTCCAAAAACCTGAAAAGGCACAGCTAGGGATCTTAGAGA
The DNA here is from genome assembly GCA_964017125.1 of Flabesymbios commensalis. Taxonomy (NCBI): domain Eukaryota; kingdom Metazoa; phylum Annelida; class Polychaeta; order Terebellida; family Flabelligeridae; genus Flabesymbios; species Flabesymbios commensalis. Next base: position 26,378,145 of record OZ024914.1, read on the forward strand.
ACATGTATGTGCAATATGACTGTAATCGACCCAGTACTTTTCGAGATCTGCTCCGAAAACGAAGTGTCTGTCAAAACGTCTAAAAAGGTCATAGTTCTGAACCAAAAGTAGGTCAAAGTTCATATACCCCAAAAGGCACAACTAGACTTTCAGAGATATGCTCCGGTAACATCATCATTTTCTCCTCTGCGACCTTGAATAATGAATTTCGATTAAAAATATTTCAACCTGTCTATTATCCACCTGGAAGTAACCCACATACCAAAAATTGTTATCCTAGCTTATTTTCTTGCAAAGCTATAGGCAAAAGAAGAGGGGAAAAAAAGAACGGAGGTAGAATCCGTAGCTCCCTCCGTCTCACCTACGGTGACGGCGGGAGCTAAAAAAAGCTCAAATTTCACTTAATTGATATCCACCAGATATATACACCAGATAGGTACACCAATAATTCATATAAAAAATACACATGGAAAACATGTTAAACAAAAAAGGGTGGCAATCTTCTCATGATATTCATCTGATATCCACGTAAACGGGAACACCATGTACACCATTAATCCACGTAAAACAATTCACGTGGAATACACCTAAACACCAATAATCCACATGAGAAATGCAACGTGGATTACCTGATTACACGTGAAAAAAAATAAGGCTCAAACTTCTCTTGATATCCACGTGTAAATCAACACCAATAATACACATAAATAAATCAATGCAGAATACACCTGGATTTTTATTGGAACAGGTGTCCACCAATTTTACACCTCAATTACACGTGGATTCCATGTGGTGTGCCTGCTAGGTAGGCTATCAAAGACTAGGCCTGAAAGTTACCTAAAAACACCCCCCATTTTACTCTAATCTATAAAATTGGCGATAACTTAAAAACGATATACCCAATCAAGACGAAATAAAAAACATTGTCATCAAGGAACAAGATGCATCTTTTGAGCTTATTTGTGACTTGATCAGATAACTTTCAAAATTTCGTTGGCCTAGACCTACAACTACATTTATAGTCTGTCCAACGGTGGAGGAAGGTCCAAAATGAAAGTTAGCTTTTCGGTATCCAGCCAGTCAATTCTCAAGGGATTGTCACGTAATTTTGTATCCATTTTTATCTAGTCATTTGGCAGCAGACCTCAAAATTTTGCGAAATTCCATTGAGTATTTTAAAAGTAAGACCATTTGACATGTAACAAAATTCTGAGAATAAACCGGAATGGAAGTTAACATGGTTAATGGGTTTATACATGTTATAAAGGAGCGTCATAAATAGACATTTATTCAAATAGTCTAACTTTTGAACTAACGTTAGACCTATACAATATTTTTTTACGAAATTTTTAGGATCGATGCCAAATGACTAGAAAATAGGGTTTACATGAAAATCGATTGATAATTGACTGACTGGATACGAAAAACTAGCTTTCATTTTGGACCATCCTCCACCGTCAGACAGACTGTAACATGATAGGGGGTCTAGGGCCTACTGTCATACTCTCAGACTCGGACTCATAGACATAGATAGGCACTTTTGTAAACATGAAACTGGGGTCTAAAAAAGGGAATTTATGACGTCGTTTTTTTGGTCGTTTTTTGTATATATGTAGAAAAAGGGTATAAATGTTATGGTCTCTGAAGGCATAAAAATGTGTTCTATTTATTTGAAAAAATAACTTTTATGATGGTTTAAACTTAGAACTGGGGTATGGAAGAAAAGTAATGAGGAAACCTGTATTATCACCCGATGTACAGATTTCTGAAAATTTGCTTGTACTTCTATAACTAAATATTTTGTCCTGGGACCTGGTACAATAAAATAACCTATTGGTACAATTAAAGTATATATTTTCAAACATGTCTGTAAAATTTTATAAGAATCAAAGGGGTAGCAGATATTTTTTTAGAGGCCACAAAAAATTGGCGTAAAGTGAAATTTATCATTTTTTTTACATTTGACCTTGACCTTCCACTGACCTTATATTTAATTATATTTTCAAATATAATTTCTTCTCCTCCAGACAAACTAATTTTGGAAGAGCCAGGTGTCTTTTGACAGACCAATAGATTTCAAGAACTTTTCTGATTTGAGCGTTTAAATTCTAAAAGTACTTTATCTCTCTCTTTTATCAGCTCTAAAATTTCATGTGTTATCTATGGCTCTGATCGTTGCTTTAAACAGACTTTCTTCACTGGAGCCACCTTATCAATGACACCCGCAAAGAGCGCATGGAAAGCAGACCAGGCCTTACCAACGTCGTCACAATTCAAGACTTGAAACCAGTTTATTTCTTTGAGTTGCTCTATTATTTTTTCTTTTGTATATTTTTTTAAAGACCGTATAGTACTTGTTTTGTGCTTATTAAAAATACTTCTGCTAACTTTACGAGTGCAGTATGTCATGAAATGGTCACTTATACCTATCAAATCAATGCAGCTTGAACTGCTATCAGTAACTCTGGTGGGAGAGTCAATAAGTTGGAACCAATTACCATGATTAAAGGTAGGGCCTATTTAATAACTCTTTGAAAGATTTGTATAAACTAGAGTTACATTTTCCCATGAAATCACAATTAAAATCACCCATTACAATCGTTTCTACATTTGTAAAGCACTCTTTATCAACACAAAATTCTTCAAAAATATTGCAAAATTTGTACACTTTCTCCGGTCTGTAGCACACGCGAACCAATATGGGCTTAGAGTGCGGCAGAAGGAGTTCAACCCAAACCATTTCCAGGTTATCATGAGCTAAATCTGGTCGAACATTATTAAGCCATGTATGATTTGACGTAAACACAAACACCACCGCCATTTCTGTCTCTGTCACGCCTTACTACACAATACCCTGGAATGGAAATTTCAGAGTCATTTACAGTATTATCTAGCCAACTTTCTGTTATGCCTATTATCGATGCATTGGTCTTATTAGCTATCAGTCTGATCTCAATCATTTTTGGTAAGAGGCTTCGGGTGTTTACCGAACCTAAAAATGTCAGGTTGTTATATATTTAAATTTGCAAAAGTATTGTTAATTTTAAAAAAAGTTGTGATGTTTTTTCATTTTTATAAAAAAAAGAGCCTTTTTCCTGCAAAAATTCTGTAGTTCTTAAAAATACCGGAGAAAAAGGCAAATTTGCATAGGCAAAAATGACAATATCTCAGAAATTATTTGAGATATTTAAAAAATTTCAACAGCTACAGCATTTCAGTACAGTGCTGAGCATAAAAAAAACAGTGAAAAATCACAATATAATTTCAATATGTCTCTATGTTATCATACACACAAAAAAGCCTGTTTCAAAATATGTTTTTTGACATAACTTTTTTATTGAATTATTCCTTATCAGATTTTGAAAAATTAGTTTTTTTCAAAATAGTAAGACCCTGTAGAATAAAATTAATCAAGCAGAGTTAATAAAAACGTTAAATTATATTTAATTGTCAAGTGCCTGTCATAGAGTAGAGTCTAGACCATACTCATCATCTACTCAGTCTCAGACTAACTCAGACTCAGTCATGAATATACTGATATCATATAGCCTATTATAGCCACAACGTCAACGAGTCATAGACCATGTAGACTAGATCTACTTGTAACTTGGAAACATTATTCATTAACATAAATAATCTGACAGTTCACTATTTACAATCACCATATCACAGACCTTGTCCTGGTCACCAGTGGTGACTGGGCTAACTGACAGTTTAATTTAGGGCTACAATAAACACTGATAAACAAAACTGCTTCGTCTGCAAGAAATTGTCGCTGTGCGGTTTGTGTGCGCTGCGCTGAGTTTGACAGCTGAAAACAACTTCCGCTCCGAAAAGCGTGCACGCGATGATGCAGGCTCAACAATTTGCGGTTTCAACCCACCAGCTTTTGCACTCTGAATCTCAATTTGTCGGCGTTTGCTAGCCTTTTCCTTCTTCGTGCCTTTAGGCATACTTCAATTAGATCAATCCCAGTATTATGCTTCGTAAAACCTGTCATTTTTTGTAAAATTTGATGAGCAGACGTAAAATTGATGTCCCTCCCGGATCTGAAGCCATGTTGGATAAATAAACATGCGCATGCGCAGTTCTATTGAATTAGCATTGTGGGATAGGCACACTTTCCCCAGCAAGAAAATGGCTCCCAATCTGGCATTTTTTGGTGATTAAGGGAGTTAAATTCTATCGAAATTAATGGTATATAATGCGAAAACGTTACTTAGACATTGTCATGGGATTAATGAAGATTTTTGTAGTTAGAAAACCACGTCAAATTGTTACTACGATGTGAATTAAGCTAACTATTATGCTGGGTGTCGGTGAACTTGACACCGCATCTCGGCAGTGTTTCAGTTTGACAGGACTGGCTTCCCTTGAAATGTCACACTGGTCACTGAAATGACCAGGATTTTAGGAGGGTTTGTTGAGTTTATTTTGTTCCCACAAATACCATATGTGAAGGATAACTTATTCTACATTTTAACTTGCTGAAATAATCATTCAAAATGATGTGCGACGTGATGCCGACCATCTCCGAAGACGGATCCACAAACGACCGCGATCCAAACTTTTCTGGAGATGATGCTAACTTTGAACAGTTGATGGTAAATATGCTGGATGAAAGGGATAAATTGATGGAGACATTGAGAGAAAACCAGGAAAGTCTGGGAATGACACAGGCAAAATTGGAAGAGATTCAACGTGAAAGAGATGCTTTGACGACTCAAATTAATGTATCCCAACCTCAAGTGAGTTGATCCCTGATTATTAATAACGTTACTCGTTAGGAAGTGTCTATCCATATAATATGAATAACGAGTAACGTTAGCATGGTTAGGACTAACCGTACCTATTTGCCTGTTTGCTGTTTTTGATATGCAGATATGTATTAGCCTACCAGTGGCGGATCCATAATGTGCAAGAGAAGCTCAGAAGGGGGCGTAAGCCACATTTTGGCTGAAAAAAGGGGTATTGGCTTCACTTTATTAAAAAAATGCATGAAAATTCAAGATTTGTAACAATAACGAGGGGGGCGTAGGGGCCTACGCCGGGTACGCCCTATGCTGGATATACGCCAAGTGCTGTATTGCCAAAGAATCCCGTCATTTAGTTGTACAAACATACAAATAGCATGCGATACGCATACGGTAAATCACATACGGTTAGCCAGTGCTGCCTTATCTTATTAATAGGCCTATGATATAGATATATAGTGTTATACTAGTTATATCATAGCGGGCCTAGGTCTACTTGTTAAACTTGTTAAAAGTTTTTTTATAAAAGTCTTAATGCTATCATGATCAAAAGCGGAACTTTGAACCAATGTCAATCTTATGAACATTGTTCCACCGTCCGCAATGCTGGCCCAACCTTAAAAAGTTAAATTTTGATTTAACGTCTTGATTATGTTGACCCTTGAGTTTGCTGCGTACATAATATCATACCGGTACTTTCAATGTTGCATTTATAATTAAAAACTATGTTCTATCGCTTTGTTCACTTGTTTCACATGTTTCTCCAGTGTCTCTACTTCAGACACTGGTATTCATCCCCTGATTAGCCAATATTCACCACCATGCAGGGTTCACAGCTTTCACCGCCACTGTTTGTAGGCCCTATACTGCCGCGTCCAGATAGGCCCATGTAAAAAAAAACACAACTTGTTGTGGTGGCCTCACATACTTAGTAACTGTAAACATGGTAATATAACCTTGCTCACTGACGCTTTTTAAAATGAGATGTAAGTATTCAAGCTGAATATACACTGATATAATACTGTATATTCCCGCCGTCAGATTAACTTGTATCGCATGTTTTTCGCTGATTTCTCAGTCAATTCTCAACCGATTTTGATAAAATTTTACAAGGACTATTTTCGAGTCCCGCGGCCACGACCGTGAAATTTTCATCAAAAAAATATTTTATAGTTCAAAAGTTAGACCATTTGACATGTGATAAATTTGTAATTACGACGTCCTTCTATAAACCCATTAAACTGGTTAAGTTAAAGTTTGTTCTTAGCCCTGCATTGCATTACACATGTTACATGCCAGATGATCTAACTTTTTAGTTATATATATACAATATTTTCCAATGAAAATTTCACTGTCGTCGCCGCGTGACTAAAAAACGGTCCTTGCAAAATTTCATGAAAATCAGTTGAGAATTGACTGAGAAATCGGCGAAAAATATGCGATACAAGTTAATCTGACAGCGGGTATAGTCTTATTGTGCGTGGTTCATTATTTAAAAACTCTGATATTAAAATAATTATAAATAAATATAAAATTGAAAGTAGGACACTCTTCGATACTTTCTGGTTAATAGCAAGCTTGTATGTCACGCGCTGGGTGTACAGATCTACCTCTCGTGCGATTTTTTGAATTGCTGGGTGGCAGGCAGTGATGTACATAACAGAAGACAGAGACCCCTGGTTTTTTATTAATAGCAATTTATGCTACGAACATGATTGATCAGTGGGTGACGTACTGTGACACTCACTGATAAGTTAGTGTATCGCTTTGAAACATACTTAAAACTCTTCAGTACCGGTAGCAAAGAAGTATCACACTCGAAATCTAGAGGCAGTAGAGCATCTGCATAGATCTATAGACTGTCTAATTATGGCATTGATGCACTATTATGCATGTTCAATAAATTCAACATGTTCAATCACATCAAATTGGTTCAACGTCCCGCTTTTGATGTGAATACAATAGTCTTTCCAATATTGTCAGACGACCTTTAAAACAACTTTTAGGTGGGTCTGGCAAACCTACCGTTGAGCCCTACATCAGATCTTTCCTACGATCCAGTTATTTAAATTTCTTTTATCAGTTTTTTGGTCAGTTTTTGTAATCACAAGGTAAGAATTGACCCTTTATTACCACCTCAGTGTTTTATGTTGGCCTTCACGAGCGCCATGTTAATTGCCCTTGGTGAGTGCTATGTTGCCCTTCGTATGCGCCATGTTTCCCTTCTAATATATCATGTATATTCAGATAGTGAATATGCCTCTTCAAACTATTGTTACTTCATATCAACCCACCCAGGTCTTTGCACATGTATGAGTGTGAAAAACAAGCCAGTCTGAGTCACTGATGTCGCGCGTTCACACCACAATAGGCTTACCTGGTGTAGGCCTACATAGTGGTACCGGTACATATAGCCTAATAACTAACTAGTTCTAGTGATGTTTACATGTACCTGTACTTAATTAAACATGCTGATTAGGCCTGAAACAAAATATTGTTTGTTTCCGATTTCCGACCGACCCTATCAAAACATGTGCGACCCAAATTTATTTTATGGATTTCCAAAAAAAAAAAAAAAAAAAAAATTTTTTTTTTTTTTTTAGGAAATCAATAAGTTCAGGGATGAGTTACCGACTGTAGTCAAAGTAACTCTGAAAAACGTTACGAAAAGGAGAGTGGGGTGGAAAAGTGTCAAAAAAAACAAAAAATTGTTACGTAATGTACAGATAAGACATGCATGAAAGTGAATTTGGCACCAAATAAAATAAAATAAAATTCTTACCTACCGATTGGTTGAAGTGACAAAAAATAAAATAAAAAATAAAATAAAATAAATTTCCTACCTACCCACTGGTTAAAATGACAACAAATCGGAAACAAACATATATTTTGTTTTGGCCTTAGACTGTTTATCCCCTTATTTGTGGAGGGTGGGTGTTGGAAACGCCTACTGGGGTCCTAACTGGATACCCGTCGTCACTCCTGCATGAATGCATGATAAGGTGACCCTATAATAATAGGTGGTGCCATGCCCCTTCTGAATCATAATTGAAACACTGCACCTAGAGGCTGGAATGTCTGTTGAATTTTTTTTTGTCTAGATGGTAGTCCTAAAAGTCCACTGAAATTTTGAGCTTATTGGGTATGACTGATGTAGTTAGTAGGCCCCTATTTACATAGGCCTACATATGCAGGTTCTGCCGTGGATGGTAGGCAATGCTGGGCGGCCGCACCCAGTAGCTCTGACATGCCGCCCACCACAACAGTTGGAAAAAACATGGAAACCCGAGTATTTTGAGTATAAAAGCATGGCTGTATTATGCAATTTTTGACATTTTGGTGTCAAGACCGCCCACCACTAACCAATCTCTGGGCAGGACCCTGTACATGTACCGGTAACAAAATATTATTAAATATTAAAAAACATTACCTGATCACCAGGATTATGAATTTAACTGAGAAGTGTGCAAAACATGTAGGCCTATGAGAAGCTGAGAAAGGAAGTAAAATATCTCATGTCTGAGGGAGCTGAAACATGTTTGTGGGCTAAATGTCCTAATTTAGATAGAGGTATAATTTCTCCCCTAGGTTAGACCTGTGTGAAACATCCTACAAGAAGGCAAGAAAAGTCTCACATGGACACATGGAGGGCTGAAGTGTGGAGAATTGTTTTAATTTAGAGGCTTGAGAGGGTACGGAATGTTTCCCCTAGCTGACAAAACTGCTTGGACCATGGACATGATGAAGCGAAACTTTTCACATTGGAGGTGAAACACGTTTCACATAGGTGGTGAAACGTCCTTAGCGGACCCGTGTAAACTTTTAGTAATGTATGGGGCAAAATGTCCTATGTAGTTACACTGCCAGGGGCAAGACACCCCACAACGGTAATTTAGATCCTATCTTAACTTTCTCTCATTTCCATTAGAAAAGTTAGGGTCAATCCTACTTTTTTATAGTGGAAATGGGAGTTAAAGATAGCCTGATCAAAGTTTAGTTAGGATTAAAACTTTGTAATATATATAAGTGAGCCACTAATTTAGCAGATGTAGGGTAGGCCTATATTCCAAGAATTTGTGGGTGGGTGTCCGGATCGTGCTGTGTCCAAGCCCGAGATGCGCCTGCTGCCCGTTTCGCCTGCCATCCTAGGGCCAGTGATTTTCCTAGAAAAGGACCAAAATTACGGATTTAAAAAGATCTGTTCAAATGGATTTCCCAAAGTCTAACGAATTTGTAATTTTATATATATAAAATTATATATAATAAAATATAAAAAATTAATAAAAAAAAAAAAGTATTCTTTTTAATATTTTTTTTTAAATATTTTTTTATCAGGGCTCCTGTATTTTTGTTTGAACAGCGCCCTAAATTGCATTTTTGGGGCAATAAATTGTCAGTTATTTTTTTAAAACTTGTGTACATGATTGAAAAAGGGCCCACCTGCCTGTGACCAGGTAACTTTGGGAGCAATCTAATCAATAAATACTGTACTTTTTTATACATGTTATATACTGATATATATATTTTTTACTGGCAGAAATTGCCAGGATCATTTTCATGCAATGTCATGATTCGGAATTCAATAAAAATAAACTTCAAATTCAGATATATCCTAAAAATTCATCTTAAAAATGCGGACTGTGTTGAAAGCATTTATAACTCTTTGGAGTTGGTGGATCAGATAAATGTGAGAGCAGTTTCTGGGAATGACCTCAGTATCTTGTAAACACACATCCTGGGACGGCTTCATGACATAGGCCACGGATAGTTGTGCATGTTGTTTCTGAAGACTGCAAAACATAGCAAAATCAAAGTTTTCACATGAAGCATGGTGAAATCAGAGAGTTTTCACAAGACAAAAAATACATGCGGAATAAGCATGATAAGACATCAATGCTGTATTTAAAAAAAAAATTGCAGAAAAATAATAAAAATTGAAAATGACAATTTTGTTTTTATTTTACTTTTGTTATATAAAGTAATGTCGACGGGCCCATAAAACATATATATAATAACAAAAATTGGCCTAAGTTACAAGAGTTTGCAGTTAGTCACATGATTTCCTTAAAACGTGTTTGAGTTCTAAGCCATTTTACAGTAAGTACTACAAAAAAGTACTACTTAGGTCTAAGACCATCCTAAGAAATATACCCTTGTTCCCGATTTTATGGTGTGAAAATTTCCATGCGTTAGGTCAGAAAAAGTTTTCTTTTAGACTGTCAAAAATTCCATGAAGCAAGTTTTATTTTAGACTGCCAAAAATTCTATGCGGGATCGTGGCAAAAGTTTTTTTATTTTTGTATTGATATAAATCATTTTTGCACGAATAATTCTATTTTGTACAAGTAAAAAAATTGAGAAAAAGAGAACACAATCTTCTTTTTTACCGGCATGGGCGGCCATTTTCTCCAAGTGAACCAGGCTAAGTTCTATAAGGATTCTAGAGACAGACGTGAGATTTAAAATTTGATTGAAATAAAGACATTGTATTTGACTGCAATTTATAAAAACTTCGTTCATGCGCTGATTTGGACACATGCGGGCGGAAATAATTTCTTTTAACACTCGACAAAAGGCCATGCAGTACCTTCTACCGCTATTTGTACCCATGTGGTCGGAAATTTAAGGATGGCCTAATTTTTCATCAGTAAAAAGCAAATGGGAAATGAAACAGGATTCAGTGTTGGCCGAAACAGAAAAGAGTTTTTTTTTTAAACGGAAAATCACTGGCTCTACCATCATACTGCTGGAAAGTGCGCAAGGGGGTTTAACCCCTTAGCGTCAAGAAATCAAATATGAGACATTCCAATGTAAATTCTAGCCCTGGCTATTAATATTGATCAATGCACATTTGTATAACTTTGACAAAATTGTGGTTCAAATTTGTGGGGGGAGGGGGGGGTAGACCCCTCTGCGGGGCTTGACACTAACATGACTAGCAGTTGCCAGATTTCCCGGGGCATGCTAATTTTGGTCGCCCATGTACCAGGCCTTCAGATTTGGACGCACACCATAACTAACGCAAGTATTAAGTCACGTGAGCGAAATACAGCTCACCTCATGTGTTGTCAGATTTTTTTTAATTGTAAATATATAGTTTTCTTTTCAATTTTTCATCAACCAGTTAGCATTGCATTTAGTGAGTGTTCACTCGCCTCACCACTTTGAGGTGAGCATTTTTTCACTCGCCACCGATTTTCAAATTTGAAGGCCTGATGTACCAAAGTCTAGGAGCCCGCACAATGTTAGTTTAGCTCTTATTCCTAAGCCGGGCTACTGTACAGGTCTATGATGTAAATCTTGTTATCCCTCACCAAAAACAAGAGGCTAATCTAGCGAGTGGGCGACTGGCCTGAAATAGAGATTTTCTCAGGGTGAGCGTATATAGCCACCCTTTCGAGCCTGAATTTAGCATTGTCATCTTCATCCACTACAAGCCGCGAATTGTTGCCGCAATTCCCCACTTGTATTGGATGAAGATGATTTGATGTGGTTTATAAATTAAATTGCCATGTATCGTGAGGATTTAAAGGGTTAGGTTACTTTATCAGCGATTTCAGACGTACACTAGCTTTCTTTCTAAAGACAGTTAGAACTGTGCTATATTTAGTCATAAATTTATATATATATATATAACTAGAAAATGCGTTCCCGAACTCTGAAGCCTGGCGTTAGTCTGTTTGAGTGCTATAGACATAAAATCGGCCTAATATTTTCTCAACATAATGTGTATTGGTCTTCCACATAGGCCAGAATCCTAAATGTCCAGGATATAATTAAGGAAAGAACCAAGGAGACAAGTTCAAATTTATATCTTCGACGTGTATTCCTTCCACCACCATGGCCCGTGCTGGCCAACATTCGTTCAATAATTGCCTAAAATGTACCTTGTAGAGAGGGTGTAGGCCTACATCATGTACCACCAAATTCCGGTTCAATGTTGGGTCAGCGTCGCAGCCCATTGCTGGTTCAATGCCGGTCAATCGTCTACGAGGCTGGCCCAACACTAATCCATCACTGAGTCTGCTATATACTTTGCGCAAAGACGTGGCAATCACCCAATGCTGTTTTAATGTTGACCCACAGTATTCGACGCTGGCCCATTCCTTGAAACAGTATTGAGTGATCGTATGGTGTTTGCTGACTGCTGCATTATGCTGGTGACGCTTCCCATCCTGGAGCCAGAAACACCAGATTATACAATACATTGGCCCAATGCTGATGTAATGCTGGGCCACCATCTGCGACGCTGGGCCAACATAAATCTAACCAAACCCTTCCAAGCTTTTAACAACAAATATAATCCTGAATATTTTTTTTCTTCTGAACACTCGTTAAGGACAATTACTTAACCTAAGGACCTGAAACATTATTGCACATGTTCATAAGGACAGGTGTACAGGAATTTGAACCGTTTCCCACACACAGCTCCCCTCTTTCCCCTGAATAGGACACAAACTCAGGCAAAATAAACTTAATAGGATAGCCTACCGGCCGTAGGCAGGTCCTATTAAAAGTCACGATGTTTCGTAGTACCGTCTTGTTCACCATGTTTACAAGTAGCACCAATGTTGACAATTTTGTTGTTTTTTGTAGTTTGGAAGGAAAATTAGTAAAATATGTCGGTTTTAGACGTAAGCATAGAATGGTCATTTTGCTAACAATCATGCATTATATATACAGTATACCTCATTAAATATCTGTGGTGTGTGATGTAAAATCGAAATATTTTCTGTATAATGTGTAGAAAATAAGTAACGTTTCTATTTTTTAGTGTTTTTTCCATGGTGAAAAAATAATTAAAGTTTGGTTTTAGACGTACATTTTTGGGAGTCCCAGTTCAATACTCAAATGTAGCAGTTATCGTATCACTCTGGATCTAGATTAAATTTTTTGTCCACCACATGTATGATAAACAGATAAAGCAATAAAAAAGTACTCTGGTGATTTTTAGCTTTTCGGACGTACCTAATTTGATAGCGGTAATGGCACCCATAGAAAGAATAATAATAAGGCCACAGTTTTTTTATTAATTGGTTCTCAAGACTTTTTATTCAATATTCAGAGAGTACTTTTTCGGAAAAAAATTAAAAATAACAAAAATTTCATTTGATTTTGTAATGATAACTTACACAAAAAAAGCTTTTTTTAGTTTTCACATATTTTATCTAAAAAAAATGCATAATTTACATTATTAATTCAATTTACAATGTATATAGATATAATAAATAGTGGGTCGGCGGTATAATAAAATTTTAAAAAAAGTAAATTTAATTTTTTTTTATATTGATTTCCCATTTATCATGTTTATAAATGGTAAATTATTTCTTCTAATAGGAATAAATGTATGACTCACTATAGTTTTGGATTCGGACGTACATCTCCACCATAATCATGATAATTAATGTATTTATAAATAAGCTTGATTTATTAATTCACTTGGATTAAAAATATAACAAAATGTTTATGTGTGCTAATGCTTGTAGTTTTTGGATTCGTACGTACATCTCTACCATAATCAAGATAATTGATGTATCTATTAGCTTGATTAATAATTCACTTGGATTAAAAATATAAAAAAATGTTAATGTGTACTAGTATTGCAACTAAAACAACCTTGACTGTTTTTTACCCAGAAAGTAAAATATTATTGAAATATAGATGTTCCTATTTCGGTTGTAAGGGTTCCTGTGGGAAACCTAAAATATACTGAAAATTAATCATGGGATATAGTTAATTTTATATATTATTGAGTGAAGTTTTCTTCTCCCTTTTATTAATTTAGTAAAAAAACAAAATTTGGGTATATTTTTGGTTTCGGACATAGGCCTGCACAAGTATAATAAATTTTTGCAAATTATTTTTCAATCAAAAATTTTTTTTCAAATTTAATATGTAATATAACAAAATATAACTATAGGCCTACTTGTTGAAAATTATGGTAAAAAATGAAAATTTGCTGCATAGTACTTGTATACGAATCTCAAAGTTAGAATTTTAATTTTAAAGTTTTGGGCACAAAATTTAGCATTTTTAATTTTTTATAATTTTTTCAACAATTTTTCTGCTGTTTAATTTGACGTAGACATGGTAGAAGTTCAATGATGCATGCCGACTTGAAATTTGTAAAAATTACAAAAAGATTGTTGAGTTTAACTAGATTTGATCATAATTTACCTGTCATATGTGCACAGTGGCTATCAAAGTTGTGATTTAATGAATTTTATTTTTTTAGCTAAATTTTCATTGTCGGTGCAATTGCCCCAGTGTATGTAAAAATAGTAGGCTATATATTAGAAGTGGCTATTCAGCATGTTCAGAGATCCAGATACCCACTGGGTATCTAGAACCCGTGGAATTATTGTGGCCGACTGGCCTCTCATTTTTTAAAAATCGATTACATTTAAAAAAATTATAAACTATTTTTCTTTCTAATTAATTGTCATGTAAAACTCTCGTAAATTATCACATGTTCAGGGGCTACTTTGAACAGAACTTCCATATTATAGACCAGGCTACTTTGAATAATAATCAACTTCAGTCGAGCAGCAAATTTTGATTGTGTATCAATGAACACATATACAAAATTAATTTAATGATATGAATATTTTGGCTGTTTATAAGAAAGTTTGTTGAGGATTGTATAGACCCCCATTGGTTGCTGAGGTGGGCAACTTTTCGCCATGCAGTACTGACCAAATTGAACCCTGTCCTCTGATTATAGTTTCGTCCAGTATCATGGTCATATTTGCACAGAACATCTTGTACCATATGAATGATTGAGAGAGTGGAATAAAGCTTTTGTGCTTAGTTTTCCTAACTTGAATCACTTCTGTCCTGAGAAGGTTATTTTATATCGTCGATCACAGGGGAAACAATCCTGATGTCCTCCAAAAGGATAGTTTTTTTTATGTTGAAGTATAAACTAGTGAACTATCATAGACAAAACTAGTTGGACACCACTAAAAACCTAACAAATAAAGATTAGGGAAATGTAGTACTGTACTTTATTTTAAGATTATTTTTTGTCATCTTAATTTTACCCCCCCCTCAAAAAAAGGTAAAATCTTGAACAATCTCAATCAATCAAGAAATCTATCTTGCTCTTCAAAAAAATATTACAAGTATTATTATTATGTTGATGATAGCATTAATTGGACATACCGTAAATGCATCATCAAAAGTTTGACACCAAAGATTTATTGACATCAAATTCTGGATCATATATATTAAAAAACCTTTTTCTTTGTGATTCATATTGTTTTGTGTACAACTTAATATGCAAAACACAGGCACATGTATATACTAGACATGCTAGAATAGATGCATATCAGCCAATGTATATTGAATTGTATATAACACCGATTTGAACACTTTAAACATGCTAAATGGCAGGTGCCTATTATGTTTATGCCATCGTGAAAAAGCACCAGACATATCACAGTATCATCATGATCATGCATATTGTTAATGTAATATTCTTCACTACTCATCAGCTAGCACGTTATGATAGGCCTCACTATAGCTTCAGGTGTAATATTGAATCCACAAGTTTTACGTGAATATATAGCTTTAACCCTTTAAGCCCTCACGATGCATTAAAGCATCATTTCACATCCCTGAAAACAGACTTAATTTTTCACAGCTGAGGGTTTTAGAGGGCAAATTTCGTTGAAATTGTTCTACGAATACATAGTAATTTTCTTCAATTTTAAACCACGTCAATCGTAAATTCAGGCTTGAAAGGGTTAATATAAGATGACTTATCTGCCTTATTAGAGGTTATTTTCTTTCCAAAACTATTTATTACAGAGGTATGGGCAATACTGTCAATCCTAGAAAAATATTATTTTATATTTGGCGGTAATAAAGGGGTAGAATTCTAACTTGTTTTATATGATTTTATACTTAAAACGAATTGTAGTTCCAACAGTTGTCAATAGGTGGTACCACTGCATAATGTATTACACGCATTTGTATGTTGAAATTCGCAAGTCGAGCATCTTATTGTACCGGTCTTTGCTATTTGTAATCATCAGCACCACCTGGCGATTTAAGACGTCATCGAAACATCACACTTCAGATCAGTGCTAGAGCCTCTCCATTAATCAGGCAAATCCCCAATAAGGGAAGATTCAGCGCTCAAAATTAGTTTTGAACACAATGTGACATATATTCGAGCACCTTTAACATGTTTAATATCGTTACACTAAAATTCCCTGTTCAAGACAGTTGAATCATTACTATTACAAGTTTATTGGGTACATCGTACATCGGGTCTGTACTTTTTTGCAAGGCATACATTATCCACTTACGGTAAGCTGTCGCTTATAATTGGTGGTAATAGAGACAATTGTAATTAAAGAACGTGCCCCGGTATACTAAATGTATGTACCTTAACCCTTAAAGCGCTAAACTAAATAATTTAAATTTGTACCCACGACCCACATGTTGCAACTTTAAGCGTTTGAAAATTACTTATTTGTTTAATTTGAGACCGAACAGTTGCAAATCTTGAAGTTTAATCACACATTTTGTTCCCAATAACTGCAACTTAAACGGCAAAATAAAACAGATTAACCCTTTCAAGCCTGAATTTACATTGTCATCTTCATACACTACAAGCCGTGAATTGCTGTCGCATTTCTCGACTTGTAGCATGTGTAGTGGATGAAGATGATTTGATGTAGTTTAAAAATTAAAGAAAATTGCAATGTATTGGTAAGCCGGTTTCATGGAAATTTTCATTCTAAAACCCTTAGTTGTAGGAAAATGAAGTCTGCTTTCAGGAAAGTAAAATGATGCTTTAATGCATCATTTTACTTAAATACTTAAAGGGTTAAAGACGACTAGTCGCGCTTAGTGGTTTAAGGGTTAAAATTCAAATGCAAAAATACACTGATGATATTCTCATCTAAATGTAGTAGGTACATAATGTACGTAGCGCCGGTATGTGTTTATAAATATTGGTCAGAATATTCTTGTATATATACATATATATATAATATTCTTATAGTTGCGGCTATAGTTTTATATATATGTAAACACCATCTGTGTAAACAGTGTATGCTACAAACATGGTTGGACGGCAGGCCTAACACAAGGACTGCTGAGAACAACAAAACAGTATTAAGAGACAATCAAGCTATCAGCCTGATATGATCAAGGAGGTTATAGGGATATAACCTCCTTGATATGATGGAGCATTTGACACCTTCCAGCAGATGACACATGTGTGTAGGTGTGATAGTGTTTGCATGCTCATAGGGATTTCTGATTACATTTTTTCTCACGTCGTGAAAGCATTTAACTCTTCCTTTACCGACCTCCCCCTGATAAAACTACCCCCATAAACATGATAAACCGACTTCTTTTTCAGGGGGGACCCCTGACGTAGCCCCTGGGCACAATACAGGTCATAACTTTGCGCACATCGCACAAATTAAGAATGCAAGAGAACATTGCGTCCATGTCACTGACCATTCTGGTTGGCGATTTTCAACCATGCATATAATGACATATCTCCATTGCAATTAATGTATGTACACATGTGGAATTCGCATATGGGATATTGGTAAAGGAAAGTAGTTTTCGCATAAATGTGAAATCAGTAAAGGAAGAGTTAATGTAGATCTAGTATGACTATCATTTTACACTACACAATCATAGCATGTGTATATTGTGCTATACATTTGATAATTATATATCACTATTATAACCAGTATGTAACTACCCCATTTGAAATAAATTAATGCTCTAATTCAGTAAATGTTATTGTCCAATTGACTGCTTGTTATTCTGTTATTAGAACCATTTAACAAGTTTAAGACTGTTCTATCAAAGGCACAGTTTTCCCCACCAGTGGCCCGGCGATGATCCGTCGTCGTATACATGGTATACAAGCCCCCGGTGCTGTGTGTTCTATCTGTTAGACTGTCACATAGATTATAGTGTATGTTGAGGACTGGTTGCCCTGTGCTGTGCTACTAGTGTTTAAGAGGACCAGTATTTGTTTGTATGTGCATCCATCAGGCCAGCAGGCAGGCTCCAGTGGCTGCATTCTAGGAAGCAGCAGCCCACGTCCGCCCGGCATCTCTACTGACAGCCCCAACATTGATTTTGCTGGGCCAGACAGCAGCAAAATCATTTGCCCGGTCTCGACCCATACTCAGCTGTAAATAAAAGCTTCTCCAAATTGATGAAGCAATGCACAATAGGTAGTCATACAGGGATTATTCGCAGTTTAGGTCTTGTCCTGATCCCGATGGCCAAGTACCGACCAGAGAGAGGGGTGTGGACAGGTGGTGTGACTTGGCGGGCTGATGACGGAGTGGTCACAGAGTGTAGGCGATGACCACTTTAGCCGCTTCACTCCGCCTCATGTGCTGCGATGCTCACTTATTGAATTTTCTCATTTAGCAATTATGTCGTTTACTACCCGCGCTTTTTTACAATCCAAATATTCGATTTGCAAAAAACACTCTTCACTCATGAGCGTCTAGATCTCAGAGTGTATATCCATACATATGATATCGTGTGTTGCCACCAATAACCTGGCATTCTGGTATGGACATAATATATACCACCGTCCTAAAGACAGATAATCACAAACAGGAACGTGACATTCGCAGGTGTTACTTCCTATTGTTGTGATTATCCGCCTATAGTTATCATCAGGTTATCGATGTACCGGTATTGTCGTCCCTTATAAGTTGACTTTGCTGTTTGTGACACAGACGTATACCCTTCCTTATGACTTGGATCTATGTTGTCACTTGTGGACGTATTCGTGATTGGACGTTTGCGCCTATAGATATATCAGGGTTATTATATATTCTTGGTATGACTGATCTATGACTATATATTGGTATTGGCCTGGCTGATCTATATATCACATACCCTTCCTTATGACTTGGATCTATGTTGTCACTTGTGGACGTATTCGTGTTTGGACGTTGGCGCCTATAGATATATCAGTATGACCAGATGACGGATCTATAACTATGTATTAGTATGGGCCTGACTGATCTATCAGTATGACTCATCGCTCTGCTGTTTGTGACAATCTGTAGACCTATTGCGTATAGTATTGTTGTCCCCCTTAATCATGTTAAGTGTTTTTTTCTTTGTCACAATTTTTCCATTTGATTTCTGAACAATTAAAGGCAGTTGTGTACCGTCCTGTTTAGATCCGATATATACAGAGTGAAATAGCCGGACTGCTTTGTGAAAATCGACTATAATCTGTTCGACTGAATAAAGCTTATACGATTAATATTGCCTAAATTCAATTTTGAAAATGAAAACTAAATGAATGGTAATCAATAATAAGCTATATGTCCACTAGATTATGTGGTGCGAATGCTGACCATACGTTGGCTTTACCCTTTGCCTGCTGATCACGACAATAGGCGTTTTTAATCTGTTTTATAAGCCGATTAAACCACTATTATTGGGAATAAAATGAGTGTTTAAACATCAAGATTTGCAAATGTTTGGTCTCAAATTAAACAAATGTGAGTATTTTTCAAGCACTTGCGGTTGTGGATCGCGGTAGCGAGACACAACCTCAAGTGCTTAAAAATTTAAATAAATTAACTCAGTAGGATAAGGGTTAATGTTGGGCCGGCGCTGGTCCAATTGTAAAGCAGCGTATATGGAGTGTGCTATGATAATGAAGTGTGTGTCGCAGTGTGCTTACGATCCAATAAAGACGGCGACGATGGCGTGACACATCTAGTCTGTGGCCCAGCATTCAGTGAACCATCCTTGAGTGAACGTTACGCCGCTGCTGATGTGAACCTAAGAGCATGCATGGGTGACATGTTTATGATTTCCGCTCTTGTTTGACCTGCTACATTCCTAGAAGTTCAGCGGCGTAATCATAGTACCAGAACAGCCCGTCTTCATTTAAAGTTAGATTTAATGCAGGGTATGTCGAGCATTATTGGTGCCAATTCATATTGATGAACTTAACATGGATACAGCTATGGTACAAGCAAAATATCGTAGTGAGACCCATGTACATCCATACTTTTATACAGCACTCCCAGCAAACAAACACGAGACATTCACCCATTGCTGCTGTAACCCTAAAATAGACAGCTGTATGATTGTGTGGAACGATGTCGGTCTACTGATATATTTTTGTAAGTCTATCGTGGTATATGGAGCTCAAAGGGCTTAGCAACATTTGGAACCTCGCATTAACAATTTAAAAAAGGTTAAGCATGTTTATGGACACTACATACCGTATGCCATGTATACGGGTATATCACGATAAAGCAGTCACAACTAGATGTTGATAGTTTTACTCAGTCTAGAATAATAACTTTATCATTCATACAGCGCTCATCAACTTCACTCCCCCTTCCGAAGCATGGCATGTTGCTGTAATGTTGGGCCAGTGTCGCAACAGATACGATACATTACTGCTCGAAACTGACATCTGGTGAATGATGCGCAAATAACGACAATACAGACCTGCATTTGTAAGCACGCTATTCATTCATTATTTTATCCATTTATTTATTTTTTGATCATCTATTTTCTCAAGCAACCTTGATTCAATTATATTTTTACTTAGCTAACATTAGTTACAGAATTGTTACAAAAGCCCGGATACGAAACGACTTTGCAAGCAACATATTTATAAATTACATCTAGTTTAAAGTAGAAGTAGTACTAGTAGGAGTACGTGTGGTTTGTGTATCATCTACACTTTATGTTGAAATTTGTGGAAATTAAGCGACAACACTATATCTGACAAATATGAATAAAGTAAAGAGCTGAGATCAGATGGAACAATAAATGCACCGATCGCTCTTCAGTTGTTGACATTTTCTTTATCAATAATTGCACAGAATAACAGAAGTCGTGTAATTTTAGTACAGGTTCATGAAAAAATGATGCGGCGTCAGCATTGCAGAGAAACATGCATTCCCAGCAAACACGATACATTGACCCGATGCTGGGTGAATGTTGACCCGCCGTCTTCGACGTCGGCCCAACATTCACCCAGCCTTGGGTCAATGTATCGTGTTTTATGGGTTCGTCCTGTTTGAGTTGTGGATATAATGGATGACGAGGGTCAAGAATGAACAGTGGGTGCGGAAACCTGTGAGATGGAGTGTTTATGCAGGGTTAGCCAGTTCTATGGCTCACCTTTCAGCGATGGATGTGTACAAGGCGTTGGTTCAAAGTCGGACGGACCTCTGCGACGTTCGCCCTACTTTGAACCAACGCTTTCCCAACTCGTTTCAGGTACATAGCCCCGTGAGGCGGACTGATTATTGATATTTAACGTGTCGACCTGTGGAGACACCTTGCCTTTTCATACAACGCACCTAGAAAATGGTCACCAAGGGAGACTTTTATGACTCCTTGATACTTTCAGTGCACATATAATGCCCAATTAGGCCGGAGCTAACTGATACTAAGGTTTCCGGAATAAGGACTGCCTGATGATTTGGAAAGAGCATCTGTTTTTTCCTTATTTGAACAGTACCTAGATCATTTCCGCTATGTACAAATTATAATTAAGTTTATTCTTTTCTCTGTTAAATACCCGTTTCTATACGCAAATAAACGTGTTACCCGACAAACACGTACCCATGGTATCGGCGCAACAAGTTTAGTTTTCACATGATTATCATAATGTTATAATTATTTTTTTATTTGATATATGCCTAGACTTGAATTATGAGTAAAATAATTTTGCTTTTCTACCCAATATAACCGAAATACATTAAAGAATAGATTTCAGAACTTTTGTTGAGTTTGTATTTAACTACATGGTCTATACTTACTGTATGTCAAGTGTTGATAACAGATAATGGTATGATTTTACTCAGAATTCATATCTCTGTTAGATTAAATATTAATAGTACTTAGTAGTAGTAATAGAAGTTGTATTTGGATGACAAAACAAGGCAATAATTATTTAAGACTTTGAATATACATCGTGTATAACACAGAAAGTTTATCAATATAAAATTTAAACTAGAAGGGAATTGTGACTTCAACATGTTCAAGTAACAATAATGTTTGGACTAGGTTTTTGGACTAGAGTTTTTTGTCTCCCATTTTGAATTTTGTTGGGTTATTTTTATTATGACAGATTGATTGGAATTTGTTGATATTTTTTTGGCAGTTATTTCAAATTGGATTTTTAGATTTCAGAATTCAAAATTCGGACTTCAGATTTTAAATTTCAGAAATCAGAAGACACTAAAATCCTGATTTAACCCAGTTAAACTATCCCGATTTCTTAAAAAAGATATAGCAAACAACCATAATACCCCAGGATCATTTTGCTGAGGTTTGAAGTTGATTGGATAAAAACTTGGGGAGAAATAGCGCATCACATAGAAGAATATAATACAAAAACTAGCCAGATCCAAAGCAAACTCAATATTTTTGGACCACACGGTCCAAACATAATTTACTCCTTTCCACTGGCCAGGCAATCAAAATGGTGGAGCTAGATAAATGTCGGTAGCTTTTAACAGTTAATAGAGGTTACCAGAAATTGTCTGGGGGGTCAGATGAATACAAATTATGTGTTATTTTCCATGGCTTTTAGTTTCTCATACATGAGGCCTGATCTGAAAAATAGATAATCACAGGGTAAGATACATTATGATTTTAAAATTCAGAATTCTTTCAAGGAGGAGACAAAGCAAACTGTGTTATTTTGAAAAGCTGAATTACTTTTAGCTGTTGCACTATAGTCTATGACAAATACTGAAATAGGCAGCCATTCCAAACGGTGAAATTCGGTTAAGCCAATGTGACTTATATTTGATGTTTATTTCGGACAAACCAAGCTAGTTTATTTTGTAAATTTGATTTAGTTAACATCCGCTGTGCATACCAGGAAGAAGAGGCGTAATCAAAGTTGCATAATGCAGATTGACGTTTATGTTTTGTGTTTAGTAGTTTACATTTTTGAAGTATAAGCTGTCGCTTTACTTGGGATTTGCTAGTCTTATTTGACAAATAGGTTACTGCATTCCTTGAAATTGTGCGGGTGTCATTGCATGAAATAATTAATTTAGGAGATTTTGTCAATTTATGGCAGTATCCAAGTTGAACATGTTGAAGAGATGGTTTGTTGTCACTTAGCCTGGATTGAATTGATGTCAATTCTGAACTTATAATACACTGATCAATACAGGTTCAATTGCTATATAGTTTTGGGCGAAAAGATGATAGCGGAGTCTTCAGTGTATAATAATAATGAAATAAAATAAAATAAAATAAATAAAGGTCCCAGAATGGATCGCCGCGGGACACTACAAAGAGATGAATTCGGGTATGGATAAATGTCCCCGCTACCTCAACCTACCTATGACCTACAGAATTAGTGTCAAAATGGACGTTCGCTAGTTTTTCTGATAGAATTTTGTAATCGACTGTGTCAAATGCTTTCTGCAGGTCCAGAAGGATCATGCCTACATAATTCCATTGTTAATTTGTTTCCGAATATTTTATGATCAGTCAGGTGGATCAGACATTTGAAACGAAGTGACACTGGAGATAGACATTGATCTGTAATTATCATGATTATCAGGGTTTCAATTTATATTGGGATAATCCGAGAAACCAGTGTATAAGTGATGGATACATTAACCATGTTAACATGATTAATAATGTGTACATCTCAGTTCCGTTTCTTGGAAATCTCGCTGTGAAGCCATCGACACCAGTTGCCTTGTTTTTGTGGATTGAATTGATCACTTTTAGCGTAGATCTATCTGATACGGACATTTTATGAAACGCAAAGTAATTATTTTCTTTTAGCTCCTGTTTGTATAGGAAGCAACTACACTAAATGCATCCTGGTAACTAAACTTGGTACGCTGATTCCTTTTGGCCGATAATTTGCGGAGTTTGTATTCCGCAAGCTTTTCTTAATCTTATAAATACAGTACAACACTGTACAAGTTTAACATGACTCGGATGCTCACTTAAGCCGTTAAGCAATGTGATACAAACATTGTACTGACTGTATAATTATTTGAACGAGATCAGATGCATGTATGAACTTTAAAAGAATATTCGAATCATTATTTTGCTCCCCATGGTCAACCAATATTATGTGTCCTGTAGATACTTATATATTCTTACATAGTACAGCATCATGTACTATGTTTATTTATTGTCCCATATTCACGTAAAATTCAGTGTTTCGTTTCCAATTTAAGTGTTGCAATATCTGAGAGACCACATGAATCGATTTTGTACACGGGCGGTCCATAGGCGGTCGCCATAAAGTTGCCTGTCATAATAACGAATTATTTAGTTTTCGATCTAACTTCGAACATATATCTCCCTCCATAGTAATACATAATTATCGTTATCGACTTGTATCTCAACGACATGCTGCCTAGCTTTCAAATTTGTTGCACGCGATAATAACTGATTGATATAATTACAGTGTATATTCAAGTATTTGATTTGATAAACGTAAAGCCATCGTTTAAAGTTTTTTTTTCTCATATGATACACTGGACCAACTGAAAAACGTGTGTGAGCCTCTCTGATCTTAAATTCCATTCTCTACACATATAACAGGGAATAATATGTCTGGTGTAGCGGAGCCGTTTGCGATACAACTTTGGGCAAATGCTACACAATGATATGTTGGTGTAGCAGTTTTTGGCATGGAGAATAATAGTGTACATGTATGCAAGCAAGGCTGCTAAACTGCTACACAATTTTTCTGGGACAAATTATTCCCTGTATAAAGGCCCGGTTTCGAAGTTTGTGTCAGGAGAATCTCTTGGCTGAATGTTATCCCCTCATTGCGAGCGGGACTACCCAGTCATAAAATACTCTCAGCGCCTACGGCGCTAGGGTCCCACACCCAAATTGTGTCAGGAGATTTCTTGCATAGTCATACTATCGCTTGTCTATCTCAAGTGTTCTTCACAAATGTACATAGGTGCTGACTGCACTCAATTTAATTTATTGAGTTCAAGTGCACACGCGACGGGCCTTTCATGTATCATCGCCTTAGAATTATAATGTGATCTATCTTATATCTACATGTATATCTACCGGTATATTAAGACAAGAACCAAGGAAAATAGAATTTTCCTCGCAAGAACTGTTCAACATGTAGGCTATGTATACATGGTATATGCAAATTGTTATGCCATGGCATGTTTATAAGCAGACCACCTTGCTGTTGATGGATCATATTTTGCATTGGGAATTTTAATTTTTAATAAAAATCTTATCATGGAAGCGCTCCCGGTAATCACACGACGTTCAAGTCTGAATTTACCATTGTTATCTTCATCCACTACAAGTCGCGAATTTTTGTCGCAATTCTCGACTCATAGTGGATGAAGATGACTTGAAGTGGGTGACAAATGAAAAAAAATTTCGTTGTTATTAAAACATGGACATTTTCATTCTAAAACCCCAAGGTGTAGAAAATTACATAAGTCATTCTTCATAGATCCAAAATGATGATTTAACCATTACAGCGCGGGGACAGACTTTAGTCGTCAGAATCTGACGTCTGTAGACTAGAGTACAGTGTAAATGTAGTTTTATTTAGTAACTCATGTTTGAAGATGTCCAGTGCTGGGTAATCATGGTAATATACTGAATACATGCCAATTTATTTCTCAAATGTGCGGCTGATTGTGTTTGTTTATAACGATGTGCCTAATCGTCTTTAATGTATAGATTTATTAGCGATATACCGGTACGTGATATACATGTATGTAAAATAAAGATAACTAAAAATTAATTCAAGCATCTACATGTATCTACGCCATGAGTTGCTGGCACACTGCACTGCAGCGGGCGAAGCGTTGATTGTGTGACATTTTTAGTGTTATACCGTCATGGTTTCTAGAATGAATGGTGATTATGGTGCTCAATAAGCTGAGAAGTGACATGGAGAGCATGAATTGCTGACCCTATCAGGGACTGGTCAGTATGCGAGCAGTTATTTCACCTTTACTACATCATATAGGACAATACTTGTGGTGCGCATGGTCTGCACCAGGAATCATCTGGATCAATAATAATAACTATACACCAGAAAACCACACCGCCTGTCTTTTCGTCTCATGTCAGGCAAAGCATAAAGTAGCCGTTTATTGTAAGCTGCTGACTGCGTCTGTGAGAAGTGGGAGATTTAAAAAATATAGTTACTCTATGCATGTGACTGTCTTGCATATTTTAGCATGAGAGTATAATATAGGGACTATTTATTAAAAATCATTTTACCAAAGACACTTCATTTCATGTTTTATACACGTATATATTCGGATATCATAATTTGGTACATCATATATTGTGATATAACATGTATACTTTGCAATTTTCTTTTAACATGCAGTCATTGACGTTTGGAACACCTTTATGACAAAGTAAAACCTTACCAATGTAAAATTGCAAGGCTGCAACTTACTGACATCCAAAGACCTAACTATTGGAAGTGTCGTTATCAATCGAAATCTAAAGTACGAACATACGCCGCAGATGCTTAATATTGACGCCTGCACATTATTAATTTATTTTTATTAATTTATTAATTTTCTAAAGTCATCAAGTTAGATTAGCTTTCAAGAATGGTGCCGTGGGAGGTCACACTTGTGATGTCGCGCCGCATTCACTTTTCATGAACGGCAAAAAGTATTGTATCAGGTTACAAAATGAAATGAATTTAATATGCATGCTTTCGATCTTAAATGTTTTATGTGTCTATACATACTGAGGTGTACCAATGGGATTTGACCATATTTTTTTGCTCGGATGAAGCATTAGTATGTTTATTTACAAATGGAAATTAAGAAAAGAGGTGGAATATGTTAAAAGTGATATGTCTCGTATACATGATGTCAAATATTCGTTGTATAATGTGTGTAATTATTGACTCATTGTTTATAAGAACACTGCGAAACGACTAAGCACGTTATTTCTCATTCATTGAAGGCGAATTTCAAACGTGTCCCCTCTTTGCTGTGCGCACGTCCAAGTGCTCGTTCTCTCTGCAGAACTTTGTCACTTGTATTGTTTTCCATCAGGCTTGCTCACTCCTTTGTATTTTTTCATGCACTACACGGCGCTGCCTTTCTTGCAGTAAAGCCATCTTTATCGGTTGTTAGAATGCTGCAGGTTTAGCACTCAGTCCACCTGCTTTCTGGCTGGTTTGCCGCGAGTCTAATGGCATGTGCCACCTTTCTGGCCAGTGCCGCGAGACATTCACCCAGAGACTGCTCCATTCGGGGCCAACGTCTTAGACGCTGGCCCCGAATTGAGCGTGCATTGGGCCGTGTTGGTCTGTTTCTGGGTCTCTTCTGCCAGAAGGTCTTCAGGGATCGTTAACGCTCTTCCCTCTGCTTCCGCTTACAAATGACCAGAAGCTGGGTGGCTGACGTGGTCCTACCCCCATGGCAGAGGCTGGCCCTGTTCACTCTCTTACCGGCTGTCCTCATCACCAGTCCCTCAACGACTACTTCTTCACCAGCAACTAATACCATACAAATATGTATGTGCATGGATTTTAATATCGGGCGAGTGACTTTTTAATTGACATCAAGAGTAATTATCTTTGCCAGTTTGCCGTGTGCTTGTTTTTTTTGATGGACACACCACTGTGACATGTGACACTGACACGATATCATTGTCTAGGGTGTGACACCTCTTTATCTGTTTGGACAATGGTTGCCTGAACATAGAGATGAACAGATTCAAAACCATGTGTATATGATATAATTATAATATATTTATAATAAGCGCTGAGGTGAGATATTAAACATACATACATGTATTGTTCACTTCTGAACTTGTGTGGTTGTATCGCCCTTCGCACGTTTTGGCATTTCACGTTTTGACCTTCTGATGTAACTCACTCGGTTTAGCTGTGAACTACTATGCAAGTACCGGGCTTGAATCCCGGCATCGCTTGATATTGTTCATACAAAGCCTACATGTACCGTTCTGCATGTCATTGGTCCAAACTATTCAGCTTTAGAGTCACGGAAGTGATGAAACATACCGTGTTTGGTTATACCGTAATATTGAAGTCTTTCGAAAAGAATATATACATGTATTTGGCTTTGTACCAATACATCGTCCTCTACCTGTCGCGACATTGCCATAAAGTGCAGAAAAGAACGTAAACTAAAAAAACACATTTACTCACTAACCCCATCCCATTTAGTTAATAATTCCGGAATAATTATGTTAATATTTCTTATCATGTCTAGGCATATTATTATATACAATAATAACAGTCGTGAAGATAGATATCCGAACATTGATTTTAAAAATCGTTGATTCCCAATGTGTATATCATATGACATTGTATCTGTGTGCACTAACAATCCGTTTCCCGATTTTTTGTGTCTGAAACTACTTGGAAGATTACAAACATGATATTTATTGCACACAAGTAGCGAGTTACTTCCCAGCATACATAAGACGTCGAATCAATGTTGAGAGAGAGGGGTAGTACATTAAATGTAATGCCGCGTAATTGGGCTCCAAATGTGAGCTAGAATCAGGGGGTGGAAACTTAATCAGCACTCGCAATAATGCACTTATACAGGCTCATAAGTCAGCATGGACGAATTATCACTTAAGTGTAATTGGGGAAATATTGAAATTTCTCACGTGTAATACTTCAACATGTTCAATATATAATTTAACAGCTAATTGTTCAACGTTGTCAATAAGAACCCCTATGCCTTTCAAAGGCATAAGGTTCTTTACTAATAATCACTAATCAGAAGAATATGAAGTAGTCTTTAAGATCGAAAAACCCCACATAAATTGTCTTTAAGACAATCTGCTTATCACTGATTAACACTTCAATCCAAAGTTGAATACAGTGTTTAATCGGACGCGTGAATTGTCCTGTAAATACAATTAATTATAATCTGATAATCATGATAATATGTACTTTTTAGCCCGCCTTTTAATTTTAATTAAAAAAGGTGGGCTATTGCAATTGAAGTTCGGCGTCGTCGGCGTCGGCGTCGGCGTCGGCGTCGGCGTTAACATTTACTTGTGGGCGCGATAACTTGAAAAGTTTTTCATGTTTCCTTCCCAAATTTGTTTTGCATGTTACTAATGACCACTTCTCGGACAAGTTCAATAATGGCTGAAAAAAAATTCAAAATGGCCGACTTATTGCGATTTTTCACCTTTTACGTCAATAATTTGACCTTGTGGGCGCGATAACTTGAAAAGTTTTTCACATATCCTTTTCAAATTTGTTATGCATGTTACTAATGACCAGTTCTCGGACAAGTTCAATAATGGCCGAAAAAAAAAAAAATGGCCGATTTATTTCGATTTTTCACATTTTACGTCAATAATTTGACCTTGTGGGCGCGATAAGTTGAAAAGTTTTTCACATATCCTCTTCAAATTGGTTATGCATGTTACTAATAAGTAGTTCTTGGACAAGTTCAATAATGGCCAAAAAAAAAATGGCCGATTTATTGCGATTTTTCTCATTTTACGTCAATAATTTGACCCTGTGGGCGCGATAACTTGAAAAGTTTTTCACATATTCTCTTCAAATTTGTTATGTATGTTACTTATAAGTAGTTCTTGGACAAGTTCAATAATGGCTGAAAAAAAAAAAAAAATGACCGATTTATTGTGATTTTTCTCATTTTACGTCAATAATTTGACCTTGTGGGCGCGATAACTTGAAAAGTTTTTCACATATCCTCTTCAAATTTGTTATGCATGCTACTAATAAGTAGTTCTTGGACAAGTTCAATAATGGCTGGAAAAAAATTCAAAATGGCCGATTTATTGCGATTTTTCTCATTTTACGTCAATAATTTGACCTTGTAGGCACGATAACTTCAACATTTTCACAAGTATCCTCTTCAAGTTTGTTATGCATGTTACTAATAAGCAGTTCTTGGACAAGCTCAATAATGGCCGGTAAAAAAATCAAAATGGTCGACTTATTGCGATTTTTCACATTTATTTTACGTCCATAATTTGACCTTGTGGGCGCGATAACTTGAAAAGCGGCTAGTTTAACATACCATTTATATCTTGCGTTGTTATTTACGTGATGACATTCGACTTTACTTTCTTTATCATAATTCGGCGGCGGGCTATTATCGAGTGTGCTCTTGTTCATTATTTATATTCTATAGACCACAAAATGGCATGTTTTATTTTCTGGGTTACTACTGAAACTGGCTTTCATAGAATGAATATTTATTTTTGATCAATGCCACGCGAAATAACACCCTCTCTATACTATATATGCCTAGTTTCTATTGTGTGAACGTCCGCGAGAACAATGAGGCACGCATGTTTATGTATAGTAATTTTCCACAAAATAATTGTGTCCATGGTGTATTTTGACTTTTGACCTACGTTAGCCAATGAATTGTCTGGCCGCTGATTATTTCCCACGAACAGCCAGCAAACACTGAAAAGACGAATCCATTGGGATTAATTTTGATAGTGCCTAAGATGGAAGATTTACATGTTGCTGTATACATGTATATATATATTAATTATATAGGATAACCCGCTTGCAGTTTACACTGTATTGTTATTAGTGATACAATTTAAACTGTATCACTCAAAGAAAAATAGTGTAAATTTACAGCTTATTATACATTATCTGATTATATAAGTTTTACAAAATTTAATCTTTTTCCGGAAAACGATAGTTTTCTTTCCCAAAATACCTAAAAGTGAATCTAAAATCTTTCGATATTTTTAGCTTATTGATCTTTTTCCCTCATATTATAAAAGATGATTAAGTTATAAATGTTATGTTTAAAACATTTGTACTGCCCTTCACCAGAATAAACGGGTAAATTCACGGGCATAAACTCGTTACAAAGATGTTGAGATGAATGTGTTATTAGTGATGTATTGATAAAGGAGATTAGAGATTTGTTTTCTGGTGACATGGTGTGATGACTGGGGACCGGGTGGTACAACCTGCGGATAGGGTTGGTTTCCTACCCACGAGGCTGACAGGATGCCGTATCATAGCATGCCGTTTGTCAACACCAGCCGGATATAACAGACCTAGACAGCAAACACGGGGCATTCACCCAATGCTGTTTCAATGTTGGGCCAGCGTCGAAGACGCTGGACCAACATTGAAACAGCATTGGGTGGATGCCCCTGCTTGCTGGGCAAAATACCCAGTTATAGCCAAACTGTGGCTCAATGCTGGGCCGACGTCAGCAACGTTGTCTCGGCATTGAACCAGTTTCTTGTGGAAGCTCTCCCAACAGACAAGGCTCCTGCTATTGCTCTTGCCTGATGGCAGCAGCTGACTGGCTGGCTGGACATGTACCCCAGCGGCATCTGACAACTCATCAGTCTGCAAATGGTTCGTGTACATGTTCTACCTGCCAGCCAGCCAGCCATGCAGCCAGCTAGCCAGCCAGCCAGCCAGCCTAATTATAATGTAATCAAATAATAGTGCCATAAATTAAATATATATATGGGATCAGGATACATTTTCTTTTGACAGAACGTTCAGTGGTTTCACGTAGTGACAGCTCTATCGCAGCGAGTGACAGCTGATCATGTTGAGCATTATACTCATAATGATGCCTAATTACAAGTACATACTACATGACCCGTATTGATTTTTATATTAAAGCTGAGCATGTTTTTCCCGTGCTACATCTGTACATGTATAAATCCTCTTGGCTATATGCGACAAGTTAACCCAAGACAAAACGATGCATTGACCCTATGCTGCAGAGCTACAATGTAAAGTGATGAGAGCTCTTCATCTTTGCAAAGACAAAGTAATTACTTACGCGTTTGCTAAGCCATATTAAACCTCACAGTGCGGGATTGACTTTAGACGTCAGAATCTGACGTCTCTAGACGTTGTAGACGTTAGATTCTGACGTCTAAAGTCTTTCCCCCTCTATTCCCGCACTGTACATGCTGTAAGAGTAAAATAGGTATAGTAACCGTAGACCCAGAACATAACCTGTATTCAAATAAAGCTGAAAGAGCCAACTAAGACATTTATCATATTTATGATGATTTCAAATTGATGATTTCAAAACCCTTTGGTCTCCATGGTTTATACAGAAACATTTCAGCGCTTTAAGGGTTAAGGCAGCATCCGAGTCGTTGATTCATCTTTGAGCTGACGCTGCGGGGATCAGCTTGTGGTGGCTGGGACGTGACTGGTGACCATATCGTCGCCTCGGAGCTAAAGGATCCTATCTGACACTCGTCAGAGTGGCAGATAGGATCCTTTAGCTCCGAGGCGACGATATCATTGCTGGCAGCACATGGCATTTCTGCTGCTCATGAACCTGCTCATTCCTTCACCATTGTAATCCACGAGGGGTTTGCCGCTCCGTGCTTCCACTTCAGCGCTGGTAACTTATCTTGTAAACACACCGTACATAGCCGTGTCCATCCTAGCAGCCACCTGCGCTCAGCAGAAACAAATGCAAAAAAGAAAGGTACCTAGAACACGCCCCTGTGTGCAACTACAGACAAAATTGGGCCATAAGAACGTCCTGAGGTGTTGAGATGAATCAGGTGACAATGCTGCAACATTGCCAGATATACGATTCTAAATTATCGGTCACTGAGGCTCGCCATGATATTAAATCTTTACCGTTGGACTTGGATGAAGCATTTTCAGGATTTTGTTTCTTTGAAACGTCAAACGTTGAAACGAGAACCGAGGCAGGCTATGGCGTGACAGGCAACAGTGGTAAACCAGGGTTCCCAGCCACCATGGAAAACCTGGAAAATGAGTTTAAAGTTTACCATTCAGGGAATTTGAAAAAGGTGCTTAAAATCAGGGAAAAGTCAGGGAATTTTATCATGTTCACTTGCCCAAAAGAGAAAGTGGTTGTGACATCAGTCTATCGTTTTTTTATAGCCGAATGACATATTCACTGGATAATAATGATTGGCAATGTTGACTTTTTGGTGTAGAAATCCCTCCTTTTCTGTCCCTCGCGTGGTGGCTGTGGGGAATTTGACCTATACCATCTACACTAAAGAGGCAAAAGAGAGCTAATTTTCACTGCATCATGGAATTTCGAAAATCCATCGGGGGAAAATCAGGGAATTTTGTTTCCATGAAATGCTGTGAAACCTGTAAACACTACACCAGTACTATTTGTTTGTTTGGTCCCTGCTAAATCATACTGCATACATGTGGTGTTCTCTGAGAGCATGGTACCAGACATCTTCATCTATCCAGTTGGCAGACTCCTTGATATCAGGCATATGTGCTATGAGTACAGAACCCCCCTCCTCCCTGGCCAACTCAGACAGCCCAGACGATCTGACCTGAGTGTGTCCTCCACACTACAGTCAGTAAACCGGTGATGTCATAATGAATATTCATGTTGCTCGCACCTACCCCGTTCGTACAGCTGTAAGGCACACCTGTTGCTAAGGTCAGACCTGATGGGGCAAGATGGGTACCAGAGTGTAGTCTAGTACAGGTAGTTAGCTCACTCCACCCTCTCATGAGATATGATGAGATAATAAAGCCATGGTGGATCTCACAATCTGCTGCTTCTAAGAGTTCTGTCCACGATTTATCCGCACTGCTGATAACAACAACCAAGGCTGTCTGGATTTTACTTAGTATTTTTCTGTACATGCTGTAGTACGATCTCATCCAATCAGCAAAACCATACACATCACTGTACATTCACGAGTAATCAGGTAGTGTTCTAAGAGACAACTCAAGTGGGTGAAAATTTAATTTAGCTTTTTAATTTTTCACCCACTTGAAGTTGTGTCTTCCGCGACCCACAACTTCAAGTGGGTGAAAATTACTGATATTTGCAAATATGGATGTTTCAACACCCATTGCGTTCCCAATAACAAAATTTAATTGGCTAATAAAACAGATTAAAACGACTCCAGTCGTGATCAGCGGTGTAAGGGTTAAAACTACTGCTCTAACACACCTGCAGATCCAGTGTGGTACATGGGTGTGACTTAACAGTCTGGGCCAATCACACAAAGTATCTCGGCTTTTCTAATGGAGATAACAGAAGGTAAACTTTCAATTTTAATATTTTTAGTTGGATGTGTCTCTGGATATGTATTTTTAGTTAAACTGTTAAACTCTGAATAAGATGTTCCTGTATCGGAAAACGTTGTCTGTCCTGAATGCTGAAATGTATTCGAGACAAGAATATCAAGTGTGTATTCAGTGGTGATAGGAGACAAACAACAAAGACTGGCATCACCAAATCTCAAACATGAACCTGTTTTGTGCCAATGCTAAATCTTACCTGACAACAAAATAAGGTTGTAAAGCTATATATAATTTATGCTCAGAACATCTTGTGTCTCGCGTGGGATGAACAGAGTTACCCTTAGTGAGTGTTACTCTGAGGACTATCCGACCCGAGGATAGCGGATCTAGAGTTTCTGCCTGGGGGTAAATTCCCTAGACATGCCCAGAACCCCTTATTGGGCGAGTGAAGGATTTCACTCACAACAACCCGAGATGCACTATCACCCCACCCTCACGTCATCATCTGTAAATCATTCATCTCATCAATGGACTGCACTGTTTTTATCGTGTTTTATTACAATGTGACTTAATTGAACATTCGTGACGTAAAGCAACAATTTACTAAGTACTACAAAGAACATCCTCTGACCACCAGAATGTAAATATGTGGAAGTCCCGTGGACATCTTAGACCACCAAAATGCTGACATGTCTAAGGACGAGCATTGGAAATATTTGCGGTCAACAGTATGAAAAGTGACGATGATAGGTGATCTATTCAATATTGTATTGCAACATAATCAGATACTAGTTTCAAGGAGCAAAATCTTAGAATAATGAAAATTTAAAAAAAAAAATGAAAGGAAAGCACTACATTTTTGACAAAAACTGTAATTTCTCTTCTACGAGGACCACCAGATGTTAAGCTGGATACCAGGTTTTTTAAGCTAGTCCACTGCTTCAGAATCATAGTTTGGGATCTTTGAACAGCTATCCGCAAATGATATAAATCATTCTTTCAATGTTCATTTCTACGGCATATTAATATATCCCGCACAACCACTTTTTTGGGAAAAACGATCAAATGTCTAGAAAGTTGTATCTCATAAACTACTTGTTATTTGTAACCAGACGTGATCGACGTACTGGGGTTGTACATAGGTAAAATATTACGTTCAATTTAGGCTTTGCCTTTGGACTTGTTTAATAATTTGTATATATAGGTCTAATATACTCTGATACTCGGGGGACCGCCCACTCCAGACATCCGGCTTGTTTAATTGAGGATACCTTGAATCAGTGAACAGTGGTGAACCCCTGAAGTATGCCCATGTCCATTGTCACTAGTTGACAAGGACACCGTGTTGGCTTAGCGTTGATTCTGTGCTAAGCCATCGTCTTGTGTAGCCTCAGAAAAGACAGGCACAACAGGAACTGGCGGCTGGGGCAGGACGGCCAAGGCCGTGTAGTCTTATGCCAGGTTTCCGCTCTGCCATATCATACAACCGTATCATTATACTGTACGATAATGCAAAGCCAAAAAGCGGTAACTGCTTACTTGAAAAAGTCAGCAGTTGCTGCTTTTGTGGTTTTGCACGGCACCATACACAGATACAAGACTTGAATTGCCCATGCATTTCTTATCTATTTATGGAATGTAAGATTCACGCAATTTACCATGTGTAGATGTAAATTTAAATATCAATGCACACTAATAAGTTGGCTATTGAACTATATATTTTCTTGTTTTTATCCTTATATTGCATAGCCCCAGTGTTTCAGCCACAGATTGATCGCGTACAAAATCGTGGGACATTTCTTTGGACTGTCATATCGGAAAATATCGGGGAGAAATCAGGTCAAAAATAGTTTTTTTAGAATCAGTAAAATTTCAGTTCCATGCCCGCATGCTCAGCTCAGAGGTCGCACAGTCATTAAAAAGTTATGGACATTTTTCGGACCTTGGGGTCGGGATCGCTCTCAGTCACCGTCATGTTGGATTTTTCGGGTAGAGCAAATACATCCATCCACGGCCTCGGAGAGGACGACACGGCAATATATTGCAATGCTTCTAAATGCTGGTTTTTTATTGCATAAATTCTGAAATTAAAGTGAGATCATAATTTACATGCAGATATATTGTTTTGGTCTCACTCTAGTCTACTCTATCATGTCTGTCTATGGCGATACCAGTCGAGGCTCATGGCCAGAGAGACCCTCTTTTATGCAGCAATAGAGTCTGGTTTAAAGGGTGGAGGTGTGCGAGGTGATGCGATGTGATGGCCTCTTGAATTGTCTGGTGTATAGAACGCCACAGACCCCAAGCCCCTTATCTGGCGACTCGTCTAATTTTCACTGTAAAGCCATCGCAAGTAATGACGTGGACCTGTATTTATAAAGTCACCGCCAAAGCACGAGACACTGACCCAATGTTGTTTCAATGTTGGGCCAGCGTCTACGACGCTGGCGCAACATTAAAACAGCATTGAGTCATTGGCATGGCGTGCGGTAGCATGTGCCGCCGTCGTTGGACCACACCGTGAGCAGTATCGGGGTTGGCCATTGGTAGCGTTTCGGCGATCATAAAGCATTGCCGGGGTCTGGTCCCTTACAAACATCTATAGCACGCTGGTTCTCTTGCACCTTGCCTGCAGGTCTTCTTCTGCGGCTGTACGCGGCGCGCCTTGCCACCAAATCCTTGTTCTCCCACCATAAAGAAGACAAACGCCCCCTCGCCCGCTGCCAGTGTATACGTGGCCATGCAGCCGCCAGCACCACTCAGTGCCCATAAACAGACCCTGCCATTCATGCTAACTTACGAAAATACCGTCAACCTTATTCACCTTATTCACACAGGATGTGTTTTATTAACCGTTTGTAATTGTATGTATATAGTTTCATTATTATTTTTTATGTTTTAGTACAATTTTCACGCAAAATGTTAAATTTGAAAAATAAATAAAAAGCATAAAAGATATATATATATACTCATTAAGTACTAAGTCCTGTAGCCATTTTTGTATTACACCAAGTATTGTACGCCCACCACTACTAATATTGCTATCATCAGAATTTTGTTCCGTCGAAGAAAACGTTTTATATTGCCTTTCTATGCTGATATTGTGGATGCGCTAATTGCACGTTAATTGTGTAATAACAAACGTTAATTGTGTAATAACAATTTCGGCCTTTATTAAAGTGGGCTGTGAGTTGCAGCATTGTCACACACTACTATAAGACAACACAGGGAGCGATACATGTAGATACGTATATAATTAAATTACATTACATTACAATTTATACGCTTACACATATATTGTAGTTGATAACGGCGATAACTTTAACGGAATCAGTCCATTATTTAAGAATCCTCGATAATAATTATGATAATGAAAAGGTATACTTACCCTTTCTCCACCGCCTTCGACGCCGCAGCAAATTGTTACTCAGCTGTCGCTCAAAACTAAAAATACTACGGTCCCATATATACTCCCCTCTGACCATGCTGACCTTATTTTTTATGGAAAAATACCTTTTTAAGCTGCTCAGAATTCATCTGAATTTTTGTACACATTAACAGTTAACCTAGACATGCCCACACCAGAACGACTTATCGGGTGAGTGAAGGAAACTCGCTCTCAATAACCCACCACAAACAAACCCAAACAAGTTTACAAGTTTAAGCTTGTGAACGCGATAACTTATCATGCTTATGCACGTGCATGTTTTGTAGGGATGACCAGCCGAGACCCCTTTTTCAAAACAATTTCTGTGGGTGGTGGGGGGGGGGGGGGGTTAGGACGCTAAATTTAGAAAGAATTATCATGCCTCTGTCATTAATAACAGTACTAATTCACGAAACCCAACGAAAGTAATTAATTAGTTTCCCGTACTGACAGCATTGAAATGCCAGAGACCTTTTCGGACATGCACCAAGATTCAATATGTGTGTGTATGTCATGATTATGATGATAGGGTATAAATAATTATTCTGTCGCTATTTGTTGAAACTATACAGTTTACCTGTTTACAGTAAGGTTTATAGAACAGGTCTGTAAACTGAATTTACATGATGACATATTAATACAAAATATTAATAATAACAACATATTAATATGTAATTTCAACATTTAAATATCATTCCTCCAGAATGAAAGTCAACATACACACTACAAATATTTGTATTCTCAGCAAAAATGATGTTTTATTTGAAAATCTTATCACCCGAGTTTCCACAAGTCCTGAATATATAATAAACATGATGAATCAAATGGTTATTTAAGTCATTTTAAATATTTTAGATTACTTTTTAAAAGGGCGGGGGCCCTAGGGTAGTGGTTAGCACCGCTGCCTTTCACGCCAGAGTCCGGGGTTCGGTTCCCGGTCTCGGCGGTTTGAAAGAATCAAAATTGTTTCTTCCCCATCCACGTGTGAAAGTTAGTATTGTGGGGAGCCTCTGTGACCGAGAGGTAGCGTGCTCGGCCTCAGACCGCCAGGGCTCGAATTTCGAATCCTGTGTCTGGAGGACAGTGTCATCTCAATCATCTCACCATCCTCAGGAGGTTCTCCTGGCCCAGCTTAGCCTATATGTGCACAGAGGTGGCCTAAAGCCCGATTCATTTCATTTTTACTTTTTAAAAGCTTCTTTCAGAATGCACCATCTAAGTGTTATCATCACCTGATCATAAAAACATAGCTAGAATATGTGTTAAATATAGATGAAAGTTAACTATTCTAATATTAGTATTGTACACCTTTTTTTCTTAAAACAGTTATTGATTTTATGTACTCAATCTGTCAACATGGTAAAGCTATTTTTCTATTTTGAGAAACTTGTACCATACCGTCCTCATTCACGACTAATCATTCAAGGTGGTAAGAAACACATATACGACAAAATGGTAAGTAGCAAATGACGTGAAATTGTCCAGTATTACCGAGAGGTATTAATTATTTATACCAAGCCCTGGAATGGTCCGTTAGGTTTGTAATGCCATGAAAGCATTCTCTATGAGTGTACGTGTATCTAGAGCCATCTGGTGACGATCAGCTCCAACACAGAGCCATCTGGTGGATGACTTGTGAAGACAGTGCCACCTGGTGAATCGTTTCTTACCCCAAGGTTTATTTTCTTCCCAGTCGTATCGGGAGTCGTATACCATATTTTGGCCACTGCTCCAACATGTATGGCTTAAATTCACGCCAAGGCTCCTTGTTAAAGGTGACCTATCACCCCTTATCTGCTTATATAGTATGAATAATTTTGTGACAAATAAATCAAAGTTGCCACAAGACGGGGCACAAGTGTTTCCTTATATGGGGTGATTGGCTATGTAGGACATAATTATTCATACCATATAAGGGGTGATAAATCACCTTTAACACATTCAACATGTTCAACCCCTACGGCAATCTTTTTTGTCCAAGGTCAGAGGCGGAGGAAAATTGTTTGTTAACGTGAATAAATTGAAAAAAATACTGATTGAATCTCATGATTATTGAGATGAACGAATTAGATTTTCAGTTTTCCACCAATAATCAAAATGGCCGCCATTTGGCGACTAGTTACAGTCTTTTAAGTTTTCTGCCTGCCTTTTTTTCAAAAAAATGTGCTCTAGCTACTATAACAGGCGGTGTGGTAATGGTAGATTCAATTTCAAACATTGTTCTATTATATGTTGGATTCTAAGAGCTCTTCTTAATGTTTATTTGTATTTTAATTTATTTACCACTGATTACCCGTGGGTTAATTTGCAAGAGCGAAAATGCTGTGAAAAGCCGTTGTGTGGCCGCACTATTACATATATATATATATTTACATACTAATTGAATATATTTTTTTCATCGCCTTAATGTACATGTTTGTTCATGTTACTTGGAGCAACACCAATGGGTCATATTCGTTTGATTGTACCGAGGGCTCTCACACCAGGTACTGTATACATGTAGTATTCATTTTTACCCTTGACCAATCACTAGAGGATGCTCAGTCTGAAAGTCTGCCTTAAAGCGCGCGATCACCAGGTGACTCTGTTGGCTCGGTATTTCATATATTGCCACTTGAGTGCCTTGTATTCTGATTCGTACACGGACAAGTTCGTCTTTAAATCACTATTAACTGTACCAGGGGACATTTTTTATATACACATGCCAGTCATGCCTTGATTATTTTAACATGGTTCCACGGTCATGGAAAATCATGGAAAATGAAGAAATAAAATCCAGGCCTGAAAAAGTCATGGAAAATGAAAATTTGGCAAAATGGAAAAGTCATGGAATTTGGCATTTTTATAAATGTCTTATCCCATTTCTTTTCAAAAAAATGTGTTGATTACCTATACTTTTGACACACCATGACACTGGCAGTCCACCTATAGCTGTAAAATATTTTATAAACAAAAAGTAAGAAACCCGCGACACCCGGTTTGGTTCTGCTTTCGATCGTACCGCTGTTGTGATGGCCATTTTTATATTCGTTTACGAAGTCATGGTATACTTGAAAAATGGTCATGGAAAGTCATGGAAAAGATTTGAAATTTCATTCCCAGATCTCTGTGTGAACCAGATAATGTCAACTGAGGAGTGAATAATCGTAGCTGCATCTAAGTTTTAATAACATTATTCTTTGGGATGTACTGTACGCACACACTGAAACCCTTCTAACACATCCCAAATGTTGCGTCAGAGCTAATGCCACCGAATGCAGATTTTTAATTGAAAAATGTTTTGTGTTTCTCAAATCATGATTCCATAATTTCTATAATTTCAATGAATTAGTCCTAGAAGTGGCTGGAACTTCTGAAGGCGCCTAATAACGGCCCATTTGCTGTCCTGCCTGATTTTTAAAGTTCTAATCCCCCCATTTGAGGTTGTGTCTGACGCGATCTACAGCTATTGTGCCTCTCATTTTTAATGAGTCCTAAGTGCGCTTTAGTTCATTCTCTCCTGTGGGTTCGACCCTTAAATACATTGCAGCACAGCGAACAGAAGACACCAGGCCATCTAGGACTTCGGCTCAACTTGAGCGCCTCCCGTGGGCTGTCCAGCAAACACGATAATACTGACCAAATGCTGGTTTAGTGATGGTTCACCGTCTTCGACATTGCCCAACATTAAGCCAGCATTGGGTGAATGTCTTTGTAATTATAGGGACGTGATACCTGTCGTGTAGTCTATGGGTTCCGGTCATTCCCATGACGACTGATTGCATCAGACAATAACACACCGGCCCAATGTTTGTTTGATGACCGGCAAATGTCTTCCACGTTGGCCCGCCTATAATCAGACGTTGGGACAGCATTTGTTCTCACCGGGGTATATATCTCCTTGTCTGAGATAATTCCCGTGACGATGAATCCAAGCAGCCATGTCCGTAAAACATCGTTCCCGCGTTGTGTTATCTCCGGGCCTACGTGGGAGACATCGTTCAGGTTTTGGAGCATTGCGTGTGGTTTTCTGGGGTGTGACTGTTGGCAGTGCTGGTGTTGTGACTGAGGCACG
Source organism: Flabesymbios commensalis (assembly GCA_964017125.1). NCBI lineage: Eukaryota > Metazoa > Annelida > Polychaeta > Terebellida > Flabelligeridae > Flabesymbios > Flabesymbios commensalis. Next base: position 26,419,394 of record OZ024914.1, read on the forward strand.
AGGCCCGGGGCGGCAGGGGAAATTACCACAGTCTTCCAGGACGATTTGTATTCAGCCGGCCCAAAGCCGCATCATCTCCGATGGTGGTCCTACTGCCACCAACCATATTGATCAGCAATCAAGAATGACAGGCCAAATCGGCCGTGGTACTTGTTATCAAGATTATTGCCCAAATGGCGTCCACACTCTCTCCTTTCTTATTCAATGCATGCAGAATGTTACCCACTCAAGTCTCCAGCGGTTTCTTCAAGTCTTGATCCTTGTACATGTGTCTCTTTTCAAGAAAATTATTTACACAACTGTTTATATCTAGCATTTCTCCCAGCCGTTTACGGAAGTATTATGTATTTGATTTGCGAAATACTTTTGTTGTGTCCGTTGTTGATTAATTGTAGTGTTTAGCCCAAGTTTATTTCAAGTTTCATCCTTGAAATAATTGAGAAGCCGTACTTTTGATGATCATTTTGGTCGGCATGGGTTGCTAAAATGTGTTCTGTGTGTTGCTAATAACCAGTTCTCGGACAAGATTGATAATAATTATAATGGTTTAGTGATAATAATTATCTTGTGTGTGCGATAACATAGTTGTTTTCACATATATCTATTGTTTGATTAATTAGATGTTGTTCAGGTTTATTTCGAATTAATTTTTTTTGAGTCTGTCAATGTGCCAGCTAACACCGAGGATTGTGATTGAGCTATGAAACATTCTTATTGCTAGTCGCCTATATGAAGATACAGTGACATATTTCTTATTCTTATATATCCCTCAATATCGCATTGATTCAAAAGAAACGCCTTTGGACAATTTTCAGTGTAGTGCCATCGGTTGAGTGGTTAAGCCCAGAGAGTACTAAGCCCCCTGGCAGTCCCATGACCTAATTGACCCCACATAAAACTGCTTTAAACAGCACAAATTCACAGTCTGAGTCAGCTGACTATTTTACAGCGATGGATTGATGCTCAGCATTATTGTGGAAATTGTAACTCAACAGAGAAGAATGCAAATCCGGTCTTTGTATGTTTTTTTATTTCCATGAAAATGTGTATTTTCTGCTTTCGCGTTCCAAAGAATGATCTTCCACATAATTAGCTCCCGCCGTTAGCGTAGGTGAGACAGAGGGAGCTATGGATTCTCCCTCCGTTTTTTTTGCCTCTTCTTTTGCCTATAACTTTGTAAGAAAATAAGCTAGGATAACAATTTTTGGTATGTGGGTTACTTCCAGGTGGATAATGAACAGGTTAAAATATTTTAAATCTGAATTCAATACGCAAGGTCGCAGAGGAGAAAATGATGATGTTACGGCGTTGGGCCGTTGGGCCGTTGGGCCGTCCGTAAACAATTCGTTTCCGGAGCATATCTCTGAAAGTACTTGTCCGATTGTCTTCAAATTTTACACACAACACCCCTAAGGGGTCTAGTTGTGCCTTTTGGGGTATTTGAACTTTGACCTACTTTTGGTTCAGAACTATGACCTATTTAGACGTTTTGACGCGCACTTCGTTTCCGGAGCAGATCTCGAAAAGTACTGGGCCGATGACAGTCATATTGCACATGCATGTTCTCTAAGGTCCCTAGTTGTGCCTTTTCAGGTTTTTGGACCTTGACCTTGAAGTTGACCCAGCACTTTGACCTAATTTATAACATCGGTAAATCCGACTGAAAGATTTTGCGGAATATCATGAAAACCGCTCAAGATAGCTACACCATTACTATAAAACAAATTGTGACACCGTGTTGGCTTAGCGTTGATTCTGTGCTAAGCCATCGTCTTGTGTAGCCTCAGAAAAGACAGGCACAACAGGAACTGGCGGCTGGGGCAGGACGGCCAAGGCCGTGTAGTCTTATGCCAGGTTTCCGCTCTGCCATATCATACAACCGTATCATTATACTGTACGATAATGCAAAGCCAAAAAGCGGTAACTGCTTACTTGAAAAAGTCAGCAGTTGCTGCTTTTGTGGTTTTGCACGGCACCATACACAGATACAAGACTTGAATTGCCCATGCATTTCTTATCTATTTATGGAATGTAAGATTCACGCAATTTACCATGTGTAGATGTAAATTTAAATATCAATGCACACTAATAAGTTGGCTATTGAACTATATATTTTCTTGTTTTTATCCTTATATTGCATAGCCCCAGTGTTTCAGCCACAGATTGATCGCGTACAAAATCGTGGGACATTTCTTTGGACTGTCATATCGGAAAATATCGGGGAGAAATCAGGTCAAAAATAGTTTTTTTAGAATCAGTAAAATTTCAGTTCCATGCCCGCATGCTCAGCTCAGAGGTCGCACAGTCATTAAAAAGTTATGGACATTTTTCGGACCTTGGGGTCGGGATCGCTCTCAGTCACCGTCATGTTGGATTTTTCGGGTAGAGCAAATACATCCATCCACGGCCTCGGAGAGGACGACACGGCAATATATTGCAATGCTTCTAAATGCTGGTTTTTTATTGCATAAATTCTGAAATTAAAGTGAGATCATAATTTACATGCAGATATATTGTTTTGGTCTCACTCTAGTCTACTCTATCATGTCTGTCTATGGCGATACCAGTCGAGGCTCATGGCCAGAGAGACCCTCTTTTATGCAGCAATAGAGTCTGGTTTAAAGGGTGGAGGTGTGCGAGGTGATGCGATGTGATGGCCTCTTGAATTGTCTGGTGTATAGAACGCCACAGACCCCAAGCCCCTTATCTGGCGACTCGTCTAATTTTCACTGTAAAGCCATCGCAAGTAATGACGTGGACCTGTATTTATAAAGTCACCGCCAAAGCACGAGACACTGACCCAATGTTGTTTCAATGTTGGGCCAGCGTCTACGACGCTGGCGCAACATTAAAACAGCATTGAGTCATTGGCATGGCGTGCGGTAGCATGTGCCGCCGTCGTTGGACCACACCGTGAGCAGTATCGGGGTTGGCCATTGGTAGCGTTTCGGCGATCATAAAGCATTGCCGGGGTCTGGTCCCTTACAAACATCTATAGCACGCTGGTTCTCTTGCACCTTGCCTGCAGGTCTTCTTCTGCGGCTGTACGCGGCGCGCCTTGCCACCAAATCCTTGTTCTCCCACCATAAAGAAGACAAACGCCCCCTCGCCCGCTGCCAGTGTATACGTGGCCATGCAGCCGCCAGCACCACTCAGTGCCCATAAACAGACCCTGCCATTCATGCTAACTTACGAAAATACCGTCAACCTTATTCACCTTATTCACACAGGATGTGTTTTATTAACCGTTTGTAATTGTATGTATATAGTTTCATTATTATTTTTTATGTTTTAGTACAATTTTCACGCAAAATGTTAAATTTGAAAAATAAATAAAAAGCATAAAAGATATATATATATACTCATTAAGTACTAAGTCCTGTAGCCATTTTTGTATTACACCAAGTATTCTACGCCCACCACTACTAATATTGCTATCATCAGAATTTTGTTCCGTCGAAGAAAACGTTTTATATTGCCTTTCTATGCTGATATTGTGGATGCGCTAATTGCACGTTAATTGTGTAATAACAAACGTTAATTGTGTAATAACAATTTCGGCCTTTATTAAAGTGGGCTGTGAGTTGCAGCATTGTCACACACTACTATAAGACAACACAGGGAGCGATACATGTAGATACGTATATAATTAAATTACATTACATTACAATTTATACGCTTACACATATATTGTAGTTGATAACGGCGATAACTTTAACGGAATCAGTCCATTATTTAAGAATCCTCGATAATAATTATGATAATGAAAAGGTATACTTACCCTTTCTCCACCGCCTTCGACGCCGCAGCAAATTGTTACTCAGCTGTCGCTCAAAACTAAAAATACTACGGTCCCATATATACTCCCCTCTGACCATGCTGACCTTATTTTTTATGGAAAAATACCTTTTTAAGCTGCTCAGAATTCATCTGAATTTTTGTACACATTAACAGTTAACCTAGACATGCCCACACCAGAACGACTTATCGGGTGAGTGAAGGAAACTCGCTCTCAATAACCCACCACAAACAAACCCAAACAAGTTTACAAGTTTAAGCTTGTGAACGCGATAACTTATCATGCTTATGCACGTGCATGTTTTGTAGGGATGACCAGCCGAGACCCCTTTTTCAAAACAATTTCTGTGGGTGGTGGGGGGGGGGGGGTTAGGACGCTAAATTTAGAAAGAATTATCATGCCTCTGTCATTAATAACAGTACTAATTCACGAAACCCAACGAAAGTAATTAATTAGTTTCCCGTACTGACAGCATTGAAATGCCAGAGACCTTTTCGGACATGCACCAAGATTCAATATGTGTGTGTATGTCATGATTATGATGATAGGGTATAAATAATTATTCTGTCGCTATTTGTTGAAACTATACAGTTTACCTGTTTACAGTAAGGTTTATAGAACAGGTCTGTAAACTGAATTTACATGATGACATATTAATACAAAATATTAATAATAACAACATATTAATGTGTAATTTCAACATTTAAATATCATTCCTCCAGAATGAAAGTCAACATACACACTACAAATATTTGTATTCTCAGCAAAAATGATGTTTTATTTGAAAATCTTATCACCCGAGTTTCCACAAGTCCTGAATATATAATAAACATGATGAATCAAATGGTTATTTAAGTCATTTTAAATATTTTAGATTACTTTTTAAAAGGGCGGGGGCCCTAGGGTAGTGGTTAGCACCGCTGCCTTTCACGCCAGAGTCCGGGGTTCGGTTCCCGGTCTCGGCGGTTTGAAAGAATCAAAATTGTTTCTTCCCCATCCACGTGTGAAAGTTAGTATTGTGGGGAGCCTCTGTGACCGAGAGGTAGCGTGCTCGGCCTCAGACCGCCAGGGCTCGAATTTCGAATCCTGTGTCTGGAGGACAGTGTCATCTCAATCATCTCACCATCCTCAGGAGGTTCTCCTGGCCCAGCTTAGCCTATATGTGCACAGAGGTGGCCTAAAGCCCGATTCATTTCATTTTTACTTTTTAAAAGCTTCTTTCAGAATGCACCATCTAAGTGTTATCATCACCTGATCATAAAAACATAGCTAGAATATGTGTTAAATATAGATGAAAGTTAACTATTCTAATATTAGTATTGTACACCTTTTTTTCTTAAAACAGTTATTGATTTTATGTACTCAATCTGTCAACATGGTAAAGCTATTTTTCTATTTTGAGAAACTTGTACCATACCGTCCTCATTCACGACTAATCATTCAAGGTGGTAAGAAACACATATACGACAAAATGGTAAGTAGCAAATGACGTGAAATTGTCCAGTATTACCGAGAGGTATTAATTATTTATACCAAGCCCTGGAATGGTCCGTTAGGTTTGTAATGCCATGAAAGCATTCTCTATGAGTGTACGTGTATCTAGAGCCATCTGGTGACGATCAGCTCCAACACAGAGCCATCTGGTGGATGACTTGTGAAGACAGTGCCACCTGGTGAATCGTTTCTTACCCCAAGGTTTATTTTCTTCCCAGTCGTATCGGGAGTCGTATACCATATTTTGGCCACTGCTCCAACATGTATGGCTTAAATTCACGCCAAGGCTCCTTGTTAAAGGTGACCTATCACCCCTTATCTGCTTATATAGTATGAATAATTTTGTGACAAATAAATCAAAGTTGCCACAAGACGGGGCACAAGTGTTTCCTTATATGGGGTGATTGGCTATGTAGGACATAATTATTCATACCATATAAGGGGTGATAAATCACCTTTAACACATTCAACATGTTCAACCCCTACGGCAATCTTTTTTGTCCAAGGTCAGAGGCGGAGGAAAATTGTTTGTTAACGTGAATAAATTGAAAAAAATACTGATTGAATCTCATGATTATTGAGATGAACGAATTAGATTTTCAGTTTTCCACCAATAATCAAAATGGCCGCCATTTGGCGACTAGTTACAGTCTTTTAAGTTTTCTGCCTGCCTTTTTTTCAAAAAAATGTGCTCTAGCTACTATAACAGGCGGTGTGGTAATGGTAGATTCAATTTCAAACATTGTTCTATTATATGTTGGATTCTAAGAGCTCTTCTTAATGTTTATTTGTATTTTAATTTATTTACCACTGATTACCCGTGGGTTAATTTGCAAGAGCGAAAATGCTGTGAAAAGCCGTTGTGTGGCCGCACTATTACATATATATATATATTTACATACTAATTGAATATATTTTTTTCATCGCCTTAATGTACATGTTTGTTCATGTTACTTGGAGCAACACCAATGGGTCATATTCGTTTGATTGTACCGAGGGCTCTCACACCAGGTACTGTATACATGTAGTATTCATTTTTACCCTTGACCAATCACTAGAGGATGCTCAGTCTGAAAGTCTGCCTTAAAGCGCGCGATCACCAGGTGACTCTGTTGGCTCGGTATTTCATATATTGCCACTTGAGTGCCTTGTATTCTGATTCGTACACGGACAAGTTCGTCTTTAAATCACTATTAACTGTACCAGGGGACATTTTTTATATACACATGCCAGTCATGCCTTGATTATTTTAACATGGTTCCACGGTCATGGAAAATCATGGAAAATGAAGAAATAAAATCCAGGCCTGAAAAAGTCATGGAAAATGAAAATTTGGCAAAATGGAAAAGTCATGGAATTTGGCATTTTTATAAATGTCTTATCCCATTTCTTTTCAAAAAAATGTGTTGATTACCTATACTTTTGACACACCATGACACTGGCAGTCCACCTATAGCTGTAAAATATTTTATAAACAAAAAGTAAGAAACCCGCGACACCCGGTTTGGTTCTGCTTTCGATCGTACCGCTGTTGTGATGGCCATTTTTATATTCGTTTACGAAGTCATGGTATACTTGAAAAATGGTCATGGAAAGTCATGGAAAAGATTTGAAATTTCATTCCCAGATCTCTGTGTGAACCAGATAATGTCAACTGAGGAGTGAATAATCGTAGCTGCATCTAAGTTTTAATAACATTATTCTTTGGGATGTACTGTACGCACACACTGAAACCCTTCTAACACATCCCAAATGTTGCGTCAGAGCTAATGCCACCGAATGCAGATTTTTAATTGAAAAATGTTTTGTGTTTCTCAAATCATGATTCCATAATTTCTATAATTTCAATGAATTAGTCCTAGAAGTGGCTGGAACTTCTGAAGGCGCCTAATAACGGCCCATTTGCTGTCCTGCCTGATTTTTAAAGTTCTAATCCCCCCATTTGAGGTTGTGTCTGACGCGATCTACAGCTATTGTGCCTCTCATTTTTAATGAGTCCTAAGTGCGCTTTAGTTCATTCTCTCCTGTGGGTTCGACCCTTAAATACATTGCAGCACAGCGAACAGAAGACACCAGGCCATCTAGGACTTCGGCTCAACTTGAGCGCCTCCCGTGGGCTGTCCAGCAAACACGATAATACTGACCAAATGCTGGTTTAGTGATGGTTCACCGTCTTCGACATTGCCCAACATTAAGCCAGCATTGGGTGAATGTCTTTGTAATTATAGGGACGTGATACCTGTCGTGTAGTCTATGGGTTCCGGTCATTCCCATGACGACTGATTGCATCAGACAATAACACACCGGCCCAATGTTTGTTTGATGACCGGCAAATGTCTTCCACGTTGGCCCGCCTATAATCAGACGTTGGGACAGCATTTGTTCTCACCGGGGTATATATCTCCTTGTCTGAGATAATTCCCGTGACGATGAATCCAAGCAGCCATGTCCGTAAAACATCGTTCCCGCGTTGTGTTATCTCCGGGCCTACGTGGGAGACATCGTTCAGGTTTTGGAGCATTGCGTGTGGTTTTCTGGGGTGTGACTGTTGGCAGTGCTGGTGTTGTGACTGAGGCACGAGGCCCGGGGCGGCAGGGGAAATTACCACAGTCTTCCAGGACGATTTGTATTCAGCCGGCCCAAAGCCGCATCATCTCCGATGGTGGTCCTACTGCCACCAACCATATTGATCAGCAATCAAGAATGACAGGCCAAATCGGCCGTGGTACTTGTTATCAAGATTATTGCCCAAATGGCGTCCACACTCTCTCCTTTCTTATTCAATGCATGCAGAATGTTACCCACTCAAGTCTCCAGCGGTTTCTTCAAGTCTTGATCCTTGTACATGTGTCTCTTTTCAAGAAAATTATTTACACAACTGTTTATATCTAGCATTTCTCCCAGCCGTTTACGGAAGTATTATGTATTTGATTTGCGAAATACTTTTGTTGTGTCCGTTGTTGATTAATTGTAGTGTTTAGCCCAAGTTTATTTCAAGTTTCATCCTTGAAATAATTGAGAAGCCGTACTTTTGATGATCATTTTGGTCGGCATGGGTTGCTAAAATGTGTTCTGTGTGTTGCTAATAACCAGTTCTCGGACAAGATTGATAATAATTATAATGGTTTAGTGATAATAATTATCTTGTGTGTGCGATAACATAGTTGTTTTCACATATATCTATTGTTTGATTAATTAGATGTTGTTCAGGTTTATTTCGAATTAATTTTTTTTGAGTCTGTCAATGTGCCAGCTAACACCGAGGATTGTGATTGAGCTATGAAACATTCTTATTGCTAGTCGCCTATATGAAGATACAGTGACATATTTCTTATTCTTATATATCCCTCAATATCGCATTGATTCAAAAGAAACGCCTTTGGACAATTTTCAGTGTAGTGCCATCGGTTGAGTGGTTAAGCCCAGAGAGTACTAAGCCCCCTGGCAGTCCCATGACCTAATTGACCCCACATAAAACTGCTTTAAACAGCACAAATTCACAGTCTGAGTCAGCTGACTATTTTACAGCGATGGATTGATGCTCAGCATTATTGTGGAAATTGTAACTCAACAGAGAAGAATGCAAATCCGGTCTTTGTATGTTTTTTTATTTCCATGAAAATGTGTATTTTCTGCTTTCGCGTTCCAAAGAATGATCTTCCACATAATTAGCTCCCGCCGTTAGCGTAGGTGAGACAGAGGGAGCTATGGATTCTCCCTCCGTTTTTTTTGCCTCTTCTTTTGCCTATAACTTTGTAAGAAAATAAGCTAGGATAACAATTTTTGGTATGTGGGTTACTTCCAGGTGGATAATGAACAGGTTAAAATATTTTAAATCTGAATTCAATACGCAAGGTCGCAGAGGAGAAAATGATGATGTTACGGCGTTGGGCCGTTGGGCCGTTGGGCCGTCCGTAAACAATTCGTTTCCGGAGCATATCTCTGAAAGTACTTGTCCGATTGTCTTCAAATTTTACACACAACACCCCTAAGGGGTCTAGTTGTGCCTTTTGGGGTATTTGAACTTTGACCTACTTTTGGTTCAGAACTATGACCTATTTAGACGTTTTGACGCGCACTTCGTTTCCGGAGCAGATCTCGAAAAGTACTGGGCCGATGACAGTCATATTGCACATGCATGTTCTCTAAGGTCCCTAGTTGTGCCTTTTCAGGTTTTTGGACCTTGACCTTGAAGTTGACCCAGCACTTTGACCTAATTTATAACATCGGTAAATCCGACTGAAAGATTTTGCGGAATATCATGAAAACCGCTCAAGATAGCTACACCATTACTATAAAACAAATTGTGAGGTTTCAGGAGAGGATGCATCTTGAAAAATTTCAAGTTGATAAAATTCAAAATGGCCGCCTATCGGCCATTACTCACCTCGACAGGCCTGATATTGTGGAATATCATGAAAACCGCTCAAGATATCTACACCATTACTATAAAACAAATTGTAAGGTTTCGGGGGAGGATGCATTTTGAAAAAAATCAAGTCGTCCAAGTTCAAAATAGCCGCTTATCGGACATCATTCACTTTCACATGGCCGATATTTGATCAACCGTGCTAGATGGCTAGACCATTACTATAAAACGAAATGTGAGATTTCAGATAAGGATGCATCTTGAAAAAATTTGACTTGATCAAATTCTAAATGGCCGCCTTTTCGGCCATTATTCATTTTCACATGGCTGATATTTGGTAAACCGTGCTAGATGGCTAGACCATTACCTGATTACTATAAAACAAAGTGTGAGTTTTCGGGGAGGATGCACCCTGAAAATTTTTAACTTACAAATTCAAAATGGCCGACAATCAGCATTATTTACCTCGATAGGCCTGATATCAGGTAAACCGTGCTAGATAGCTAGACCATTACTATAAAACAAAATGTGTCGTTTCGGGAGAGGATGCCTTTTAAAAACTTTCGACTTAATCAAATTCAAAATGGTCGCCTGTTGGCCACTATTTACTTCCACATGGCTGATATTTGGTAAACCGTGTTAGATAGCTGGACCATTACTATAAAACAAAATGTGAGATTACAGGAGAGGATGCATCTTGAAAAAATTGACTCGATCAAATTCAAAATGGCCGCCTATCGGCCATTATTCACTTTCACATAGCCGTTATTTGGTAACTGTACTAGATGGCTAGACCATTACTATAAAACAAAATGTGAGATTTCAGGAGAGGATGCATCTTGAAAAATTTCGACTTGATCAAATTCAAAATGGCCTCCTATCGGCCATTATTCACTTTCACATGGGCGATATTTGGTAAACCGTGCTAGATGGCTAGACCATTACTATAGAATGAAATGTGAGATTTCAGCTGAGGATGCATCTTGGAAAATTTCGACTTGATCAAATTCAAAATGTCCCCCTATCGGCCATTATTTACTTTCACATGCCCAATATTTTGTAAACTGTGTTAGATGTTAGTCCATTACTATAAAACAAAATTTGAGGTTTCGGGGGAGGATGCACCCTAATTTTTTAACTAGTTTATATCGAATTCAAAATGACCGTAAATCAGCTATTAGTTACCTCGATTGGCCTGATATCGGGTAAGCCGTGCTAGATAGCTATAAACCATTGCTACAAAACAAAATATGAGGTTTCAGGAGGGGTATGCCCTGAAAAAATCAAATTCAAAATGGCCGACTTTTTGCTATTATTGATAATATGCACAATATCTGGCAAAATGAGGTAGATAGCTAAACCATTACTATGAAACAAGTAGTAGTAATTCTATTCTGACTAAATCTTATTCATAGACTTAGCCTCTTAGGCCTAATTGCCTCAAGTCTTGATTTTGACCCAGTCTAAGACTAAGTGAATAACGCTACACAAAATCGCTTGAATCAAATTCTAATTTTGGGTGGGAGTGCTTGGACTTCTGTGATCTAGTTTTTCATAGTTCAACCGTGAAATTCCGTGTTTCTACATCATGACGCATATTAGAAATATGTCAATACAATTTGCAAAATGTCAGTAATGTATATAGCAGAGAAAAAGAAACATCATAATACATTGATTACCATGCTACGCTCCGATACGCTGACTTCTAGGCCTCGGACGGCCAGATACAGTGTTCAATTTTCGGGCCCGCCTTTTAATTTTCATTCAAAAAGGCGAGCTATTGCAATTGAAGTTCGGCGTCGTCGGCGTTAACATTTGCTTGTGGGCACGATAACATGAAACGTTTTTCATGTATCCTTCCCAAATTTGTTACCCATATTAATAATCACCAGTTCTCGGACAAGTTTAATAATGGCTTAAAAAAAAATCAAAATAGCTGATTTCTTGCGATTTTTTGCATTTCACGTCAATAATTTGACCTAGTGGGCGCAAAAACTTCATTTCAATAATGGCGGCGGGCTATTGTCGAGTGCGCTCTTGTTGTGTATGCAACTCTGCATAGAGGGCAGGGTATAGTGTCATCTGATTATCATCGCACCATCATCAGGAGATTTCCGGCCCAGTTTAGCTGTATGTGTACACCCCCCCCCCCCTCCCCATTTACGATATGACGGAAAAAGGATGATGCTAGGTCCATCCGAATTGAATTTTTTTTAAGGATGAAGCTGTTGCTATAACGGAGGCTGTAATACAGACTCCTGGGGCCAGTTTCTTCACAGTTATCATGCCCACATCCTGTGTTCACCTTATCCTTTACACCGCCTGCGATCCACGTTATTGGTTGTCTATTCATTTCCATGGTGACCTGTGTGCCCCACTCTCCTGTACTGAGCTAACACGGGAGATTGGCTCTCCGTGTTCTCAGGTGTGGGCCAGTGTCTGAGACCATGGGCCATCTTGGGGCTAATCTGGCCCTTTACAGTGTGCGCTGAGGCTCGGGATCTAGTATCCCTGACATAAATCTAAACAATGAAGAGCTGCAACAGTGGGGGAATGCTGGGCCAGCGTTACCGAGCCTGGCCCAGCATTGATCCAACGTTGGTTGCTGATTTGCGGTCTGGGAGGATAAATCTAAGCCACACAGGCGGGGAGAGGTTCTATTGTAATGTCTGTGAATTGTAGCTGGGAGCCCCCCTTTGTGCCGGCCGTATCCATTGCCGTCAGAACACGGTTCACGTGGCCCACCGTTATGGACGCTTCCAGACGGGGAACGGATTGTGGGGCCTGGCGCCGCAAATCAATCTCATTGAACTGGTGCGCCTGCCCGCCTGGCTTCGGAACCAGCCGTTCGTGCGCTTTCGGTGCGTGTTTCTAAGTGACCAGCGTTTGTTTGACTGGCTGTAAAACACGTGTTTGTCCACCCTTTTTTGCCTTTGAACGCTGGGGAAATGTTCCCACACCAAATACATCACCTGTGCGTGGTCAACAGTTACTCAGGTGATAATTGACCACTCGTTGTGGAGACCTGAGCACAGCATGGCTTGGTATAGCGCCTGCGGGCTTATGCACCTGGCGCCATCATTTAAAAATAACAGCCCTCATTGTAGTATGTCTGGAATTTTTTTTTTAAACGAACTACACAATCATGTAAAAAATGATATGCATTTGTTACACTTTAAAATTTATGAAAGATATCAGTATGGCTTTTTCATCAGTTTTTATTATCTTTACGTTTCACTTAAATCATTGCACGTACTAAATGTTAATTATTTTGAAATATGACATTTATTTTGCTGCGCTCTATGATACATGTAGCTTGTATACCTCACTTGACTTACTCTTTATGTATACATCAAATGCACAAGTAGACCCTTTTCTAACAAACTTGAAAGAGATAATTTATCTTATCGCAAAAGGTAATTTTATATCAGATCTAACCTTATCTCAGCCCATTAGAACACTCAAGCTTCCATCCCAACACACAATGGGACCAATGATGATCAACGTCTCAGACGTTGATCAAACATTGCACCGGCTTTGCGCCATTCTTTCTTGTGTCGTTTTCTGGGGGAGATATGCTTGTTATTGCCTGGTAAGGTGTGATGAATTGCCATTTCTTTCTAAACTATTCTTCACGTGTGTCCATCGGCACCAGTGGGATTTGCAGGACTTAGAACTATGTGGTCCCCACGACGTTCATATAACTCTGGCTCAATGCAGAGCCAGCTTCACAGTCACTGGTGAAACATTCATCTAACGTTTCTAGTAGTGTATTTTGGGGAGTGTTGTAAAGTGACCAGAGTATCTCCATCTTGGTCCAGTGTCACAGAATTATGATTGTCGTCCCAGCACTGAGCAAGGTTGGCGTTATTTATTTGTTTTCTGTAAAATGCTCGTCACAGCTCTCCTGCATGACTTCAATCTGTTTATCAGCCGGCTCACCTATCTGCCCATTACAACCCGCCCATGATACAAACCTACCGACACGGGTTCCCACACTCTGGTATTTAAAGTTTCATAGCCGCGGTATTGACTGGCACTCCCCTATATTGATTAATTCATTGCTAAAACATTTGTGGAGTTGTGTGCCGCGGAATCTGCATGACGAGGATGTTATAGAGCCGACGCTTTGGCCCGCAATTCACTCAGCGCCATGGATCAACTTTCATCAGCACTAAATGCTCCCTTTTTTTTCAATATTTCTCTTCAGAACGGATTAATATTTAACTGTTGAGCATATAGATAACTGAATGGTTCTCTATGCCCAAGTCGGATATATTTTTTCCGGAAAATAAGCCTTAGTTTATTTATAGTGGTGTTTATTAGGTATAGTGACCAGCCGTGGTACTGCTGGTGTCTACGATGTTATTGCTGCTGATGGGGCCAGCGCAGGGCAACAGCTACCTGAGAGAACCCCGGGCTGCTTGCGTGACATTCTAGGCAATTGAGACAGTGACTGTTGCCTGTGGTGGTTCTGCGGCTCACCAGGTCTGGGCTGCGTGCACTCACACGATTTGGCTTTTGCATGATATTGCACGAAGTAGCCACACGATCTGGATTTAAAGGTCTTCCAAACGTGTGGATAGTCCGCCGCCACACTCTTTTACTCGGTCAAGTTCAGTTGGAATACACAACTTGAGCGCATTGGATAAATTGCTGAGGGTGCTTGTTGGCAGGTTAGCCTGCAGTGCGTCTCTCCTGTGCTTGTATGTACCGAGACAGTGGATCTACTCATCGGATTACGTCAATCTCAGTGGAATCTGGTCGTGTCTAATCAAAGAACAACCACAGAGTATCCATCTCCTTGTGGATTATAAGGATGTACTAATTAAGCCACTTGGCTCTACCTCATTCTCCATGTGCGCTTTTCTAAATCTCTGTGTTTGCGGCTGTGGTTAACCAACAATTCGGCCTATTAAGGAAGGCTGAATTTATTTCAATGGAGTTCGTTGATGGTGATCATTGTTTATTGCGCAGTTACGAGATACCGTTAAAGGGAATGAATTATAAGCGGTTTACAGTTGGTTAAAATCAAATTCAGCATTCGTCTTTGTAAGACAGTTTCCGTAGTATTTACATTTGAAAACAACAATGGCATCTGAGGTAGGAGCACTGACAGCGCATTACACCATCATCATTCCACTGGTATTTTGAGTGAGGTGTTGTTTTTGAGCAGTGTTCAAGAGAACAGGTGGTTAGCTGTGATATGGAGAAGGGTGGAGTAGGTGGATCCATTGCTTGTTTACCATGTTACCATGAGCCAGAGGGCAGCAGACTGATCCTGTATTGCCAGTTAGATGAGGACTCCCTAGCTCCTGATTACTGGTGACGGTTATCATGGAGGTGTTCACTGTGTCAGCGTGCTTGTCACCCAGATACAATGTCGTGTCTGGTGCTAATTACAGAGGACTACAAACTGACACCGCATCTTGTTTTTCCAGTAACTATGTACCAGACTAAGCCTAGCCCAGGGATCTTTTTTTCCCAGTTATGTTTCTGCGCGAATGGGTATATCTTCACCTCCCCGTCTTCCCATTTGCATAAATGAGGATTACCAGCCAGAGTCGTAAGGCTCCGTGGTGTTACATGAATACCCTAATAGGCTAACAGTTACCTCACCATGTGCAATGCTGGCTACCAGTAAACTGTATACGCTATGTATAACATCATACTGTGATAAGTGCTGTGGACATTGATTTTACCTTTTTTATTATCTCCTCTATTGAACCATCGTAATGCCTGTCAACAAAGGCAAGAACGGCTGGAATCTGCAACTTGATCCCCGTTTCTGGGGGATGGAGAGTGTTCGCCAGTTCGTGGATATATACGGTGAAGAGTATATTGCATGTTTTCTGCAGGTAACGTACAATGACTTCTTATTGGTATTTTACCCATATCGAGTGCGTTAGACATCCACGTAATGTGCCAGGTGTAATAATATTGAGCTAAGAAATAAAGACGGGCCTCATTTGTAAACACACAATGTACGTGCCATTGTTGTTGTGGACTTACGGTTATGGCTTATACATAACATTATAATGTTAGGTACTAGTTTGTATTCTCATACTTGTTAACCCTTTAACCGCCGGTGCCGCATATTTTCGGGTTTTCATTTCTCTTATTAGCACATTAAGTACCACCTTTTAAACATGTTGAAGATAAAATGTGACATCAATCAGCATTATTTGAAAACAGTTGACCTCCATTTTGTCAAATCTGAATAATTTTCACTCACTTGAAGTTGTGGATCGCGTCAGCGAGACACAACTTCATGTGGTTGAAAATTCAGATTGAATAATTTGGGGGTAAAGGGTTAATAGGAATCATTTTTAGCCCGCCTTTTAATTTTAATTAAAAAAGGTGGGCTATTGCAATTGAAGTTCGGCGGCGTCGGCGTTAACATTCACTTGTGGGCGTGATAACTTGAAAAGTTTTTCATGTTTCCTTCCCAAATTTGTTTTGCATGTTACTAATGACCACTTCTCGGACAAGTTCAATAATGGCTGAAAAAAAATTCAAAATGGCCGACTTATTGCGATTTCTCACCTTTTACGTCAATAATTTGACCTTGTGGGCGCGATAACTTGAAAAGTTTTCCACGTATCCTTTTCAAATTTGTTATGCATGTTACTAATGACCAGTTCTCGGACAAGTTCAATAATGGCTGGAAAAAAAAAAAATGGCCGATTTATTGCGATTTTTCACATTTTACGTCAATAATTTGACCTTGTGGGCGCGATAAGTTGAAAAGTTTTTCACATATCCTCTTCAAATTGTTTATGCATGTTACTAATAAGTAGTTCTTGGACAAGTTCAATAATGGCCGAAAAAAAAAAATGGCCGATTTATAGCGATTTTTCACATTTTACGTCAATAATTTGACCTTGTGGGCGCGAAAACTTGAAAAGTTTTTCACATATCCTCTTCAAATTGGTTATGCATATTACTAATAAGTAGTTCTTGGAGAAGTTCAATAATGGCCGAAAAAAAAAAAAAATGGCCGATTTATTGCGATTTTTCTCATTTTACGTCAATAATTTGACCCTGTGGGCGCGATAACTTGAAAAGTTTTTCACATATTCTCTTCAAATTTAGTATGTATGTTACTTATAAGTAGTTCTTGGACAAGTTCAATAATGGCTGAAAAAAAAAAAAAAATGGCCGATTTATTGTGATTTTTCTCATTTTACGTCAATAATTTGACCTTGTGGGCGCGATAACTTGAAAAGTTTTTCACATATCCTCTTCAAATTTGTTATGCATGTTACTAATAAGTAGTTCTTGGACAAGTTTAATTATGGCTGAAAAAAAATTCAAAATGGCCGATTTATTGCGATTTTTCTCATTTTACGTCAATAATTTGACTTTGTAGGCGCGATAACTTCAACATTTTCACAAGTATCCTCTTCAAGTTTGTTATGCATGTTACTAATAAGCAGTTCTCGGACAAGCTCAATAATGGCCGGTAAAAAAATCAAAATGGTCGACTTATTGCGATTTTTCACATTTATTTTACGTCCATAATTTGACCTTGTGGGCGCGATAACTTGAAAAGCGGCTGGTTTAACATACCATTTATATCTTGGGTTGTTATTTACGTGATGACTTTCGTCATTACTTTCTTTATCATAATTCGGTGGCGGGCTATTATCGAGTGTGCTCTTGTATTGGTATAAAAATACATTCAAGACAAAAAACCATTGCATCTTTTTATATAATACTGAAATAAATAATATAATTAGCAATAGAATGAAATAAAATTTGCAACAATCACAGTCAATTGTTGATTTGCTCATTTATTACTAAATTTCTAAATGATATAAAAACAATTTTAAAATTTTGAAAAAATTACATACAATGTATTTTTATTTAACAAAAGTGTTGACAAAAGTAGCATTGTTTGGCATTTCATTGTATTTTTGCTTATAAATGATGTTTGTAGTTAAATGGTTACACATTTGACTAGAGAGCGCAGGATCATCATATCGAGCCTGTATTGTTGCTGGTTGCTGTCCAACCCATTATCTACTTACTGCCTCTGTATGTGGCATTCACCGAGTTAGACCTTTGCTTCAAAAAAACTGACCGCAGACACTTAATCATCCTCCCACCGTATTATTACCCTGACCAATGTCG
Organism: Flabesymbios commensalis; assembly: GCA_964017125.1. Taxonomy (NCBI): domain Eukaryota; kingdom Metazoa; phylum Annelida; class Polychaeta; order Terebellida; family Flabelligeridae; genus Flabesymbios; species Flabesymbios commensalis. The sequence continues at coordinate 26,437,192 of OZ024914.1, forward strand.
ACGTAAAACCTCAGGTCATTTCAGGTTGTCGAACTATCGCGAACCATTCCTTTATGGTAGATTTCTTAAAACCAAACAGCTATTTATAGATTTAATCTGAATATTAATAAGCATAATAACCACAGGACGGGCAACTCGCTAATGGGATTGATGGCGTTTTTCACCTGCAATTATTTCAAACAGAAAATGCGTAGCCTAATAACTTGGATCACTTGACAAGTAATTCAAGTTATTTGTAATCAAGCTACTCAGCCTGATGATTTGGCTTGGAGTAATGACGCAATATGGATTCACATAGACGTGATGTGGTTGATATTGGCTCGACATTGGTGAAATGCTTTGCCACCGAAGTGTTGTCTTGCCCGGTAGAAAAAACCACGGTTATCTCAGTTCCTGGACGGCCCATTACTTCCACTGAAAAGTGAGAGGTATTCACTTTTGATTAAAACACAGCCCGCACGAACTTCCGCACGACACTAAGTCAGCTTGTTCACCTTTCAAGACTGACGTGAAGATGAAGGGCTGTTCTCGGCACTCGTTTCCTCAAGTGGTCAGACATCCGCCGCGCCTACTTCTGTAATGCTGTAACCACGATGAATTGTGTCACTGCGGCTACAGACGTTGTTTCAGTACTCGGATCTCGGCATACCCTTGAGCCCACCACTCAGGTTCGTCAGGGATGTGTAGGGAAGTCTTTTGAAATATCTCGGCCATATTCTGCTTCAATGTCTTATGTCTGTGCATTGAAATATCTCAGCAAACACGAGACATTGAACCAATGTTGGGTCAATGTTGGCCCGCCGTCGACGTCGGCCCAACAGTGACCCAACTTTGGTTTAATGTCGCGTGTTTGCTGGGAGAACACCAAGTTGAATTTAAGAAGGTCACATCTGAATTAAAATATAACTTGATTTCTAAAAGGGAGCACGGCATTTGCTTACGATGATTTTAGTGGAACGTTTGGCATTCTAGTCTTGCGGTTCTATACGGCGATATTGTTCGACCCTAATCGTCGTAGACAGATCGTTACTTAATAAAGAGGTGGAGCACGATGATGAGGGGTAATAAAGATCGCTAGAAATACACGCAGTCACTTTCTCATGGGGACGTGGATTAGGTATCCTTGCGATCTTTATTCTGGTCTTGCGTGGGATAATTGGCAAGTCCTGCTGCGACGTGCCTCTTAAAACAACGCACCAAAATACGCTGTTTCAACGGTAGGCGAACGTCTGTGGACGTTCGCCCACCGTTGAGCCAGCATCTTTCGTTTATGAGGCACGCCGCTATGGTGTAGCTTCGCAGTCAACGCGTAAAAACAAGTTGTCTTCAGGGAAAAGTAGAGAGCCCATTACAGCACACTTAAATACTTGATAGTGCTGTGTGAATGTGACATTTAAACTGTGTCCTGCTCTTTCAGTGGGCTCTGCTGTATTTCTTAATTACCTGCTCATTGATTATTTTGTAGCCATGTACATCGTATTCCAGCCTGAGCAGACGTACATGTAGCCACAGGGGATAGGTTAACGAAACAACGAAACAAATTGCTGTTTTGCGCAGCCAAGTTCCCAATTGACACAACGATGCTATAAAAAAATGTATTACCTTGTTTGAGACAATTCTCGCTGTCCTGTGCAGGGAACACTGAAAGCAACATTATCTATAAATCCACACAGCAGCATTGCTGACTGCCCAAATCACACGATATCTCACTGAAATCGTTACAATATACTGTATTAGCTTGATTAGTTTCTTGCAACATCCAGCACTTGATTTTGCTGATCATTGCCACATGTAATGTGTATTACGTTACTACAAAGTCACACGAGAAAGATAAATTTATAATGAAATAAGAATTTGATTTTTTTTTAGATTATGGCCAGAACTTTACAAAAACAATAACACGCATCTGGTTTGGCAAAAAAACCCTTCTGCTCAAAGTTGGGTATAGTTTGACATGATTTGACTGTTTTAATTTGCACAAACCTTTATTTTTATTTGGAGTGAATTTTTCAATTAAAAGCATGTACTGCTGAGATTCACCTGCGGAGAACTTGTCATTGGCACGTGGACACGATGTGTAGACGTGATCCCAACAAATCAGGAAACATCTTGACTCTTGTTACATTGAGAGGACACTGCTGGGCCGTGTTGTTTGTGGGGATGTAGACTTGATGATTGGTGATCAGCCGTGAGAGAGGCTGATGGATCAGCCTCAGCCATGCCACACAGAGACCTTGACCCTTCTGATGAGACCCTGCTCTAGTTCTTCTGCTCATTTCAAGCCGCATATGCTTGAAAAGATCTCATTCACCGTAAACCGTGGGGGTGGGGAGGACTGTGTCGCATCTCTTACCATGTCTAAGAAGGGGTGAAAACTGTGCAAATTACATTCTCAGTGATATGCAGCTGGTGGCATGTTCATCCACATCTTGATTGCTATGGCCAGTAGATTAACCAAATATATGATTAATCTATGCTATTACCTGATTATGACTTTATGACTGGATTTGAATTTAAGTATTTTATATTTTCTAGTTATCAGATCACAAACATGTAGCAGTTCTTTAGTGCCTTTCACCCGTCGGTTATTTACGGTACAAATGACGCAAGAACTTAAAGAAGCAATGCTCATCGTAATCTCGACACAGTGACCGCTATCTTCAAACTAAATTACCACACACAAACACGTTTGTCCTGTTTGTGGAACGGTATACATCTACTATAACCTAATACCAAATAGTAGTGTATGTGCAGAAAGTAGTATCTTGGAATCCGGCATAACATGTTTTGCAAACGGTTCTGGTGCGATAAGTAGACATGTATACAGCTGACTTTCACTTTCATGATTTCAGCATGGCCGAGGTTGCCGTTACTCAACTGCAGAGCCTATACATCTCGAGTACTTTTCATGAGTAGAACGCAAACAAAATAAATCATTGAACCATATACGCACGATATGTACTTAGTTCAGCATTATATGTAGTCATGTTTTCTTTCTTTTTTTCAGGAATATGCTGCATTAACCAAAGAGTTGAACCAACTGAGAGAACATTTATTAGAGAGACAAGAGGAAATAACGGAACTAAAAGCAGAAAGGAATAACACAAGGGTAAGATTATATTACCATATTGTAGAAGAGTATGTAATCTATAAGTAGGCCTACTGCACAATTAAGAGTTTGAAGCAGACATTATCACAACCTTAAAAAAACTTTTACTTTACGTTTTACGATAGTTTTCTATAGGTTTAAGAAATTCCCTAGCTGTAAACGTAAATGACGACAATGAGAAAAAAATGTTTAGTGTAATAGTATGACCATTGAAAAGGCCCATCTCCTAGCTATAGCCTGGTACCTGGAATTGCCATTTCATGGCCATAAACTCTAGTTAGTGTGTTTTTAATATGAACGTATTTATTGAATGCAATTAAAACCCATTCAAAAAGTATATCTCGAGGTTTATCTTACTAAATATGCCACTTGTCGCTGTGTTGGTAGCGGCAGACAATTCTTCGGGTCGCGGATCAGGTTTCACACACATACTGGTAGTTATAAAAAAATGGTCACTGCAATATGATCCCGTTAAAGTAATAATATGGGCGTGTAGTATGCTTATGACATATAAGGCAAAAACTGTTTTAACATTATAAATTTTGCCTGAAGAAAGATAGAAGCTGAGACCTGTCCCGTAACCTGGTAGCGCTGTACTTGGGGCCGGATTGTTTTCATATTGTTTTTAATACTGCTTGTTAGGGAGTGTAGATGTGCCTTTTGGGGGTTATGACCTTTGACCTAAATTTAATTAATCGTGTTACTGGCGGGGGATATCTTGTTAACTTTTTTGTATTACAATTTTATTATAAATTGCCAATCTTCCGACTGATTTTTTTACCATTCTGATTTCCTTCAATAGTAGTTCCAACAAATTTGATGTCTTATATTGTGAGTACGATGGCTTCAAATGGCTTCCTCTTTCTAATTGCCTTTTACTGGAGCACCGACAGGCGAAGGCAAGTGGTGGATAATTTTGAAACATTCACAATAAATCTGGTGGCAACTATTAACGCTTCTATTTGGTAGAATGTGTTCACTCTCTATCGAACGCGCCACTAAGCTTGGATCGATTTAGGCGATGTAGAGATGTTGTATCATCCATTTGCGAATAAATACCTAATAGTAATGTTTTGGTGAGATGATGAAAAGAGCCAAAGAGGATCCGTTATAAACGGATAGGAATATGTTTTGTAAAATTAAAGCAGCTCCTTGGGATGACATCAATTCTCGTTTTTAATTCCGTACTGAAGTAGTGTATCCCACGGACCATGTTTTTATTTTTTTCAGAATTTTCATATTTTTACAAATATTTTTCATCAACATTTCTATGAAACCAGAAGTAACCCAAACAAACTATTTGTATACCTGAAGGACGATTGAATGTTTTCACAGCATTGGGCCACATGCTGATGGCATCGGCCCAGCGTTGGGTAGACAATCAGTGCTGCAGGTGTGTCCTCCCGTGTCCTGACTATAAGACACCATTTAGCGGCGACTGCTCTGATATTACCGTCTGATACGTGGGAATATGTGATGTAAAGTGCTGAATATTGCCGACTTGTTTTGTTTACATGGCAATATATGACCTGGAAATACAACTATTTCACTCTTTTTCGGTGCTTTAAAATTGTTTTTTGACTTTTTCGTATTTTCAGTTAAGATCAGTAGGCTATATAGCTTCATATAAATAAAATTTAAAAAATTGAAAATGTCTCATCCCAAGGGGTCCCTTTAATGTAATATATTGTTTCAAATGGACATGATACATACATGTATACATGTATGATAATATGTGTGATATAATTTCGGAGGGCCGAGGCATATTTTTATCAAACATTGTAATTTAGAAATTGCATTTACTAGATAGATACTCCAGTTCCATGAACACAAATTGACTAACAATCCGTCTCCTACGTAACTGTGTTACTGGCTGCAGAATCTCACCTTTTACGATTCAACAGTCACAGTGAGATAATAGTGCAGCCTAATAGCCAATTAAACCACGGACGTCTCAAAACCCCGAGGTCCATTCTTAATTCAAGTGTTACCATCCCCCTGGTGATTAATCGGTCACTCACGCCTGTAGTCAGGCAGTGACAGTGGTCAGCCAGAACTCCCAATGGCACGTGAGAGTGCAACCAAGGTACACTTTGGTGTCCGTTTATTTACATACGTCTCAACTTAGTCTTGATAGCGTCTCAAACGTTAAAGATAGCTCCACTCTCAGTTTGAGACGTGTTACAGTTGAACGTACACGCACTCATCTTTAGTACCGTATTTGTAATCTTTGAAAGAACAGGCAAATAAATACGACTAATATTGGAATTATTGAACAGGACACTTTATTTTACAAACTAATGCCAATTGCCACTTAGCTGGGCAAATCTGATCAATTTAGTCACACGGTCGGTCCCTGGCCACGTTAGTCGTCCTTGGTTAACGTTTATAAGTGGGCAGCAGTCTCAGGAATAAGGCAGCACTGGCTTGATGCTGGGCCAACTTCTAAGCCGTTGAGCTAAAAGTGAACCAATGCTGAGTGTCACAGCAAGAACCCAACAGCTAAAGCCATTCCCACAGTGCAGAGTGTGTTCTGGAGCGAAAGCGCTTTATATCTTCTTCAACGCTACTTGATACGAATGAGGACGCGTTGTGACAAAAGAAGTACTTGGGCCGCTCTGTGGGTTTGCTTTTACAGTAGTAGGCCATGCAGAAATGTTTCTAACTGCTGCAAGAGTGGGCCTTATGAAGAGAATTACAGCTGTTTTTATTGGTTTAGGGATGCACTGGAAATCAGCGCCAGTGCTTTCTTTATGGCCATTCTCGTGCCTACAATACATCAGTCGTCCAGATTCGTGTGCAGTCATGCGCTTTAAACATGGCATAACCGTAGTGAACTCACTGCAGGTTGAAATAGGTTGAACTGGATAGTTCGATTACTGGATGCTGCTTTAACCCTTGTTCCACTACGTGTTCAATATACATGTATGTTTTCAAGCCATTTCGAGTAGTGAAATTAATATAATGATTAGCGTTAGTCTATATATCGTGTATATGGTCAGGTGCGGTAATGTTTATTTTTCATGAATAGAAATATTTTTCAAAATTTGAGACTAGAAATATCGTTAGTAAATCCATCTTCAATTGAATGAAAAATAGTAACAAACAATTCAGCAGCACAGGGGTTTAAACCTTGAAGTGCTGAATTATTTGTGTATAACCCATGGAGATCAAAGGGTTTTTCTCAATTTGAAATCATCATAAATGTCTTAGTTAGCTCTTTCTGATTCATATGAATACCTAGATGTTATAGGTCTACGGCAATTACAAATATTTTGATTCTTACAGTGTGGGGACCGATTTTAGTCGTCATAATCTGACGTCTTTAGACGTCAGATTCTGACGACTAAAGTCGGTCCCCGCGCTGTAAGGGTTACATAAAATCTGTGTTATATGGCTATGCTTACATGTAGTCAGGTAAATGGTGAGCCTTTGTACCGAAGTAAAACTTAATACCTACATGTATCTTGTAATCACTTGATTTCTGCATTGGTATATCCTACATGGACTTACATGTATCTTCGCATATTTTTTGTAGCCCCCCCCCCCCTCTTGTACAAATCACATTTGAGATTTCATAACACATTTGAGATGTCATCCGCACAAAAATGCGCTTACTTTTTCACTGAATCTATTGACTTGGTGCGTTAAAACAACTAACAACTCAATGGGTCAGTAATATTCCCGACACTCGCAAGAATGGTTTGAACTACATACCAGTTCATCTGATTTCACAACTGTGTATTTTTTATGGCAAAGTATAGCTTCGTGATTATTTGTAATTGACACCAATCGTAATGTGCGGTAATGTTTGGGCGATTTGGTTTGAGAGTTTCTATTATAGAGAGCATATACTGTATAAAGAAATATAATTTTGTGGATATGTCTCATTGACCTAAATTTCATCCTATGTCTCCTTGACCTATTTACAGCACCCAATTCACAACAGTGATCATGATTATTGCGCCGTTTCAAATCTGACCTTTCACCGAATAGTTGCAAATGCTAGCATGTCATTTCGTTTGGTTATGATACTAACTTATTTATGTTCGATTTTTAATCTGGAAAGTAATGTAATGCACAAAGATTTTGCTATTGAGATCCAGTTAATACTAAGATTGTATTTTCCTAAGCCAGCTGAATCTAATGTTCATCTTCGAGTTTTAGAGTCACCATTACCATGAAATTGATTGGAAATTGTATACTGTACTGGTCAATCTCTATAGTTCCATACATGTATTATTGGTGCTAGATGGGTGGTACAATTGTTTGTTGCCGCATTTAGACGTACGAGCTTCTAGCAGCATACAAATTAGAAGTCCACAGGCATGTGCGATAAAGATATATAGTCGCCACCTCAATAAACGAAATCCTTGCCAGATGGGACAAACTTGGACTAGGTAATTCTGTGTGATCAATAGTATCTACATGTGATGACAGTTACACACTACCCCACTTTTAGTCACAAGTGTATTATGTAACGATGAATGCAATTCTTAAGGTTATATATCGTCGCCTCGGAGCTAAAGGATCCTATCTGACACTCGTCAGAGTGGCAGATAGGATCCTTTAGCTCCGAGGCGACGATAGTTCCTCGCAGTCTCTGCATTATTGTATCAAATTTCGAACATGATTTATACCCCTCCCAAGGCAAGAATTATTACAATGTGCATCTATGTAGGTGATGTGAGGCTTTTTGTGATTGCTATATTGTACAATCACTTTATATTGCCATATCTATGCAGTTTATACATGTGTGCTCCAACAACACGTTTTAGTAGACTGTAAAAAATATAGCAGACGTCACGTAACACATCCCACAGATTTGAATTTTTTTCCTTCAGAGTGATATAAAGCGATCCAGTCTCTTTGTATTGAGTTTATGTTTTGTAAGCAAAAAGCAATGCTGATATTATTAGAATAGTTTTGCCTGGAGATGGAGCCACACTTATATAGATTGAGTAATTAAAGTGAGTGATTGGCTGTAGTTTGCCGGAAGGGCGTAATCAACAAGCCGGGTTTGTTGACGGCGGCACAACGCAAGAAGGAAACCTACAGAGATTTCATTTTGTCCCTGTGTTTACCTTTATTTATTTATTTTAAATATGTGTTTCTGCGCTTATGAAATAGATTGGGTTTTTTTTAAATGAGTAAAATACGTGAACATAATATACCATGTTTACGGTTGTGGTAGATATGAAGAGAACATTTATTACTATACACAACTTGCTAATATACATTTAGTCTCTCATGTCCACCTTTCTAGCTACGGTACTTGTCGCAGTATTTTTAGAAGTAAATTATCCTCTAGAGTTTTTTGAAAAATGTTTACTAGGCCATTAATCATGTTAATTCACTTTTGATAGACCTTGATGGCATCTTTCTCTAAATAAATGGTATAACGCTCTGATGGTTCACGAGATTTTAGTCCCAACGACGACTGTGTTTTCTCGGGTGTCCATCTCTCAGTTTTGTTGAGAAATTCATTTCCACATCCTACTCATCTATGGCCTGGCTGGCAGGCATTCTTCATGATTGATCATAGCTTAATTGTGGACGGGGGTAATCCGCCGCAGTATTTCATTTCCTGACGTCCTTACCGTCCTTTGAGTTATATTCATTGCCTTAAAAGTTCAACTATTCATGAAGTTTTTAGTATTAATTATGCGTTCGTTATCGCCGAAAAATTCCCAAGGCTTACGTGTGACTGCGTAACTGAATTATAAGCTTTAATTGAGTGCATAGCTGCATGTAACCAGACGTAATCCGTAAGCTGGATGTTGGAGCCACTATCGATCTGTCCCCAAATAGCTGCAGGCAGATGACGCGAGAGACTACATAACTGTAATCCCAGCCGACACCAATGCTGGCTCAATGCTGGGCCAGCGTCTTAGACGCTGGCCCAGCATCGAGCCAGCATTGGTGTTTCAGCTCTTGCTGTCTGGTATATCCCATCCCTCGTGTAGGACCAGCACTGTACCCGCAGTACAAAAGGCAGCTCGGATCACTTGAAAAATAGACGTGCATGATGGATGAAAAGATAATTCCAGACTAATGAAAAGCCCCCATTTCTATGTAAACTGTACCTCATAAGCCTCTTGTTTGTACACGAAACATCGCAGGGATGGTGGTTACCAGGTTGATTTGTCACTTATTGTGGACACTTGTGTGGTGACTCCTGGCATAACCTTTGGGGCAAAATCTCAAAGGCGTGCACATCTTTTCGATATTTTCTTTGAAGGAAGTGGTGGTTCCAGGGGTATGAATTCGGGAAATATTGCGGGCGGTCAGGACCTCTCTGCTCCTGCCCCGTGCAGGCTGAAATACATACCCCTGGATCTAGTCCTTTTTAGCCCGCCTTTTAATTTTAATTAAAAAAGGTGGGCTATTGTAATTGAAGTTCGGCGTCGGCGTTAACATTTACTTGTGGGCGCGATAACTTTGATTTTTTTTATGTATCCTTCCCAAATTTGTTATGCATGTTACTAATGACCAGTTCTCGAACAAGTTCAATAATGGCTGAAAAAAAATCATAATGGCCGATTCATTGCGATTTTTCACATTTTACGTCAATAATTTGACCCTGTGACGGCAATAATAACTTCAATTTCAAAAATGGCGGCGGGCTATTGTCGAGTGTGCTCTTGTTCATTGTTGCGACAGTGAACAGGTGAAGTTTACGAAAATATTAAATTGGCTTTGTGTAGTATATTTAATTTGTTGTAGCTAATGGGTAATATTCATGTAGTTCCCTTTAACTCTTATTAATGTTAATCACGTCTGTCGTCGTTTTCAGTCTTTTTATTTGTCCTTCTATCAAGAGGAGTTGAAGGAGAAATGAGCGTTAAATTTGTCAGATTGGTATATTCTAGTTCAAGTTCTGTATACGAACAGTAATTTTTACTCGCCTGAATTTTTACTCACTCGAAGTTGTGGTTCGCGGCTGCGAGACACAATTTCAAGTGAGTAGAGATGTTAATTTTTTAATTAAAGTGTTTTAAAAGTTTTTTTTCTACCGAGATGGCCGTGATGTAAACACCTCAGAGACATTTATGTTTGTCATGGTTTTAATGCAGATCAACTTGCCATTGATGAATCAACTTTATATTTTGCACAAGTATACACAGAGGGTGGCCAATGTGAACTAAAACTTTAATTAACATACATGTACGCCTATACTGAAAGCGCTTCCTGTAAATACTAGACATCGAATCAGTGTTGTTTTGATATACTGTTCTAGCGTCACTACTCAACGGGCCCAGCAAACACGATACATGCGAGGTAATGATCACGTAGGCCAGACGCCTCTAAATGAGCGAATATATTGTGAGCGATAGGTTAAAATAAAAAATGTAGCGTAATTTTGTAACCAGCACCTGTATTGCTTACCGGCATATTGACGTTGATTATTTTTTTTTAAACTTTCTATATTGTTTACCCGTATATTGACCCTGTTTATTTGATGTTTCAGTTGTTGTTGGAGCATTTGGAGTGTTTGGTGTCACGTCATGAGCGGTCACTGAGGATGACTGTAGTAAAGAGGCAGGCGTCCTCACCGGCCGGCGTGTCCAGCGAGGTGGAGGTGCTCAAGGCACTCAAATCATTGTTTGAACATCATAAAGCCCTAGATGAAAAGGTAGGTACCATGCAGGATGGATGACGATGCTATCTATATGAAATGATAAGGTAACGCCGAGTCGAAATAAGAAATGAACGTGCCTTAATATTCCAATTATATATTTTTTCATTAAAAAAAACATACTATAATCCAGCCCATGGCCCAAGTACAGATTATTCAATATACATTTGAATATTCAAATAATTAATATATTCAAATAGCGTTCTTTTTTGGTATTAAAATAAGATGAAAATGAACCAGGTTTGATGTGCACCGTTGAACATTAACAGCTGCCACACTACAGTTAAATAAAAAACGAATTAAATTGAAAATTCGTATTTGCTGTGTGTCACAATGTAGACTATTGGCGTTGCTAATGTCTATACGTAGACTACATGTAAATATTCGTCATACAATTTTGAATAATTCAAATATGCTGAAGCCGTAAACATCAAGAGAGAAAAAAGAAAGTGACAGACACACAATAATGATAAGGTGAATGATGCATTGGTGTATTTTTTAAGAGTAGCACAGCGTTCTCTTTCCTTTTGTGCCCGTTGCATATTGCATACCACCTGCTGCAACTGTTTATTGGAGCCGGTACGTGACAGTAAATTCAATATCTGCCACTGTGTCTTAGGTTTTCCCCATTTTAGTTAATTATTTACAAACAGTTAGTCGTGTATGAGTGGTTGACGGTGCAGCGTTTCCCTGATTAGTTGTTCCGGGCCTCGCTCCTGACAGCTCCCAGCAAACACCGAGATATTTACTCAATGTTGGTTTAATGTTGGAACGCCGTCTACGACGTCGTTCCAACATTGAACTAACATTGGGTACACGTCTCGTGTTTGATGACAGGCCCCTGCTGCCTCACCTCCCTTCACACCCCAGCCAGCACACACGAGATGTTAACGCAATGCTGGGATAATGTTGAGCCAGCGTCAGAGACGGTGGACAAACAATAACCCAATGTCGGTTCAATGCTGATTAGATGCTGCTCAAACGTGTAATAATGTCGGACCAACGTCAGGGACATTGGCCCACCGTCCCTCGTTGAATTGTGCTAATCACTGTATTTTAAACTCTACAGTTAGGACACGTTATGTGCCATGTAAATGATGTTTTAATACAATCATTTTTTGGTGATTTCTCACAGAAAAATATGCATAATTCCCCGATCAATTTCTACATGATATTCAAATATGCACGCTAATTAGCATGATTAGACTTTCTCGTTAATGTGGCAGCGCCTTTTTTTCTGAATCACATTAAACTGTGTCCTATCTTTATTCAAGTGTATCACACCATAGCCATGATAGCATGATAAATACATTTAGTCTGGTTAATGTACACTTAAAATACCTTTCTAATTTTTAAAAGTATTAAACTAGAGATAATGCCCGATATGCAGAAAACCAGGTCCAGAGCTTCTGTACATGCTGATGTACGTGTGCAAAGTTACACAGACATTGTCAATACATGGAGCGGGAGAGAGTTGTTGCTAATTTTCCTAATGCAAAATCACAAAAGAACCCTTTGGGCCGAGAATATTGTTGCACTGGTCATCCGGGGAGCCATAAAGTAATGCGGGCACGGAACGGGGACCGGCGGAAAAAACCTCCACAGAGCCCTATACTGGATACGAGCAGACAAAATACTCTGGGGAAATTTGGACAAGGTTAGCCTTCGATAACCCAGCCCTGGACGACCTCCCAATAGACACAGTATGGCCCACACTCAATCAATATACACCACTGCTCGCTTACACTTTTTAATAACTATAAATTGGTTTGCCTGGCAACGTAGAAACAATAAGTGACTGACACTTAGTGCCGGCACAATGGGTTGGCGTAACGGTGTTAAAACCCCTAGCAAACACGAGACGTTGAGCCAATGCTGGTTTAACCCTTTAAGTCCTCACGATGCATTAAAGCATCATTTTTACATCCCTGAAAACAGACTTCTTTTTCCTACAACTAGGGGTTTTAGAATAAAATTTCCATGAAACTGGTTTACTAATACATGGCAATTTTCTTTAATTTTCCACCCACTTCAAATCATCTTCATCCACTACAAGTCGAGAATTGCGGCAGCAATTCGCGGCTTGTAGTGGATGAGGATGACAATGGTAAATTCAGGCTTGGAAGGGTTAAACCAACATTGGTTCAACGTATTGTGTTTGCTGGGAATACGGGGTGGTCGTCTGCGATATTGTTCTTTGATTTTTGACAGCGTTGTTTCTTCACATGGTGGGGAGTGAGACATTCTTGGCGGTCTGCCTGACACTCTCCAGACCTCTAGCCCATAGCTTACACGACGTAACACCTGCGTTGCTTTTATTTTTTTCCAAGGGCTCTCAATCATAACGTATATTTATATTCCCCTCAGAATTAGGCAATTCATTTCGTCTAAACATACAAGAGACCTGTAATTGTTTTCTACGGGGTGATTAATGAATGTACAGAGAGAAGTCACAGGCCATCTGTCAATCACCTGGTTATTGTGCACTATAGTGTGAGGAACTCTTTTAATAACTTTGAGACTGTGTAAGGAATTGTATTTGTATCGAAACTGAAGCAGATATTGATAGTGCGGACAGAGGGAGAGATATCACCATACAATATAGTAGTGTGTCATTTGAGTGTATTAATCCGGCTGTGTCCTGGTCAGGTGGGTAGGTAATGTAGGTGTTCACAGTGTAAAATCACCCTACATCACCAACCGTTACTAAGTATTTTCTACAGGTTATCTGCATGACCCCCGCGACATAAAACCATGGAACCACAACCCCCTCGACCCACAACCCCTCGACCCACAGCCCCCTCAATTATTTTAAGTATATACTGTAGTTAAAGTTAGTTAGCGGTAACAGGTCTGTAATGCAGATGACTACAAGTTTGTCAGCATCACCCCCTCGACCCCTCGCTAGCTCTAGTTTAGTATATTTATTACGGTAGTTACCAGTAACTAAGTATAGTTAAGGGTTGTTATGTTAAGAGTAGTTAAAAGTATAGTTAAGGGTAGTTATCAGGCTATGAGTGTTTGACATTACATGTCTACAGGTCTGGTGCCGTCTCTCACGTCGGATGAATAGAGTTATCCTCAGCTATTGTTACTCTGGGGACTATCTGACCAGAGGATAGCGGAGCCGTGATTTGAAGAAAAAACCCGAGTCTCTAGACGTCTGGGCATGCCTGGGGGTAAATCCCCTAGACGTGCCCAGAACCCCTTATTGGGAGAGTGAAGAAAAATACTCTCAACAACCCACCATGCCCTGTCAACCCCACCCTCACGTCATCATCTGTACTTACATCATTTATCTCATCAATGGACTGCACTGTTTTTCTCGTAGTACAATACCTCTTAAATGACCATTAGTGTTGAAAAGTGACGTAAAACAAAAAATTACTAGTACTAGTACATGTAGTATTTATAGGGTAGTTATAAGAGTACGCGAAGATATAAATTTAAGATTCACTACCAGGATTTTGCTCACCACTCACCTGTTTATCATTATTGACATTATCTGATTTATTTTTAAAGGCTTGTAACCATATATATCAAAAGTATTCATTTCGCTTATATCAGAGAAATACATATATGGATGTATTTCTTAGCTGTAAAGGGACTATTTCCATCTTCATTATTGGACAACCCTGACCACATAGTGCCGAATATAACGTTGAGATACTACTGAAGTATATGGATGGAGAGTGATCCATGACCTTTTCATCAAAGGATGGATTGGCTATATTATACCGTGATGAAGACAAAGACGGGTGTGGCATCTCCGTCTGCCCTTTTACTACTTGTTGAAACACAAAATTATCACACCCACCAGAAAATAATACCAACGTGGCTTTCTTGCAAATCATATAAATATATTGGATTTCTGTCAAGTTTTACTAAGTATCATTTTTAACTCCCATCCTGCTAAATGATCACGATTATTGTTTATTAGTCGACCAGGCACTTGAAGTTGTGGGTCGCGGTAGCAAGAAACAACTTTCAAGTGGATGGAAATTTAAATAATATAAAGCTATATGATATATACCAAAATATATAACTTTTAAAACAAAACATTGAACAGTGGTGAATAGTATGCTTTAGCTGGGAGACAATACAGATATCCGCATAAAATGCATAGCACAAAGATCATCAATGACTAAGTATATGGTCATTTAATGTGATGCGTAAAATTTAAAAACATTGAACTTTTTCTGAATTTCAATCTTCTTTTTGAATCAGGCGACTATACATGTAGGGGAATGTCGAATACAAAAAGTCATTTCGATTGTGATTGAATCCTATTAAACATGCCTACTATTTTGTTGTTTTCCAGGTACGGGAAAGACTACGAGTGGCGTTGGAACGAGTTGCGACGCTGGAAGAAGAGCTGGCAACTGCTAATCAAGAGGTAGGCTATCAAATTGATACTACCACAACCGTTATAATGTTAGATATATAATAGTGTCTATAACAAATATTTTATTCAAGCCAAGCGTCTTTGAATGTGTATAAACATGATAAACACTCACTGTAGAATCATTTATATAGTGTGTCTCAGAAGCTGCTGAGTGGCGCCTAAGTGATTGACCTCTCTTGTAAGATTGTTTTTTATATAAGTTTTAATATAAAATTTAATTTCCTTCGAGATATCCCACATTGGCACAATACATGTATTTGCGTATGAGTGAGCACTATAATGCAGTTTGTATATTATTTCACTTTTTGTGGGCAATGGCTTTATCTTTTCTGTGGGGACGTAAGTAAGGTCGCTGAGACAGCAGCAGTAGAAATAGAACCAAAATATTTGGTAGTAAAAAAGAGGTTGAGACATCACGCTCTGTTGTTTTATGCGTCTTATAAATTGCTTATACTCGCTGTAGATGTTTTTACCACCACAGGTACTATCAATTTATCTTATCCATTTGACCGTCATGTCTAGCTTTTAGTCAAATTAATCCATGACAAGTTGCATTGCCTAGATGAGAAAACATGAATAAGTACATACACCTCAACTAATCTATTGTTATACATTGTATAAATGTTTTACAATTGTTTTGTGTTTGCTGGTTAAGCATAGCCCAAAATCATGTATTTCAGTTATTTCAACTCCGGGAACAACAATCGAAGCAGCGGCATTCAAGCGGCGAAGACGGCAAAATCAGCAAAGCTAGCTCTGTAGAGTCCACTGGTATCAATAATGGTGAAGTCAAAGACTCACATCCGAAGGTCAGTTCACTTTGAGTAGTTCTCATTAAATATCTAAGTTGTGAAAAATGCATTTCAATTTACTGCTGGATTATAAATATTTTATTCAATGAAGGTGCTTCAAAATATGCCACGTGGTGCATGTATTTGGCGAGGGACCTTAACCCTTGAAACACTGAATTATTTTTGTTTAAACAATGGGGTCTAAAGGGTTTTTTCATTTGGGATCATCATAAATATCTTAGTTAGTCGTTTTCCCTTCATTTGAATACCTATGTTATGGGTCTAGGCCATTATAAATCTTTTAATTCTTTCAGTGCGGGGACCGTCTTTATACGTCAGAATTTGACGTCTACAGACGTCAGTATAAAGAGCTTAGACGGTCCCCGCGCTGAAAGGGTTAAACCGCTAATCACGACTTTAGTCCTTTTTAATTTCCGTTATATTTGCCCACCAAATCACTGTTATTTGGGAATAAAATGAGTGTTTAAGCATCAATATTTGCAAATGCTTGGTCCCAAATTAAATAAGTGACATTAATTTTCACCTACTTGAAGTTGTGGGTCGCGGCAGCGAGACACAACTTCAAGTGGGTGGAAATATAATTAAGCGCTTTAACGGTCAAAGGGTTAAAGAGGATTCTTGCATGAATTGTTGAGTGTGAGAGATGTACGCTCTGGTAAGTAAGGAGAGTTAGGTGTTAGCGTTGATTCATAGGGATGTCGGCCAGATAAAGCCTACAACAAAGGCCCATGTCACATAAATCTGCTCGTTCTGGCGCCCTTACCGCTGTCATAACAACAAGCAGCTGGCTTTGTTGCCATGACAATCGGCGGGGAGGTGGCAGCGCCAGGATTTGTCTTGATGGATAGGGCTGGCTGTTAAAAAGTGTACTCAAGTGGCTCGTGTTTTCACCAGGTGATGTCGGCCGCAGAGAACAAGAAAACTGGGCCCAATGTCCAGCGTTATGTACCACACTGGCCCAATGTTCACCATAATGTACCACACTGGCCCAATGTTCACCATATTGTACCACACTGGCCCAATGTCCACCATAATGTACCACACTGTACCACACTGGCCCAATGTCCACCATAATGTACCACACTGGCCCAATGTTATCATAATGTACCACACTGGCCCAATGTCCACCATAATGTACCACACTGGCCCAATGTCCACCATAATGTACCACACTGGCCCAATGTCCACCATAATGTACCACACTGGCCCAATGTCCAGCATAATGTACCACACTGGCCCAATGTCCACCATAATGTACCACACTGGCTCAATGTCCACCATAATGTACCACACTGGCCCAATGTCCACCATAATGTACCACACTGACCCAATGTTCACCATATTGTACCACACTGGCCCAATGTCCACCATAATGTACCACACTGGCTCAATGTCCACCATAATGTACCACACTGGCCCAATGTTCGCCATAATGTACCACACTGGCCCAATGTTCACCATATTGTACCACACTGGCCCAATGTTCACCATAATGTACCCTACTGGCCCAATATCCACCATAATGTACCACACTGGCCCAATGTTATCATAATGTACCACACTGGCCCAATGTCCACCATAATGTACCACACTGGCCCAATGTCCACCATAATGTACCACACTGGCCCAATGTCCACCATAATACACGCTTACCTAATGTCCACCATAATGTACCACACTGGCCCAATGTCCACCATAATGTACCACACTGGCTCAATGTCCACCAAAATACACGCTGGCCTAATGTCCACCATAATGTACCGCACTGGCCCAATGTTATCATAATGTACCACACTGGCCCAATGTCCACCATAATGTACCACACTGGCCCAATGTCCACCATAATACAACCATAATGTACCACACTGGCCCAATGTTATCATAATGTACCACACTGGCCCAATGTCCACCATAATGTACCACACTGGCCCAATGTTATCATAATGTACCACACTGGCCCAATGTCCACCATAATGTACCACACTGGCCCAATGTCCAGCATAATGTACCACTTGGCCCAATGTTATCATAATGTACCACACTGGCCCGATGTTCACCATAATGTACCACACTGGCCCAATGTCCAGCATAATGTACCACACTGGCCCAATGTTATCATATTGTACCACACTGGCCCAATGTCCACCATAATGTACCACACTGGCCCAATGTCCACCATGATGTACCACACTGGCCCAATGTCCACCATAATGTATCTGACTGGCCCAATGTCCACCAGATTGTACCACACTGGCCCAATGTCCAGCGTAATGTACCACGATGATACAATGTCCACCATAATGTACCACACTGACCCAATGTCCACCATGATGTACCACACTGGCCCAATGTCCTCTATGATGTACCACACTGGCCCAATGTCCACCATAATGTACCTGACTGGCCCAATGTCCACCGTAATGTACCACACTGGCCCAATGTCCAGCGTAATGTACCACGATGATACAATGTCCACCATAATGTACCACACTGGCCCAATGTCCACCATATTGGACCACACTGGCCCAATGTCCACCATAAGGTACCACACTGGCCCACTGTCTACTATACTGCACGTCATTGGCCCAATGTCCACCATAATGTACCACACTGGCCCAATATCCACCATACTGCACGTCACTGGCCCAATGTCCACCATAATCATTAATGTACCACACTGGCCCAATGTCCGCCATACTGCACGTCACTGGCCCAATGTCCACATAATGTACCACACTGGCCCAATGTCCACCATACTGCACGTCACTGGCCCAATGTCCACCATAATGTACCACACTGGCCCACTGTCTACCATACTGCACCTCACTGGCCCAATGTCCACCATAATGTACCACACTGGCCCAATGTCCACCATACTGCACGTCACTGGCCCAATGTCCACCATAAGGTACCACACTGGCCCACTGTCTACCCCTACAGAGCGTTTTTCACCTGCTAACTTCTCATTGTTTGTCTTACACACATCCCTGCTTATCAATCTCTCTAGTTATGGCCCGCCTCTTAGGATGATGACACCCAGATAGCTTGAGACGTTGACCCAATTCTGGCTTAATGATGTGTCATCTTTCCAGCTGCTGGCTCAACATTAGTCCAGTATTGAGTCAATGCATCATGCTTGCTGGGTAGATAATAATATGGTGCCAATCAAGTTATCTGTTATGTATGTGTATTTCATGTGTACATCAAGGATTTGAACCAATTTAGAGTTTTATAGCTGCCATCAAGTTATTAATATTTCTTGTCCAGTGTTTGAGAATGGTTTTATATCTAGAAATAAAAATAGTTTTTTAGTTTTTTGGCTCGCACACCCCACTGACTAATTTAAAATATGCACTTAACATTTAATAGCATTCAATAAAACATTCAATAAAATTCCAACTTGTGTGTCTCGTTATCACGATGCAGAACTTTATGAAAACGAAAATTATATACAGGTTAATACACATACCCTTTAAAATCCCGCGTTTAAAATTATACTGTGAGTAGTTTAAAAAACACTTGTGAACCCCGATTCAAACTACCCTGAGAAAATCGTAACACAATGACAGCCATCGTTGAAGAAACCCTCCAGCATGATTATCATGATTATAGGAGTGTCTACACATTGGCTTAAAAATAGGACATCCAAAAGTAGAACATCCAAATTACCATGTAGAACATGTAAAAATAGAAGGGTATTTTTTCATCCACCATGTTATTTCTGTAGACGGCGTTTATGGTATGCACACCTGAACTGGCTGCACATTCATGACGTCAGCGTGGTAAAGGGTGACGCTACTGAATCAGTGGCCTGCCCATGAAGCAGAAAACATTTTTATAACTTTTATACAACGTTGGCCCAACGTCTTTCTACGTTGGTTCAACATTGTATAAATGTTCAAATGTTTTGTGCTTACTGGGTGATCACCTCAATTGGATGGTGACGTACACTACAGCCTGCCTAGCAAATACGACACGCTGAAAAAATGATGTTTTAATGTTGGCCCAACGTTTTCGACGTTGGCCCAACATTAAACCATCATCGTTTTAACGTGTCGTGCTTGCTGGTTGATCACATCAATTGTATGATGACGTACACTCAATCAATCAATCAATCAATCAATCAATCAATCAATCAATCAATCAATCAATCAATCAATTAAACTTCTATAACGCCTATACCCTCAGGAGGAGGAGCCTCCGTGACCGAGAGGTAGCGTGATCGGCCTCAGACCACCAGAGTACGAAGTTTGTCTGGAGGGCAGTGTCATCTCATTCATCTCACCATCCTCAGAAAGTTCTCCCGGTTCAGTTTAGCCCATATGTGCACAAAGGTGGCCTAAAACCCCATTCATTTATATCCTTAACAGACTGAGCTCAGAGGCGCACAAATCCTCAGCGTGATCATCACTACAACTGTACTATTTGTTTGTTGCAGAGGCTTTCAAATGGTTCTATAGATCCTGACTCCGAGGTGAACCGTGTGATAGAGCTGCAGGAGACGGTGGAGAAGCAGAACGGTGACCTGACGTCTGCCAGGAACAAGATCACAGAGCTCACCAACAGAGTGGCCGAGCTGGAGGAGGCGCTGGCGTCAGCCCAGAAGGATCTGATTAAAACACAGGAATCTGGTGTCAAACTGCAGCGGGATCTGAGAGAGGTGAGCAGCGAAATCAGGCAGTATCCCAACAGACACAGGATGCTCACCCAATGTTGGTTCAATGTTGGGCCGACGTCGTAGACGGCGGGCTAACATTGAACCGGCATTGGGTCAAAGTTTCGTGGGTATATATTATACTTAGTGATTGATCCAATGTGGGGTCAAGGTTAGGCCAGCCTCGCATGCGGTGGACGGATTTTAAAACGGCATGGGACCTTATGTTAAACTAGCATTGATATTAAAGTAACATTGAATCAATACTGAGCTAACCCAGCAAACACGATATGTTGACCTAATGATGGTTTAATATTTGGCCAGCGGCGCGGACGGTGGTCCGAAATTAAAACAGCATTGGATCAACGTCTGGGGCTTGTTGGAAAGTCATTGCAATCCCATTGATCCACCTTTTAACGCAAATGTAGCCTCCCTAAACAGGCGTTGTGCTGTCCTGAATCGAATTAAAAATATATAAAAAATACCGTATTTAGTAGCCATATTCAAGGAATTCGTGGATTCTCATAGTTATTTTTACTATGCGTGTATGATCGCGTAGTGTATATTTATTTTATTGAATGATTGTGCTTTCAGTCGCTAGCACAGAGAGAGGACCAGGAGGAGAGGATAGTGACGCTAGAGAAGCGCTACCTGAACTCACAGCGGGAGTCCACGGGTCTACATGATCTCAATGATAAACTAGAGTCTGAACTCGCCACCAAGGACTCTCAGCTCAAGACGGTCAGTCATCACTACAAGCATCACTACCAGCTGTAGACAATACTAATCACATTGAGTGGATTGATCGTTAACTCCTGCTGATCACAATTATTGTTGTTTTTTTAAGTTGTTTTATTTGTCGATCGAATCACTGATATTGGGAACAAAATGTGCGTTTAAGCATCAGGATTTGCAAAGGATATATCTCAAATTAACCCCTTCACTACCATACATGACGGAAATTTCCGTCATCATTCGTCATGTTACATAACCATACATGACGGAAGATAAGGTTGCTGATTTATTTTCACTTTTTGAATTATTTTAAACACGAGGTTTCACTGACGAATTCCAGGTTCAATCGTCAACACGCCTGTTAAAATGTTTTGGTATCCAATTTGACAACGTATAATTTCTACTCACCTTAGTACCGCGACCGACAATTTCAAGTAGATAGACATTTGATATAGACTATAGCACTTGAAGATTTGAACGTAATATTTTCTGTTCAATGGGCGTGAAAAACGTTGGGACGCGGACTGTTTTACGTTATTACGTGGTCTTTATAAATTACCAGGAAAATCTGGCAAAACGTCACTAATTGGAACTCCAACTGAATAAACTGCCCTAGCATGCTGTTCTCGGCGATTTACAGACAGAGATGTTGGTTCTCCTGTTATTGCGATCAACCGCTAACAATTAATCCCTTGGCTAAGCTATCACCGGCAACACCGCCAGTCACTTCTGGCTCGCCGCGTTTTATTGCCTGGCTTTAAAAGCGTTAACGGTCGTTCACAGTCTGGACACTTAACCCTCGACGCCCCAGAAACCTCAATACTTCATAATAATTCTCAAAGTAATAGGCTATATATATATTATTATTTGTGCCTGATCGGTCAACCCGCAAATAAGAAAATTGAATAAGATAATTTGTTATATACATGTATTAATTACATGAAATGTTGTTTGGAGATGTATCCAAATTGCATCTATATAACTAATACTATTTTATATACACTATCTATTTTTAACCCTCTGCTTCCTGTAATACTGTGACTCAGTTTTTTTAATGTCCATTTTTTTTCTAAGACGCCCAACCACGAATTTCAACCCAAACTTCCTTTAATATATAATTAAATAATATAATTGGATACATATTATACAAATGTTTTATAAATTCAGTTCAACACTTTCCCAACCAATATATATATGTTGTATAAGGAGTAGCATGATGCTAACGCTTTAACTGCTAGTGACGCATGCGGCCTATGTGCGTCACTAACAGCTAATGCGTTATTTAACAGCCTGCGATTCCTTATTCTACATTGTAAATATATACTGGTTTTTGAAAAACTAGATGTTAAACTGAATGTATTGACCAACTTGAAGTTGTGGTTCGCGTTAGCGAGACACAACTTCAAGTGGGTTAAAATTTAAACGCTATAACTCAATGGTTAACAATGGAAGACGTTGTTTTGATGTTGAGCCAGCGCTGATTCATCGCGTACACCACTTGATTTGTTATGTTAGCTGGTAGATGTGTCAATCTCAGTGTGTGTGGTGATTGTTACAGGCGGAGGAGAGGTTACGAGCGCTGCAGGAGAAGGTGGACCTGACGGAGCAGAAGCTGCAGCAGACGGTGCGACGAGCAGAAGCCCTGCCCACGGTGGAGGCCGAGCTGGCCCAACGACTTCAGGCACTGTCACAAGTCTGTTTCCCCTAGTGTTGTTGTCTCCCTGCCTGCCTGTCGCCATCCTTTAGCTTGCCGCTCAGCGCTACTGCTTCCTACACCTCGAAAGGCTTCTTCCGCCAGCGAGCGCGAGGCGTTCTCCCAATGTTGGTTTAATGTTGGGCCAGCGTCTGCGACGCTGGCCCAACATTAAACCAACATTGGGAGAACGCCTCACGCGTACTGGATCAGTCTCACACAAAAAACAAACACAGTCTCTACTACCATAGAAAAGTCTACCTTCACTTTTGTACAGCTCGTGTGAAGTGCACTGGTTTTCGCTAGCACACTACTGTATACAAAACTGAAGTTATATCTTCTATTATAGATTATCAGTATAGTAAGTTAGGCACGTGTTCTATACAGATATTTAGATCCACGGTATGCACTTCAAGTGACCGCACGATTTTTCACGGTTAGCTGAAGATAGTTGTTCAAGATACCTTTCGTATTTCTACTACTAGCTAAGCTAATCCAAATATTTACATGGTATTCTAGCGACATCTATTCTCCTCTAATATGTCAACAATTAGTTATCTTGCAAAATTTATGTAGATCACAGTAGACTTCTATTCTCCGTTGACTTGCGTTCCCACATCACTCCAAGCAGAATGAACAAAGAAAATATAACATAATAACATACTTGCCACGGTAAATGAGCGTAAGTACATGTGTTGAAAATGCAGAAAAACGGTAGACTATAATCACATTAAATTGAACATAACTTGGTGAGGTAAATAATTGAAGGGAAGTTTGTCCACAATGTTCCCTTTCCATTGTATCTTGTCCCGTAATTTTTTTTCGTAATGGAGAGAGTATAGATTCACTCATCGCACACAAAGAGTGATTATTTTTAATTAACAGAATTAGGATCAACAGAAAATCGAACAAACTTTTACCTAGAAACCACCCCAGCAAACACAAGACATTGTCCCAATGTTGTTTTAATGTTAAACCGCCGTCTGCGACTATAACCCAACATTAAACCAACATTAGCGCAATGTCTCCGTGTTTGCTGCGACAGCGGCAGCAGTAAGGCCTGCATGAGAACCCAGCATGATTTATTATTTACTTCTGGCATGCTTGTTTTTGGTTGTTGTCTGTTTTAGCGCTTATCATGTGCGTGTATGATAGCTTAATGCTTATGGCATATGGCATACCTATTTTACATAATCTCTATGATGTTGTATGACTTGACGGACATTGGTGTAGCCTAGTTAGATGTTGGCATGCAGTATTTCAGTGATTTTTCATGTTTTCAACTCTCCATCGATTAACAGAACTGTTGTGTTCTGAATTTTAGATTTGTGTTTTTTCCTTTCCGGGGTGTTTTATTTTAATGTAACAATAACAGGGGAGTGTAATCTTGGATGAAGTGTGCGCACCTACACACCTACAGTTCAGGTGTAGGTGCGCAGTCTGTGGACACACTGCGACTCAATGTGTTATTCCACTGTTTTAGTTTTGGTTGGATCCAATTGCGACATTAAAAAAAAACAATTGTTTTCATGGCTATTTTGTAAAAGTTAGTTTGTTGGCAAGCCATGCTCATTGGTAAAATTTCCGGCTCGCTGGGCTGATTTAAAGTACTATCCTATAGGCCTACTAAGATCGCCCAGGTGCTTCTAATTTGCTGCTCATTGCTCACATAGACTCGGCAACGACTGTCGCCATTTTCTGGAATTTTACACATTTTTTACACAATAATGCGCATATTGGTATAAACCGCCGATTAACCCTTTCAGCGCAGGGACCGTCTTTGTATACGTCAGAATCTGGTGTATATAGACGATCCCCGGGCCCCGCGCTGAAAGAATTAAAATATTAGGTAACATAGGTATTCAAATGAAGCAGAAAGAGCTACCTAAGACATTTATGATGATCTCAAATTCAGCGTTGTTGTAAGGGTTAAAATGCTAGTTGGCATTTGGCAAATTACCACGTCACGCTAAACAGGCTTCACTCTGTCGATTGAATTAAATATCTCGATTGTTTATCAAGCAATCTCGTTGAACAAATGACGTCCTTCGTCAAATATATTTGGCAGTTGTGTATGTTTTTTAGAAAGATCAAATAAGAATGACAGAGAATCTTGGAAAATTGCGTTTTCAATGGCTTTCTACTTAACCCTTTAACTGCTAAATTATTCAAATGTAATTTTCACTCACTTAAAGTTGTGTCTCGCTGACGCGATCCACAACTTCAAGCGAGTGAAAATTATTCAGATTTGACAAAATAAATGTCAACGATTTTGAAATCGTTTTGATTGATTTGCCCGTTTTATCTTTAACCTGTGTAAAAGCTGGTTCTTAATGTGCTAGTCGAAAATAAAAAAAAAACGAATATACTCGGTACTGGCGGTTAAAGGGTTAATGTATATCTGGACGCTACCTGTCACACTTGGCCGGACTGAGCAACAAACATCACAGGACAACGCCGCGGACGATCTGCATGATATAATACGGTAGAATAGCGATCACATTCAGGACATATACAGGACAAAACGGATTTCTGATGGACCTAACGAACATCACCGAAGATGAAGCTTATTTACCGGACACAAACAGAACATAGCACGAACATTGACGAACACCAACGGATGCCGTTTGTTCCTTCCCAGTAAACACAAAACATTTGTATAACATTTGTACAATGTTGGGCCGGCGTTGTACAAATGTTTTGTGTTTGCCGGGTTGTCGTCGGCTTTATCCGGTCAAATGTAACATGGCCATAAAGGATACGTGTATGCTTCACCGTGTAGCTGGATCCACTATTAAGATCCACTATTACGAGACAATGAACCAATAGGATTTTTAATATGTGTTCACCGTCTACGTCCCTTGCCCTACATTAACACACAATTTCGTAGACAAGTGTTTTCAAT
Source organism: Flabesymbios commensalis (assembly GCA_964017125.1). Taxonomy (NCBI): domain Eukaryota; kingdom Metazoa; phylum Annelida; class Polychaeta; order Terebellida; family Flabelligeridae; genus Flabesymbios; species Flabesymbios commensalis. The sequence goes on from OZ024914.1 coordinate 26,463,144, forward strand.
GGCTTTCAACTTAATATATCGTTGAAGGTCTTGAGCCTAAAGTGTAGTACATGTACGACCACGCTGACCCAACATTAAAACTACATTGGATCAACAACATTGCATGAGCGTTTCGTGTTTGCTGAGAGATATAGCTAGTACCCAGACAAGCTTTTTTAATAACCACGAGGGGCCTGTTCCCTGTTCATTCGATTGCACACTTAAAAGGTAGACCATTAGCAAATAATACGGTACAATCAGTTAAAGAAACCTCCGTTATTCAGTTGATCAATGTAGATTAGTTAGCACAAGTGCTGCACGCGACCAGGAACTAGTCCCGATCAAATACAGGCTACTTCATTTTATTCTTCCCCAGTCTGCTAGATTGAGGGGAGGTTTTTCTCGGCGCGATCGCATTTCTCCTGGTATAATTTGCAATTGGTGTTCAATTACAGATTTATACTGATTTTATCAATTTCTGTTTTATCAATATCCTCAAGCACTCAAAGGGTTAATAAGTTGTGTTTTCCCAGCGAACTTGAGAGGTTGAGCCACTGTTGTTTTATTGTTGGCCCATCTTCTCCGACGCTGGCCCAACTTTAAAACAACATTGGCTCAACGTCTGGTGTTTGCTGTGTTGTTATCACTATCCAGCAAATACGAGGCGTTGGCTCAATATTGGCTCAATGTTAGCCCATCGTCATCGACTCTGGCCCAACATTAAGCCAACATTGGGCCAACGTCTCGTGTTTGCTGAGTATTGGGACCTCTTAGTTACTAGATGTACTGGGTGTTTTCCAAGCAACATGTGTGGTCTTTGTTTCTTGTTTGCTCTGTGTTGTTTTTTCTATTATTACATATTGCTAACCAGCAAACACACCCTGTTGTGTCAAACTGTCGATCTTTTGTCTCAATTTTGGAAACTAAACCCTTTGCCTGCTGATCACGGCAATAGTTGTTTTTAATCCGTTTTAGCAGCCGAATAAATCACTGTTATTTGATATGAAATTACCCCTGTTTAAAAATAAAAAAATTTCAATTTATTGTTTCAAATTAATTAAATATGAGTTATCTCCAAGCACTTGAGGTTGTGGATCGCGGTAGCGAGACACAACCTCAAGTGGTTGAAAATGGAAGTAAATTGACTTAGCAGGATGAGGGTTAATGTGTTTGCTGGGCAGCTAGCGTGCTCAACATTTGTCTTACCGGTAGATAATACCTATTAATTAAACAAGTTATGATTGTATCTCAACTTTTTTTACTTGCCTTCAGCAACTTTCAAATACAATCCTAATTCAATTACAACAAAATAGTATATTATGTAATAATAAACTGTAATTTTAGAAAAATCGTAAGGTTGATTTCTTAATTTTTAATTTAATTTTGTCTTGATAGTTAATGAATAAATGGAGTTAATGAATAAATAGAGGACTTTATTCTTGGTACATTATATCTAATGGTTACTTTCAATGTATCAACAGTCTGTACATTACAAGATTAAAGCATACTATGAATGAGGACTAAATCATCACGATATATTAACTCAATGTTGGTTGATGTTGGACCACTGTCTGCGATACTGGCCCACCATCTATCCAACATTGGTTCAGTTTATTGTGGTTGCTCTTGACATGTGGCCACTACAAAGTGATTTTTTGTTTTAGTTATTACTCGTATAACATTGATCTGTATGTTTGTAGGCTGAGGAAAGACATGGCTCAGCTGAAGAACGTGTGTCACAGCTGGAGTCACAGATGATGGAAAAAACTAATGAGCTCACAAGGGTTTGTCACTGTCAAACATTTTATCACACTTTATTAGTTAAGTCTCCACCCACTATGTGGTGGAGACTTATTGTTTTAGTGCTGTCTATTGCTGTTATTATTATTATTATTTTTCTTCAAGAATTTGACGATGTAAACTCTCTCCAGTCGCCAATATTTATCAGATGTTCGCAAATTTTTTTCTGAACACTGATGGATTATCCTGGTTAATTTTCAAAATCAGCTAGTTTGCATATCCAAGATGGCCACTATGGGCTAATTTGCATATCCACTATCGATGATCGACGTAAACGCTCTCCAGTCGCCAATTTTCATTCGATCTTCCTGATTTTTTTTCTGAACACCCTCTGATTGATTATCCTGTCTGAGTTCAAAAATCAGCTAATTTGCATATTCAACATGGCAGCCATGTGCTAATTTGCATATCCAAGATCGACCTAAACGCTCTCTAGTTGCCAATATTCATCCGATCTTTGCAATTTTTTTCCTGAACACCCTCTGATGGATTATTCCGGTTGAGTTCGAAAATCAGCTTATTTACATATTCAACATTGCCGCCATGGGCTACTTTGCAGATCAAAGATCAAGTAAACGCACTCCATCCGCCAATATTCATCCGATCTTCGCAATTTTTTTCCTGAACACCCTCTGATGGATTATTCTGGTTGAGCTCAAAAATCAGCTAATTTGCATATTGGCCGCCATGACCCAATTTGCATATTCAAGGTCGATGTAAACGCTCTCCAGTCGCCAATATTCATCCGATCTCTGCGATTTTTTTTCTGAACACCCTCTGATGGATTATCCTATCTTAGTTAGAAAAATCAGCTAATTTGCATATTCAGCATGGCCGCGTCGGGCTATTTTGCATATCTAAGATCGACGTAAACACTCCAGTCGCCGATCTTCGCTAATTTTTTTCTCAACACTCTCTGATAGATTATCCTTGTCGAGTTTGAAAATCAGCTGATTTGCAAACTCAACATGGCCGTCATGGGCTAATTTTTATATCCAAGTTCGATGTAAACGCTCTCCAATCGCTAGTGCTCATCAGATCTTCGCAATTTTTTTTCTGAACACCCTCTGATGGATTTCCCTGGTTGAGTTCAAAAATCAGCTAATTTGCCTATCCAAGATGGCCACCATGGCACTTATGTTATATAGCCTCATTGTTACTGCATTGGCAAAAAAGTTTTAATTGTGGAAGGTGGAGACTTCATATTTGAAATGCAAATATAACATCTAGTTTCTAATGCAGAATTTGAGAAACTAGCTACAATCGCTATTGATTGACTTTATGTGATGACGTTTTAACATACAGGGCAATTCAATATTTGAACATTATCATGGATGCACCACATTTAAAATAACTTATTTTTTTTTACAAAACAGTAGGTGGATTGTGTTCCAATATGTAAAAAGTACTGTCTATGCTAGTATGAACCTACAAAGATATCCATTGCAGTGACATTTCTTTGACATTTCCCAAGTAAACAGCCAGCTTGCAGCAATATGATCATCATGCATGATTGTAGTATTAATCTACATTATATTCCATGTTGTCCACTGCAGGCTAAGCAGCGTGAGAAGATGAATGAAGACCACAATGCTCGTTTATCTGCTACTGTTGACAAGCTGCTGACAGAATCTAACGAGAGATTACAGCTGCATCTGAAGGAGCGCATGCAAGCATTAGAGGACAAAAACCAGCTGACACTTGAGCTGGATAAAATGCGCCGGCTTCTGGATGAAAGTCAAAATGACAGAGTAAGTATTTGCGGAAATAAATGTAATATTCAAAATATGTGTAGTAATTGCTAGTTATGGGAATTTGTTCCAATTTCATAATAAATGATTGGTTATAATTGTTCGGTGTAACCAACTGATTAACACAGTTAACACCTAGAGCACTAAGTTATTCAATTTAAATTTCACTTAACCCTTTCACCAATTTAAATTTCACTGAGTCTGTGCGTCCGTGTTTTGTTTCCAGGCGATATCTCTTTCATATTGCATACACACATCCCTTAGGGGGTGGAGATGTGCCTTTTGGGGGTTATGATCTTTGACCTAGTTTTTGATTTTGTGGCGATTATTGACTTTTATTGATTGCTAATCTTAAGTTCAGTTTCTGGACGATATCTCGCAAAACACTTGCTGGATTGTTTTCACACTGATCACACATATCCCTCAGGGGGTGTAGATGTGCCTTTTAGGGGTTATGACCTTGGACCTAATTTCAGACCTTTGATTTTGAGGTGATTATTGACTTCAATTCATTGCGGATGATAAGTTCAGTTCCCGTACGATATCTCACAAAGCACTTGCTGGATTGTTTTCATACTGCACACACACATCCTTCAGGGGGTGTAGATGTGCCTTTTGGGGGTTATGACCTTTAACCTAATTTTAGACCTTTGATTTTGAGGCGATTGTTGACTCCAATTGATTGCGGATGATAAGTTCAGTTTCCAGACGATATCTCGCAAAGCACTTGCTGGATTGTTTTCACACTGCACACACACATCCCTCAGGGTGTTTAGATGTGCCTTTTGGGGGTTATAACCTTTGACCTAATTGTTCACCTACAATTTTGAAGCCATTATTGACTTTAATTAATGGCAGACAAAAAGTTCATTTTCCGGTCGATAGCTCGGAAAGCGTTTGCTGAGCGAAAGCACTTGCTGGATTGTTTTCATACTGCCACACACATACCTTAGGGGGTGTAGATGTGCCTTATGGGGGTTGTGACCTTTGACCAATTTTTTACCCTTTGACTTTGAGTCCATTATTGACTTTAATTAATGGCCGGGGTATATAGTTAGCGTTATATAATAATCAAGCATCATAATTAGTGTACCAATCGAACTATCATGGAATATATTCTATCAGAGGGCACATCAGTAGTAATTGCTCTGGTGACCTACTGGGTATATATTTTAGGTAACGATAAGCAAACATGTTGTATTATGAGCAAGATATGTTAGACAATATCCAACAAAGTTATTTGTCTTGTTTAGTTCTGTTGACTCTCAGGCAAAACAGCGCAAGACATTAGACTCTTGTTTGTATGCATTAAAAAAACATATTTCAGAAAAAAAATCTTAACTTGCACAAAAATAAGCTCATGCCATCACAGAGGTGCATTGGTTGGAACTTTGGGTTTGTCTGATAACTTCTCGTCTCCATAACTTGAGATGAAAATAACATCATGTATGTCTGCCAATATTTGGTATGTAGTTCACTTCCACGTTGCTGCTGGACAGGTTGGAATATTTTTTATCCTAATGGAATTTACACAGAAGGGATTTAAGAATAGACGTCAGTGGTCTTGTTTCCTTTTAATTACATCTGTTGAATAAAACCTATGATAAAGTTGAATGTGTTCTTTTATTTTAAATTGTTTTACAGGACAGAATACAGGAGAGGTTGGAGCGCCAGAGAAGAGATAACCTGTCATTACGTGAGCAGTTAGACCAAGGTCAAGCCGACGCCGGTGTTGCTGTAGAAGATGAGAGTGACACGATGGATGTAATGAGACGAGAACAGAAAGGGCGGGAGCAGGCTATGAACGAGGATCCCAATAAGGTGACCAATGAGTGCTTAAGTCTTACAACGATGAATTATTTTTGTATAAACCATGGAGACTAAAGGGTTTTATTCAATTCAAAATCATCATAAATGAGTTAGCTCTGATTCATTTGAATACCTATGTTATGGGTCTAAGATCATTATAAATATTTTTACTCTTACAGTGTGGGGATCAATTTTAGACAGATTCTGACGTCCAAAGTCTATATCACTCCGCTGTATAAATTCACCTTCAAAGATCACCTATTATAGATTGTCTAAACATATGCATTAAGCACCCTGATGCTATTGGGATGCTTATAGTGTTTAACATTTTTCTGCCACAGTCACTGTGGGCATACACGCAAATCTAGGTGTCTAGCTTTTAAATGTGATATGTAATGAACTGTTGTTGAATCTCTTTCAAATGTGACGTGTTGTTTCTCTAGGTATTTCTGATGATCTGTTTATCTGAATAAATTCTGCACATTTTAGTATGTAATAATGTATAATCTTAGGTATGGGCACCAATAATTTCAGAAAATAAAAAACTTTTTCTTCCCTATTTAAAGTGTGGTGATTCCAATGAACTAATGATCAAATAGATAAGGCCCAGTATATTTATTATCAGTAGAGATTTTTTTTATTACCCGGTATATGAAATAGAATGTATATAAACAGTGATAATTGTAAGATTTCTTCAGTGCTATATAATTAACTTCGCCTGAACATGTGGTGTGTGTTCAGGTGAACACGCTCAATGAACAGGAATGGGAGAAACTGCAGCAGGCACACGTTCTGGCCAATGTACAGCACGCGTTTGATGCCAGTGACACTGAGGCGACGGATGACGAGTCTATCTTCTCTGCTGTTGACATGCTGTCGCCATCAGGACACACAGACGCTCAGACGCTGGCTCTCATGCTACAGGAACAACTTGATGCCATCAACAACGAGATTAGGTTGGTAAATACTTATGTCAGTTAATAATATAAATAGTGGGTTACTTTTCTGTGTGAAACTGATTTCAATTTGCCTAATTTTATCATTTATACTTATCAGTCTCATATTACATTACATTAGCTTCTGGTGTATTGCTACCTTTTTTATCAGTTTTAGTGTGAATTTTCAGATTATCTTTTATTAAAATATTAATTTTAAAAATATGATGGCTATTAAGGATCTAGGTTTAGTATCACCTACAATAATACAGAGAAATACATTCACACTACAGGGCATTTTGAAAAGAGTACATTTAGACATTTGTACATTTAATATCTGTTATACAAATAATAATTTGTATAATACATAGTATTAATGTATTGGTTTTCAATGTGCATAGATAGTATTAATATATTGGTTTTCAATTTGCATAGACAGTAATAATGTATTTGTTTTCAATGTGCAGGTTAATTCAAGAAGAGAAGGAAACTACGGAGCAACGTGCAGAGGAGCTGGAGAGTCGGTTTGGTAGCGGTAACTTGGACAATATGGCCAACAGATGGCGTGTGGAGCGCTCGTTTGAGCGGTCCTCTCCGCCCATGAGTGGGCGATCGACTCCCACTCCCCGCCCTTCCTTCCAATCCCGAGATTACCTACAGCAGAAATACGCTACTGTAAGTGACGGTGTAAGTTTCAACCCAACCCGCATGGTTTGTGCCTTCCATGGTTTGTTCCTTCCTCATTCACACAACTCATAAACTGTACCCTTGGCGATTAAAGGGACATATCTGCCACTGAAAGTGGTACATATTTCCCTTCATTCACCAAGGGACTATGTAATGAAAAGCTTTTATAGTATGCAACATGCAGTTTAGTAAGGGATTTAACTATTTAGTTATTCTCACAACTCTGATACAGTTGCTGATATGTAAGTGATTACAACTAATTTATTGTCCTCTTGGAAAATTTAATTCTAAATATCACTTTTTCCAATGGATTGGTTCAGGAGAATTATCAGTACTTATAAATCTACAAGATTATAAATCTACAAGATTTAGTCTGAATTTGACAAACTTCATGTTTTTTACACCTGCTTTGTAACAATTGAAATCAGGTTTAATGTCTTGAAAAAATATGGAGATATTGCACGTCAATGGATTTTGCACTAGTTATGTAAGGTATCCCCTTGAGGTTTCCATACTTATTGCCACCATCGTCATAATCATTTTTGATGTCTAATATCCTAGACACCATTATGAAATTTGTGTCTTCTGAAATTGAATTGCATGCCACTAGCATAGGATTTACTTCCAATGATTAAAAACGAAACACACTGATAAATATAAGTAATACTCCTCCATTTATTTAAGCTATTCATCTGTTGGCCTAATGCATGCCCGTGATCATCACAGATTATTAAAATAAATAAACTAACATTTGAATTTTATACATACAGAGCTTATATGCCTATATATAGACAAGCAGTAATAGAGCACCAGGGTCTTAGTATGTCATTGTCTGAATCATGTTTATCTTGTCATTTAAAAATTAATACAATCATATACTACTGTGAGCTCTGAATGTGTCTTTCATGAACTATGACCTACATTTTAAAACCATCAGCATATTGTGTGCCTTTATGTAACAGATTCTTGCTATGTGTTATTTCTCCATGACTGTCTATCACTAGCAATATTGGTTTTAGAAGCATCTAATATAGCAGTGCCAACTTACTCACTATCTCACCCCTCAATGGTAACACCTTACAAAACTCATTGCATTTTAGGATACATTTTTGCATAAATTATGCAAGTATGTAGACTCTTTGTAGCTGAAAAGCTTATGTTTATGCTAATTAAGACCAATGCACCTTACATCAATTGCACATTTTCAAAATATTACCCCCCATTGATCTATTTTTATAGCCTCCTGATTTATCTTATCATATAATACATTATAAAAATTAGCATATCATTTTCTTGGTATTATTTTTTAGTTTAGTCTGTTAAATAAAATGCAAGGAAATCTGTGGGGTAGCTTCTAAAAAAAATTGTTTTAATGTACAGATGTTTACATATGTCAACTAATTACATGTTGGCATGAACGATACCCAACCATGCTCATGTAATTGCTCTGAATGGGTATAATGTACAGTACATCACAGCTGATGTGAAGGTGGAGGGTTATTTTAGCTGTATCTTTGGGTATCTTGGTAGATAAATATATATATTGCTACTTTTATGTACATTTTTCTGGTTAACCTTCTAATACTATTTTCATCCCTATCAAGTCCTGCTTGAGGATTTCGTATGGATGACTAAAGCACTAAATTATAGAATATACATTTTTACCCACTTGAAGTTGTGTCTCGCTACTGCGACAACATCTTCAAATGGGTAAAAATTACTTATATTTGTACAATCTGTATTAAAACAAATTGCAAAGATGCCGAGGGTTGACATGTTGCTTCATCTGGTTTTCTGTAGGCTCCCCCAGGAATGTCTGCCCAGCATATGTACACCTACTCTTCTTCAAGTCCTCATCTGGCCATCACCAGCTCTGAATCCATACCTAATGTTCAGGTAACCTCATGCTACTCCACCGATGCCAAATGAATCGTGTTATGTCAATCAATGGTGCAGTAGCAAAACCTGAACGGAGTAATTGGTTCTAATTTTTTTTTATTGGCCTCTTAAATTATATTTACTATATATACATATATACATATAATATGTTTCATATCCGCTAAATTATTAAAAATTGTGAAATATTATTTGACGGTTATGTTTTCTATGTGCTGCTAAGCTTTAGATCTCCGCAGCAAAAATCAGAACTTCTAGTCATTGAGAAAATTTATTTCATTATTTAGGGTAACAATTTAACTAACAAACAGGAAATATTTCCTCATAGGTGATCTATACTGGGCCATATAACTTCCCTTCTGCTCTTATCTTGGTGCTTTACTTAGTCTCTTTCTGCTTCAAATATGCTTTTCAAAACCCCTGCTCACCATTCACATTTTAATGCATTATCATAACTGGCCATGATAAAATATCTGTTTTGTTTATTATTTACAGCAAATGTCACAGGATGACACAGCTATTGGCAGTAGCAGTGGAGTTGGTGTAACAGGAGTCACAGTGACTGGGCCGTCTGGCAGCCCGACACAGTGCGCAGGGGCAAATGCTGACGACTCATTACAAATAAAGTGTGAAAATAGCCCACCTACGCCACGCTCCCTCAGGCTGGAGAGAGTAGCGCAGGCTCTGGCCCAGAGCAGCGAGGACCTACTGCAGAGGTCGGTCATTCAGCCGCCTTTTGTCAGGTAGCGTAAGCTTAGCTGCGGTCTGCACTGTCTATTTCCACCCTCAACTTCTTACATCACCATCCTTAACTGATTTCTTCTCTCTACCTCTCTTCCAATACACTGATTAGTTAACAATTAACGTACTGCAGGTGATGGGACTAATACAAGTGAAGAAAAATACTGTGTTGAAATTAAATTAATTCAAGTATTCCTCCACTTTTGATAATATTATATGTTTCTCACCTTATTAATCCTTGAACCCTTTAACCGCCGGTCCCAAATATATTCGGTTTTTAAATTTTTTATTAGCAGGTACCACCTTTTAAACATGTGAAAAATAAAATGTGACATCAATCAGCAAGATTTGAAAATAATTAACCTACATTTTGTCAAATCTGAATAATTTTCACTCACTTGAAGTTGTGGATCGCTTCAGCGAGGCACAACTTCAAGTGGGTGAAAATTCAAATTGAATAATTTGGCCGTTAAAGGGTTAAGTCAGCTATCTCTGTCATATTCCACGCACTTGTACTAAATTTATTTTGCGAGATGAGCATCGAGCTGGTCAAGATACGTACATTTTAAACAATTACATTATTTACTTGATGGGTGGTGTTTATCTTCTCTCTTTGTTAACTATAAGTGATGTTGTGATGTTTTTTATGAACAATGCATACCAACCTATTCTGAATTCACTTGTTAATGGTCATTGGTGAAGTTTTTTGAAATGGTTCTTCTGTTTGGTTTCATATTTATATATGGTTTACACAGACTTTAAAATATATATAGTTTTATCACTTGGAATCCTACGTCCAATTTATTTGATAGAATAATTATTCAAATATGTTGATTATGCACATCTTACGACTGGTGAATTACACTGTTCCATGCTGGTCTGGTAATTCATATACTGACACCTTGTACACACCTACTATTCTCTGAGCAGTGTACACCTGTGTAAACCATCTTATACATTATGGCATGCATGTAGCTGTATTGGTGCTGTTGCAAGAATTTCTCCCTGTTAATTTGTTCACGTTTGTTTTCTCCCATCTTCATCTGTATGTGGAACGTATGAGCAGGCAACTCAACAGGTAACTAACTGGTGTTGTTATGTAGCTGTATTCCAAAGAAAGCTGTGTAGGGGTTGCTTAGTTTAATTTCAAGCAATTATCAGTTACTATTTACTGCACTAGACTCATTTGCTCCCCAATTACCATGGATTGCTATGTGTTGTCTATTATGTGTCCTAATTACTTTCACAAAATGCGGATATTCTTCTCCAAATAATCAATAACTAACATTAGTATAGCCCCCGTGATTTATACTGTTCAAACCATCCTTTAGTTTTTATGAGTTCATGTTAGCTCTTAGTGATATTAAAATATCATCAGGTAAGGTTGACTTTTTGAAACACAGTTTATTGTTCATGTAAATAACAAAACCTGATACAATCAATTTGGTTATATTCAATGTGTTATTTGATAATAATGTACATGTTTGCTGCTGAGCCCACATCGTTTGTCAGTACCATGTATAAAATTTGATATTAAACGCAATTGATTTTTCATTTTTATTTACTGTTTCTAATATATTGCATTGACTTTCAAATGTACTTTCATTGTTTGCTCCTAAACTTTTTTCTTTTGCTTTGCTTGCATGCAATATTTTAGTCAGAGTATAATTTACAATCTCTTATTTTATTTATTTGCCTAATGTTATACGTTTTTGCCAACCTCAATTATTTTTATTTCATGTGTTGATTTTTTTTCCTTAAACATCCAACTACATGTATCACAGGAACAATATCGCGAGGCCATGGTGAAGTAATTTGTGTTATAACCTGACATGGTAGTCTTTGGGGTTCATTCAGCAGTCTGGCTTTTTAGGCCTCAAAGGAAAAATCTTTCCCATCCACTTATAAAGATTCATTATTGTGGAGAGCCTCTGCGACCGAGATGTAGCATGCTCGGCCTCAGACTGCCAGGGTTAAAAGTATCCCTGGCTCAATTAGCATGATGTAAGTGTGCAAAGTCTGCGATGCTTGCCCAGCATCAAACCAACAATGAGCCATTTTTTTACATGTTTGCTGGACTGGTTAATCAAACAGAACCTCAAGGTTGGGGGACCTAGAATTAACCTTCATGAATCGTCTGTCCTGTATAAGCGCGATACTGAAATATTTGCCTGATTTAAAAAAAATGATTATGTATCTAACTCCCCCAGATCTCGATCAAGTTCAAAGATGAGGGCTGTTCCATAACAATTGGGGTCGCCACAACCTTTTTAAAATAAACACAAGATATTTTATCTTCGTAATCTTTTTAAGGTTGTACTATAATTGTTAATAGTATGAAAGCTTTCTTAATTTTCCCGTCTCCAATTGCTTCTTGCTAACAAAACAGCAGGAGAGGGGCATTGTCATCTTTAGTGTCAGCTACTTGTTCAGACTGTACTGAACCAGTTGTTTGCACCATGCTCCAATAGTTCATGTGTCACAGTGACCGAACCTCATAATTGTTCATTTAACAGAAACACTTAAAGCTCAAATAGATGAGTTTTTTATATAGCAGAGAGTGTGATCGCTGATCACCCACTGTGTGTTATAAGAAAACACAATAAATTGCATTGGTTTTGCTAGAAGAACAAAAATATTTAAATATGGTTTAACCATTACTATATTTGTGATATCCTTTAAAATCTTGCAACTATGACATACCCAGATATGTCTCTAATTGAAAATATTTAAAACCTTAACGATCATTTAACATTGCATATGACAAATTTAGGGTACCCATCTTTAGCGTTTATCCATGTTTGTTATAAAACATTAATAATGATAGTGTTGACCCAACTGTGGGTTGTTGGTTGTATGTGTTGATTGCTTAGTTAGTTCGCCCACTGAGAATAGTTGTTTCTTGATTTGTGGCAGGTCTCTCGACAGCTCACACAGTACACCTAGTCCACTCAGCAGCAACAATAGTAGTCAAGACTCGTTGCATAAGCAGCCCAAGAAGAAAGGTCTCAAAGGCTCACTGGGACGCTTCTTCTCCAGCAAAAAGGAAAAGATGAAGAAGGATCACATGATGGGACGTGAATCTGTCATGTCTGCCATGTCAGCCAGCAACACATGTCCAGCAATTGGTAAGCCTCATACATGTTCTTCTATGTCAAAAATTGTATTCAATTAAAAATAGTGCAATTTTTATTAAATTTTCAATTTGGCTTTGTCATAGCAGATTTTTAATATTTTAAACCTTTTATATTTATAATTGCTCACATTATAGTTTACACATTATTTTGAGATACCTTACAAAGTTTCTTATGTCTATGTAAATAAACTTTGAAGAGCTAGAATCCCCACTTGTTCTAAGGTAAATGCTGATGTGAATAATAAAACATTATTCACTTTTCAAATTGTAATGGAAGCATATTGTGACATATTTGTGGTTGACTTCTTGTTTTATTGTTCGTACCGGTACAGTAGTATTTATCAGTGAAATATTTCTGAACAAAATTTTAATTTATATATGTTTTACAGGTAGTAGTAATTATATGGATGTTGATGCTGGTGCTTCTGATACATTAAACTTAGGCTTAGGGAAGCAAACAGAATTTGATCGACGGAAAAAGAAAAAGTAAGTTGACACCTTTGTATTTTAGTGATAAGGGTTCTTTAACGATAATACGTCCCCTATGCAATTGGACTTTGAAATACTAAATGCAATTTTCCAATAAGTTACCTTATGTATACTGGAGGGGAGCATTTGGACTTTTGTCTTGACATGACTAAGGACTTTTCACACATAAAATCGCAACACAATTTGTTTTAATGCCTGATCGGTATATTTCTAGTCACATGTAGCTATTTTATATAGTCACATGTAGCTATTTTATATAAGATCCTTTACTTTTAATGTTTAGAAAGGAATAATAGATCATAAAACTAAAGATAGTAGTAAATTGTCCTAACCTTGGAACACGACTTGCTATGGCAAGCCTTGATCAAACAACACCTGTTCCAAAGTTAGTACAATTTACTATTACATGTATATTATTGATTGTTGGATATATGAATAACATATTTTCAACATCATAAAACTTGTACATTTCTTAATGGGATTGACAACAATGATTCAAATGATACTGTAGATTAGTTACAAGTGCTTACACAGTATTTAAAATTTTACTTTTGAAAAATTCTTATAATAGCCTTTGTCCAGCTAGTCTGTTAAATATATATTACCCGTATATATGTTCAGCAATTTTCACACCAGATAAAATACCATTTAAAGTACGGTAGATACTGATTAAAACAAGTAATTCATTTTGAGGGATGACAAATTTTAATAAATAATTTTTTTTGTCCATTTGATGCTGGATATTGCATTAGAAATTCCAGCTTCAAATGAAAGAAAAAAATACTAGCTTACAACTCTACTGGACAATGGTCAACCCTTCAAGTGCTGAAATATTTTAATGCAAACTAGAGAGAACAAAGGGTTTAATTTCAAATTGAAATCAAAATAAATGTTTTAGTTAGCTCTTTCCACTTCATTTGAATACCTCTGTCATGGGTCTGCGACCATTATAAATATTTTTACTCCTTCAGTGCGGGGATCATCTTTAGACGTTAGAATCTGACGTCTACAGACGTCGGGGTTAACCCTTCTCCTGCTGATCGCGACTATTGTCGTTTTTGATCTGTTTTATTAGTCCACCTAATCACTTATTGGGAATGAACTGTGTGTCTAAACATCAAGATTTGCAAATATTTGTTCTTAAAATATACAAATATGAGTAGTTTTCAGCCACTTGAAGTTGTGGGTCGCGGTAGCGAGACACAACTTCAAGTGGCTGAAAATTTTAATAAGCAGGATATAAGGGTTAATTTCCTGCAACAAGCAACTAAAATGTGTATGAATTCATATGGTACTAATTCAAAGCCCTTATTCCCCTGTACATCCAAGTAAGGTTTTGATTATCAATGACACTTACATTTATGAGAATATTGAAACATTAACATATATAATTGCCAAGTAAGTTTAAAACTTGTTGTTTTGCAGGCATGAACTGCTGGAGGAGGCGATGAAAGCTTGTACACCTTTTGCGTTGTGGAATGGACCCACTGTGGTGGCGTGGCTGGAGGTAGAACATTATGTCAATGTGTTACTTTTAGATTAAAGGATCACAAAAATCGATGATCTCTTTAATCTTAAAGTGATCATTGTAAATCAAATAAATTAATGTATATTCATTCATACACATTGATGTATATGTTAATCATCCTGCATGTAAGGTTGATTTCTTTATTTATGTAAATTAAATCTATTTTCTTATGTTATGATTTTTTTTACAATGCATGTTATATTCTGAGTGTTCTATTGGTAAATATTGCATTTTCTCGTACATGTATTTTGTTATTTTGAAAGAAACATAATATTGATAAATTATTTTGAATTTATTTAATTTTATCAGTGGAATGATATTGTACAGATATAGCTACCTCATTTTTATTCTTAAATCTCTGTATGATTTGTATCCATATTTCTTTACCACAAAAAAACATGTGTAGTGCAGTTTTATGTATTATTGAAAGTTGTGCCTATTATCCTTAGTTTATTATAATTAAATTATGTGTATTACATTGTACTTTAATATTATATTAATTTTGATTTAGTTTAGTTATAATTTATTTTTAAATAGAAATATGTAATATCAGTGATCAAGTATTTGTTTAGACCATGTCACTGATAATCAGTGTTTCAGCTGTGTATTAATTTTGAATCAGCTCCATCTCATCTGATACCAGATGAATCGTTCTATTAATATCATTAATAATACTTTGTAATAATTTGTGTGATGATAAAAGCTTAATCTCTAATATGGCTACGAAAACAATATTTCGACATCCAAGAAGTGCACTATTATCAAATTATATTCTAGTTGAACATCAATATTTTTCACGCTGATACACTGAAAATCAAAACCAAGCTAATTGGAAACACATCCATCTGGATGAGGTACAGTCGATGTCTTTACTAGGAAATTTTACTTTTTGGGTTTTTGTCATTATTTCCCCCTTAGCTGTGGGTAGGCATGCCAGCCTGGTATGTCGCTGCCTGTCGTGCAAATGTGAAGAGCGGTGCCATCATGTCCGCTCTCTCAGACCAAGAGATTCAACGGGAGATTGGTATTAGCAACCCACTACACCGCTTGAAGCTGCGGCTTGCCATCCAGGAGATGGTCAGCCTAACTAGTCCTTCGGCACCAAAAACAGCGCGGACGGTAAGTAATAATTATATCAATCATATCTGTAAAAAGCTCAGCGTAATGAGATATCTCATGGTACTGACTAAATCATCAACCTACCCACTTTTTCTTCTAAATTATGTTTTTGTAATTGAATACTTTTGAATTTTTTAAATAAATGCATTTGATAAACAGAGTGTATGATTGAATACATTTTAATTTGAACACTTTTTAGCTTTTTTCCACTAACATTTGTAATAACAATAGTCAGTTAGTCTCATGAGAAAAGCTGTGTATTGTAAACAAACAAATAGAATTCAAAACTTGATCAACTAAACACATCATAATTTTTTAAACATATATGCTTATTACTGTATTAATATAGGCCTAGGTTTTATAAAAAAAATCATGAAAATAATTAGAATTCTGTAGTTTTTCTGTATTTTGTTGACATGCAGACTCTAGCGTTTGGAGACATGAATCATGAATGGATAGGCAATGAGTGGTTGCCAGGTCTGGGGCTTCCACAGTACCGCAGCACTTTCATGGAATGTCTTGTAGATGCTCGTATGCTCGACCACCTGACCAAGAAAGATTTACGAGGACAGCTCAAAATGGTTGACAGCTTCCACAGGTAAAAAGAATAAGACTCGCTTGTATTTTCACTAAAAGGATAAAAATATTTTATTGGCCGTAGACCCATAACACAGGTATTCAGTTGAAGCGGAAAGAGCTAATTAAAGCATATAATATGATTTCAAATTGAACAAAACATTTGGTCTCCATGGTTTATACAAAAATATTTCATCTCTTTAACCGCCAGCTTATTCAATCTGAATTTTCACTCACTTGAAGTTGTGTCTTGCTGACGCGAACCACAACTTTAAGTGAGTGAAAATTATTTAGATTTGACAAAATGGAGGTCAACTGTTTTCAAATCTTGCTGGTTGATGTCACATTTTATCCTTAACATATTTAAAATGTGGTACTTAATGTGCTAATAAAAAATGAAAACCTGAATATATATGGCACCGGCGGTTAAAGCGTTAAGGGTTAACCCGTACTAAATTGTCAGTCAGTATTTTTCATTGATTTGAAGCTGGAATTGCTAACGCAATTTCTACTTCGAAGGATACAAAATACTGAATTAAGTTATCTGATTACCTGATTATCTAGTCATCTACCATAAACCATTTTTTTTAATTTAATGACACTTTATTTGGTGTGAAACTAAAAAATTTTAACAGTAAAACCTGCTATGAGCCACCTTTGAGGTACAGGAAAAGTGACCTTTCAAGACAGGTGGCTGCCCATAGGACGTTCATTTATACAAAATGTCATTTTGTGGAATGGCCCAGTGGCCTCCCATAGTAGGTTGGTTGCCCTAGGCCTAGCATGACCTGAATATACCTCATGGTGGTTTTATGAATTTGTCAGGTAGTAGTACTTTTGATGCACCATACTCTCCCAGCCTGTTATCTCTAATCTTCTGGGTGACACTGTCATCTTGGCCCTCTCAGGTCATCCATCATAAACAGATTGTCAGAATATCATGTGTGATAAACTTTCTCATGTGTTAGGCTCCTACTTGATGAACTTTTACCTGAACAAATCCAATTTTAGTAGCAAAATATTCCTTTTTAAATAGTGTGAGTTAGAACTAGAAAGAGAACTTGCTGATCAACAATTTTCAAATAAATTTCTCCTGTGTGAAACTTTCATTTAATGAACTTTTTCTGCGTGGAACTCCCCCTATTTCATGCACCTTGTCAAGTTTCCACATATGAAACTCTTTGGTGAGCCCTGTCTTGTGTGAAGAACTTCCTTTATAAACCCTGTTCTGTGGTGAACTCCCATTTCATGATCGTTCACGGTTGACATTGGTAACACTCAAGCATCATGTATCCCTTTTATAACCCTGTTATATCTAATCCCTCTTGAATTGGCTATTGTACACTCAGTACTGGTATATCTTCTTCAGATCCATCAACATTAGTCCGAATAGCATGCATGAAACTGGATGAATGTGTTCTGTATGAAATTCCTACTTGATGATTTAGCTCCTACTTGATCAGCCTTATCTTGTTTGATGCTCTCTCTGTAGCTTGTGAACCTTGTTTTGTTTGAAATCCTTCTTACCAAGTTCAATAATGACTGAAAAAAATCAATATGGCTGATTTATCTCATTTTACATCATTAATTTTACCTTGTGTGCTCTAAAAGTTGTGTGCTTCAAAAACTTTAAAATTTTTCCATGTATTGTGGTCAAATTTGTTATGCATGTAGCTAATAACTATTTCTTGGACAAGTTTAATAATGTCTAAAAAGAATCAAAATGACCGATTTATCTAATTTTACATTGTTGATTCTACCTTGTGGGTGTGATTATTGAAAAGCTTCTTATGTATCCTGCTCAAATTTTCTCTGCATGTTGCTAATAACCAGTTCTCGGACAAGTTCAACGATGTTGGTCGGCCATTGTTGAGTGTGTTCTTGTTCAGATTTGAATGAAGGATATTACATGCACATGATAATTTGTATCTAATTAAAATTTTGTGTATTTTTTTCAAGTGACTGCTGACATTAATCTTAATCATAAACCATTTAACCGCCAAATTATTCAATTGGAATTTTCACTCACTAATGAGATCACAACTTCTAAGTGAGTTAAAATTATTAAGATTTTACAAAATGGTGGTCAACTATTTTCAAATCTTGCTGATTGATGTCACGTTTTATCACGTGTTTAAAAACATATGTAATGTGCTAATAAAAATGGGGAAAAACGAATATAATCGGGATCGCTGTTAAAGGGTTAAAACATATTTTAGGTCATCCTACCAATGCGACTCCTGATGCCAGAAAGTCTTAATGTTATAACGTGTTTCAGAACCAGTTTACAGTATGGTATAAGCTGCCTGAAGAGGTTAAATTATGACAGAAAAGAGCTGGAAAGAAGACGTGAAGATAGTAGTAATGAAATGAAAGGTAGGCTAATAATGCATATTCTCGGATGAATGTATGTATTTATCTGATGGCGGTCATCTCAATCGTCACCTTTCGCAGGGATTTGTGAACGCAATATCTCAAGAACTGCTGAATCACTTGTAATTTTGTATGTAGACTCTTACCTGACTACCAACATAATAAAAAGTTTTGGTCCCTGCTCAGTGATTTAAAAAAATGGTGGGAATGCATTGGTTTTTGCTATATAGTGAAGACACATTTCTAGTTAGTATCTGGTATCTTCATTTCATAATAATGTTTGTGATACAACGGACATTCTTTTTGATGCAGCACCAAATTAAATTTAAAAAATTCTTACCTTTTGAATTTAAAATTTGTTCCATGCACTGTTAGATCTCCCTTGATTACAATGCAGTAGATAACAACAAATTCAGTTTCATAAATGTCTGTTTCACGTTAATTTTTAAAACCTTTTTTGAATTTTAAGCAGCTTCAAATAAATGACAACTACCAGATAGCAGTTTATTACTCAATTTAACCCTTAGAGCACTGAGCCAAGAAAGTTAAATTTTCAGCCATTTGAAGTTGTGTCTCGCTACCGCGATCCACAACTTCAAGTGAGTAAAAATTAGTTTAATTTGCTAAATCTAGATTGAAATGTATATGATTTGAGACATATTTAATTTCTAACACCTGGTTATACAAGACAATTAAAACATGGGAAAACAATACTATTGTCAACTGTAGTCAACATCAGTGTGCTAAGGGTTAACACTCAAGTCTATATTTAGTATTAAATTACAAATCCTTATAAATGTATTAAATGTTTAGACTCAGATGATTTCATCACCACTTAGGCTTTACTGTGCAGGTATAAAAAACTGAAGATTTAACCCAGTTACACATTTTAGTCTCTACAAATATTTTTTGTTTGATTTTTAGATGTGGTTGTGTGGACCAATGAACGGGTAATAAAATGGGTACAAGGGATAAATCTGAAAGAATACGCCAATAATCTGATTGAATCTGGTGTTCACGGTTCATTAATATCTCTGGATGAGAGTTTTGACCACAACAGTATGGCGCTGGCTTTACAGATCCCCACACCCAACACACAGGTTTGTCTCATCTCAAAACACACAGCATTAATAGATACCTCTTGGGAATGATGCTTACATATTCCATACTTGCATAGAAATATGTATTTTATATTGTTCTACATGTAACAATATTTTTTTAGATTTCACTTTTTATTCGTTTTTGACTGTTAACAATCAATCAACAGGCACTACTTAGTAAACACGAAACATTTGTATAACATTTATACAATGTTGGACCAACGTCGAAGACATTGGGTCAATGTTGTATAAATATTATACAAATGTTTTGTGTTTACTAGGTAATCTACAATTTATGTTTTAGATTTTGTAATATGATTATTTTCCATTTAAACTAGGGTGTCATGACAGTGTTATACCAATTCATAAAACACATTCTTTCGCTTTATAACATTGAACGTGTTGGGTAAATCATTTAATAATCATACTAAAATATTATTTGTTTCAGTGTATTTTTCATCTATTTGTGTTTCATCTGTGTTTCAGAGTAGACAAATTTTAGAAAGAGAATTTAACAATTTATTAGCGATGGGTACAGATAGGAGATTAGACGAGGTGAGTAGACAGAGTTATGTCTAGGTAACTATGTTATACAGCAAAACGGGTAACCAATGGTGGTTTAATGTGAAACAAAAAATTAGCATTTGCCATCTGGTTTCTGTCAGCACTGTTCTCCATATGCATATATATCGCATCATCCTGCATAATAACCAAATTTTTTTGATTCTCAGTTAAAAACTATTTTTCAAGATCTATTGGTCTAGACCACTTGGATATTATTTAAATAATGTCATATCAGTATAATATTTTTTAATGGAATTTTAACTGATTTGCCTTCCCAGTGAAAGTATGTGACAAAATGCTGTTGACATGTTTGTTGTTTTCCTCCCATGGCAGGCTTCTCCTGTATTTCACAGGAAAGGGAATTTTGCAGAAATTGTACCCACTAATCCCTAAAAATGTTAACAATGGGTTATACATGCACTAGCTATAACATACTTTGCTCACCCTTTAGTTTTGTCTTAAGTTAAATTATTGACCGATTTTCTCCATTTGTAAAACTAAAAACAAGTTAAAAGATGATATTCTAAAATAATGTTTTTAGAATACGAAAATCTCACATTAAAAATGACAAGAGCATGTTTATTAACTACAAATTTCTGTATATATGTGGGTGTATATCGCCACAAGACACTTTTATTCAAACAAGAGAATTTTCTTTTTGAATGAAAAATATTTCCTCTGTGTTAATCCTCTGTGTGCTGCATGTATATTGATGATATTGACTGAATCCGCTGAACCTATTGTATGGATAGACGTTTTAATGGATTACATTTAGATTTACATTTTCCCCCACTTTATTTATGTGTCACCTCCTCGACACAGACCTGTTGTAAATTTAATTTACATATTTCCAGGGTTCGTAACGGGCCTTAAAAGCCTTGAATTTCAAATTATTTTTTCAAGGCCTTGAAAGTGCTTGAATTTTGCCAAAGGCCTTGAAAAGCCTTGAATATAAACCATATTGAAAGCCATTTCGCAATGTTTTTGAAACAGCCAAGAAGCCATTCTGTAGAAGGTTTTTATTGACAGCCAAGATCCACAGTGATCATTCATTTATCTCTGGAGTCAACAAGTAGGCTTGCTACATGTCTACATGCTTGCTATTAACATGATTAAACACAATTTGTTTTTCGAATGTTTGTATTAATGTACTACTTGGTTTGCGTTGGGCCTGGAAAAACCTACTTTTAGGCCTTGAAAGGCCTTGAATTTTGTTTTGCCGAAGGTGTACGGACCCTGTATGTCACTAATGCGGTTTTAAAGTTCTAGTTGAAGATAAATATAAGTTTTGACAACATGGAGGTCTACTATGTTCAAATTTTGCTGATTAGTGTCACGTTTTATTTTCATCATGTTTAAAAGCTGATAGGCAATGTACAAATAGAAAATGTAAAAACGAATATAATCGGTACCAGCGGTTTACCCCTAAAAGAATCTTACGTCTGTAGGTTGCAGCACACAGATGGTTAATCGTGTCCGTACTGACAGTGCATGTGGAATGCTCATGCATGAAAGTCAGACTAATATATTGATTTAAATAGTATTGATTTAAATCATCACAACTTTGTGACCACAATGCTCTGATGTTAAGTAATTATACTAACATCCATCCTGTCATTTTGACATGTGTGGTACAATGTAATTGTAAAATTAACCTTGTGATGTGCTTCAAGTAGCCGGTAAATATAAATTAAGCTTCCCTTACTTTTACTTTTCCAAGTAATGTTTAATATTTTTCTAGTCAATATGCATTATATATTCAAAACCATTGACTGATTTTTTCAAGTGATATGCACTATTTCTTTAAGGAGACTACCTGTTTTTGTGGTACATCTACTGTGACTTTCCCTTTTGAGAGATGATAGAAAAAGAAAATGAGCTGTCTGATGACAAAAAACTATTTCCTTGAGTAACACAGCACACCACATATGTTAACCATATGTTGTTTTCGTGTTGGGCCATTATCACAGATGTGGGCCCACCAATGACCCAGCATTGAGTCAATCTACTGATTCCTGAGAACCTAAAGTCTGTGTTTAATTTGAAAAATTGATCTCATTCCCACTATCTGTTTTTTATGACGTTCACAGTGACGGTGAATTGCAATTTTACCAATCATTATTCGCTTACTACCACACTTTGCCATTTGTTTTGAAGAAGATGTAGGATTTTACCGTATTATATATCACAACTATGCCTTTTTTTATCCCCCCCCCCCCCCCCCCACGAAGTTGGGGCGGGGTGTATTGGCGTTGCCACCGATGTCCCTCCTGTCCACCGTCTGTCTGTCCGCGTTTTGGATTAAAATGGCCGTAATAACTTTAATATGCCTGGAATTTGGCAGTGATAGCGGGATTTCTTTCATATTGCACACACACATCCCTTAGGTGTTGTAGATGTACCTTTTGGGTTTTATGAGCTTTGACCTACTTAAATGGCCGTAATCTGCCATAATTAAATTTATTATGCTTGCTATCTGGCGAACCGTGACAGATAGCTAGGTCAATAACATAAAACAAAATGTGCGGTTTGAGGGAGTGATGTGCCCTGAAAAATCTCAACTCTTGTCAAATTCAAAATGGCCGGCTTCAGGCCATTATTGACATTAATATGGGTATTATCGGGCAAACTGCCAGATAGCTGGACCATTAGTACAAAACAAAATGTGTGGTTTCTGGTGGGGATATGCCCTGAAAAATGTCAACTACTGGTAATTCAAAACTGGCTGACTTGTGATCATCATTTATTTTAATATCTGTATTATACATGGCATACTGTGTAAAACACAATGTGAGAGTTTGAGGAAGGTTGCACCCTGAAAAAATGCTATCATGTGGGCAGGCTGGGGATTATTGTCGACGGCTGGTCTCTTGTTACTAATAGTATTAACTGTATTAAAGATTAACTGATAAGATGACAATCACCTGTTCGAATGTGTTACTTAAGCATGTAGAACAATCAGTATCTTAGATGACCTAGATCTAACAACTTGAATTATCAACCTACTAGAAGTTTTTATAATTTTGCCACAGTACACAATCTAATAAAACAAGCACAAGACATTAGTCAAAAGTTGCAGAAAGGCATAATCACCTTAGATGTTTGTCTAGCTTGACCGAGATTTGGTTTATGTCTTGTGTTTGCTATAGATATGTTTGCTGTAGATATTAGTTGTTATATTTGAAAAATATGTTTTTGATCTAGAATGTTATTAAGATATTTGATTGTGACCCCATATAGAGCTAACAAGAATCGTCTCATTTTACATTAAATAATATTAAATTCACCATTCTTCTTTTACTCTTTCACAGACATCAGATATTTGAAATAATGTTTTACTCGCAACATTTAATATTTTCCTGAATTTTCATGTAAAATTCTGAGCCCAGATATTATTTCAAATATCTCATGATTTTTTTACAATTTTGCATTGTTTTTCCATTGTTCGTTTGTAACGTTGAATGATCTAACATGATTTGTTTTGTTTTTCCACTCGGTTTTGTTCCAGAGTAAAACATAGGTAAGATTCTAACATCGCACACTTTTGTTGATAGCCCACATTTTCCTGTGGTACAATCAGCATCCACAGCATGAACCAATCTGGAACCATAGCATTCCTTGCTTATTTTCACTACCAATGTCACCCATTGTGTACGAAAACCAAACCATCCCTCTGTTTCATTTGACGTTGACTGTTGAAATTTTTGTTTTTGGAGAAGTGCTCGCCCGATGTGTGCGGTAGGATGTTATTTTTCAGAGTATCACCTTGTGTTACCGTCACTGTACAGCGGGCTTATCTGCAGAGAGTGATTTCATTTATGACAATTAGCCATGTCCTTTTTGCCCTGTGGTTTTATAGATGCCAGCTGAGAGAGAGGATGTAGCTAGTACTTGTTTGCAAATCAATGAGAGATTTTGTGAGTACCCCTGTGTCTTGTCAGTGCACGGGATTGTAACATAGATTTTGCTCACTCAGTATCCCGGAGTTGTTGTTTTGTCTTCACATTAAAACTGATGTGTATTTTATTTTTTTCTTAGCATTTGAGTTTAAACATTATCCTCGGTTTTTCACTTACAGACTAGAATTGAAATGGAGCAAGCCTCTCGCGTGAGACCTCTGTACAATCCTGTGAGCTTTACGTTCCATATGATTTGACAACAGGTGTCTTCAAAACGCGACTTTTTGAATGTGTCACATTTTCAAATAGTCTGATTGATGCATTGTGTTGTCAAATACTCCAATTGTACTAGCTCTGATAGCAATTTGTTCTTCTTGGTTTCTGCTCGTCATTCACGTCTGTAATTTGCTATCAGAGTAGGTCTACATGTTGTGTGTTTAATGTTTCTACCTGTTAGTCCACATTTTAAATACCATCACCCCTGCAAGTGCTCTTTATTTTTCAGATTATTTGTATCATAAATATATCCATAACTTAAATATTTCTTCTTTGATCCTGTCTGAAAATTTAAATGCAATAGCATTATGTGCATTAAAATATCAGTTTGTCACACTGACTCAGATATGGTAGTGGCCACGCAATTTTTAAAATCTAGTTTTCCAATTGTTTATATAAATTATGGCATGTAACTGCATCCCCCCCCCCCCCGCCCAAAAAAGAGAGTTCATATAATCTACAATTTTATTTTTCTACTATACATTCTATTATCATACATATCTTGAACATTTCTTCTTTGGTCCTGTATGAAAATTTAAATGCAATAACATTGTGTGCATTCAAGTATCAGTGTGTCATTCAGATATGGTAGTGGCCATGCGATTTTTCATATCCTCTTTTCGGCAGGTTGAGTCCCTCTCACAGTGGAATTATTTCACATGATTGTGAAACTGGTTGTAGTTAATGGTAATTCGAATTGTATGTATTGGCTGTAATAGGAAATGCTGGAAATCACTCAAAAATCTCCATGGTTTATAAGAAATTATTTCAGTGCTTTAAGGGTTAACCCTTACAGCGGGTGGATCGACTTAAGTCCTCAGAATCAGACGTCACTTAGACCCATAACATAGGTACCGGGTATTCAAATGAATGAAAAAAAGCTAAATAAGACATTTATGACTATTTGGAATTGAAAAAACCCTTTGGTTTCCATGGTTTGTACAAAAAATATTTCACCGCTTTAAAGGTTTATGATAATTTCTGGATATGTATGCTTCTCCTTCACAGGATTAGGTGAATTTTGATAACAGTCTAGGATTGAAATATTTTGAAATGCATGGATTAATATTTATGTTATAGTGAATATAGAGTTGTCCCATTGACAAGTAACTGTTTAAACTATAACTAAACTGACCACCTAAACAAATTAATAATAACAATTTCTTAATATATTAACAACCTGAGAAAAATCATTTTCGTTTACACGCAATTGTGAATTGTCCATTTATAGCTAAACGCCTGCCCTCCTTTTCATCAAAATCGTGAAGTATAAGGCTGTTGCCGCTGTTAGCCTTGACAGAAGAGATTTGGTCGAATTATGCAGGCGATAGCCTTGTCATAATCATTGAACTGATTTTTCTGTCACAATACTGCATTTTCATGATTACTGAAAATGTTCTTGCTCTATCCATTGTACCCTGAGAAATCATCACTGACCATCCATAACGTTAACACTCGATGACTGGTGTGAAGTGTAGTAGACCTATTTTAAGGTTGTTGGTTTACATGTTTAGATAACACTGCAACTGACGTTTGTAACAGTGGCTGATCAAAGTGATTATATTATTGATTGTTTACTCTGCATATCTTCTTATTGCATTAAACCACCCGAGAAAAACACTGTGACAACACATGTCTTACCAAGGTGTGCTCAATTAGGAACTCACCTAGTTTAATGGCGGAGATAAGAGAAAATAATTCATCTATGATCAGTAAAACTTTCAGTTAGATATATTCACTCCATTAATGACTATCATTTCTGTGAGAAAGTTGAATTTTCTGGCTACAAAATGGTATTTATAACACACTGCAACAAACTTGACAGTCCACTTCAAATGATAGCCTGCCACCGATTTAAACACACTATTATGACTGCTATGTTGTGCATAACTTCATCCCAGTTATATTATACTTTAGATTTGTAGATTTAACAGTCTCAAATTAATAACTTTCCACATTTACAGATTGGTTCATGTTTTCTATATTATTTCGTGTACATGTGTGCATATTGTATTACTGATGCCACTACTGCTTTGCTTTATTAATATGCTCTCTCTGGTGTAATATAACGCCACACTCATTAGGGGTAGAAAATTATCTCAAAACTGAATAATTTATTATGACGAATGATTAGTAAACACCAAAAGATGCAAATTCAACGTTTGAGTTTTATCACTACCAATAAATACACTGTACTACCAATGGCTTATCACCTAAAAAAACTGTGAAGTGTACAATTATAATGATGTAAAATAATATTTAAAATCTTCGGAATAGCCTGACTGCGATGGCAATGTTGTTGTTCAACATTTAATAACTGATTAAGCTCATAATTATATATGCTTTTTTAAAACTAGTTAAATAGTCAATTTTGACATAGGGTTTTACTTGACATGACGAAATTGAACTTATGTATTATCATTTTTAATTAAAAAGTGTCGATGATTTTTAAAGAAAATAATCACTGTGTGCCAGTGGTAGCCATCACAACTCGAAATAAAGATAGTCCGCTGTAGACAATTGATTTGGCTGAACAACTCAGATGATTTTTGAGAGATTAGAAAATAATATTCTGAAAATATAAAATTTGTGTTGTGATAAAAAAGTTGGTGTTGGGTCTGTAATAATATGTGATATAACACACAACTGTACTTGTAGCTTCATATACACCCGGTGCACAAAATTAACCACTGGCAATATACAAATTATTTCTTAAGATGTATATAATAGCTTCTGGAAAATGTTTTGTTTAATGTCCACTTCCAATAATTTGACCGAATATGAATTATTACTTTTCTGTTGATGTTGCTTTATTTCAGTCTACTTCAAATTTTCTTAGTATGCTTAATATTAATATATTTTCATTAACTAACTGTGGAACTGGAGTCTCGGTGTTGGTTGAATACTATTATATTTCCCCAGCTCTGGGAAACATTTCACAGCTTCAAGATAATGAAAATGCTACTGTGCATGTCGCTTATAACAAGCTCTATGTTGATGTTACAAATATAAACCATGTCGTTAACCATGCATTTTAAATTGAATGGATTCAAATCAATTTAACACAGCTGCCTTTGATACTTGCATTTTGACCCAACGAACGTTTTTATTCAATTGATTTGTCAACCGTTTTTTTTTTTATGTATCCGTGCTGAAATATAACTTTACAGATTCATTTTTGTCATGAGAAATGACCAGATGTATTATGGATATATTTATAAAGAGTAGAAATGAACTGTTGACGATCAACCTTTAGAACACTGAGCTGTTCAATTTAACTTTTCAGTCACTTGAAGTGACTGAAAATTTGTTTTTTTTGCGAAATTTAAGTCCTACCATATATCAGTGTTTCAAAATTAAAAGCACATTTTACTTTTAACAACTGGTTATACAGGTGGCAATGAAATGCAGAATGTCTACTGTAGTCGACATCAGTGTTCTAAGGATTCAGAATAATAAAATTCATCATATGTTGTTATGTAAATGCATACATAGGTTCTATACTTGGTGATTGAGCAGTTGTATTGTGGACAATCTGTATTTGACATTTGTGTTAGTTTTTATGTATGAATCTACTTGCAGGGTGAGGGAGGCAAATTTAAGCGTGCTCCCTCTTGGCGCAAGAAATTCCGCTCCAAGGATCCACAGACTGCTGGTAAAGACAGCTGATAGCGAGACGCTGGCCATGTGAGTACTGCAAAAAACACCTCGGAACAGATCACCTCATCATAGAGCCGAAACCCACCACCACGGAGCAGAAGCCCACCGACACGGGAAGAGGAGCCCACCTACATTGAACATGAGCTCTTAACAATAAGCCTGCTACCACAAGGCAGATACCTTGGTCGGCCAAACCCGTACGCCATCATGCTGTGAATGGCAGCGCGGCTGGTCTGTGGACGATGGAGACTTGGGGTGTTCATACAATAGCAGCGGAATTGTCCGCCTTCCTGTCCAGCCACGTCCTGGGAGAAATAATGAACAGCTGGTGTTGATTTTTTTGCATTTATAGCAGTGCTGCTGTCTGTCTGTTTTTCAGTGTGTGTGAGCCACGGGTGAGTGTACACTGTACAGAGACTGGGGACTGGTGTACACGTGTCAGTGACAGTACTGTACTGAGAAGAGCGGGGAATACAGGAGGAGGACCAAGACTGGTGTGTACAGGCGTGCTGTGTCACATCTCATGAGCTGGTGGCACTCCCTCCTCACCCCGGGGCTCACATCTCAATCATCCCTTTGGGATCCAAGGGTGCATCTGCCACTAATGTGGCAGATCCACCCATGGATCCCGAAGGGAGAACGCCACAGCACCTCCAGGGTGGGGCATCAAGGCTGTGCAGCTGCCGGCCTCTTTTGCGCGGGGCCTCGAGCCCCGGGGTGCAGTGTGGAAGCAGAGCGCCACCGGCCTTACACAACTGATCAACACTGGGCACAATATGATTCCAATTCTTCAAGCAGTTCCTGAACCAGCCTGACTGACTCTCACGCACACAGCCGTTCAGGCTTGTTGACTCGCAGCAGCTGTGTGCGGACAGAAACAATGTAACTATAATGATTGTTATTATCACATACTATCCATACAGCTTGTAACTTGTTTTCTTTTTCTTCTGCATTTGACTGTAGCGTGAGTTAATTCACACAGAAGCGTGATCGTAGGGCAGATTGGAAGGTCACACTTGTCATAGCCACCCTATCAACCCGCTGCCACCATCTGCCATCACAACTTTGTTAACTCACATCCTAAATGCTTATCTGCATTTTTTGTTTCACTTTTAAGCTACAATTCATGTACAACGACCAATAATGTTAACCCTCACAGCGCGGGGACCGACTTTAGTCGTCAGAGTCTGATGTCTGTAGACGTCAGATTTTGACGTCTAAAGTGGATCCCCACGCTGTAAGAATACAAATATTTCTAATGGTCGTAGACCCATAACATAGGTATTCAAATGAATCAGAAAGAGCTAACTAAGACATTTATGATGATTTGAAATTAAATAAAACCCTTTTTGTCCATGGCTTATGTACAAATAATTCAGCGCTTCAAGAGTTAAGGGTTAATTCTTGAAATGTTAAATTTTAGAATTGAAATTTTCACCCACTCAAGTTGTCTCGCTACCACGACACAGCTTCACGTGGGTTAAAATCACTTTGAATGAAAACATATGTAAGTCTAACAAAGGGCTCTTCAAATGTTCTCAAATTTTAAATTAATATACCCCAGGAATGGATGTAAACATGATCAGTGATGTTTAAAGCGCCAAAATTAGAGACAGATCTATGTGATTATTACAGGTGTTGTTATTTAGAGATGGTGGCAGTTGGTTATTGAGTGGTCACAGGGAATAACTGCTGATTCACTGAGAATCAGGCTGGACCTGTATATGTGTGGGTCTTACTGTGTACACTGACACATGTACAGGTCCCACTGTGTACACACTGACAGACTGATCACATAGAACTAGTGTGTATAGCTCCTATCTCTTTACTTATCAAATCTAGCGGCTGTGAGGCCATGAACGGAGAGTAGTCAAAGCTGTTGTGTAGTTTGTGTACACACGTGGTTGATAATGTGGAATTGTTAAATACATGTTTGCATATGTGGTTAATGATGTGCAGGTGTACTTTTTGTGTACACATGACTGGTTATGTGCAGGTTACACAGTACTACGTGTGTACACACGTGAAAGGTAATGACAAGTTTATTACTGGTGTACACATGACTTTAATAATGTACCTGTGTAGCTAGTGTACACATGTCTCTGCTGGCGTACACATGTGTTACTTGTACACACTTCATTATTAACATACATGGTACTCCCAGAAGTGTCTACATGTCATTAACAATGTACGCATGCACTAGTGTAACCTATATGCAACATAAGACCACAAAAAAAGAAAATCATGGTGTCAACTGAACAATGTTATCACTTAGAGCAAAGTTTTTTACCTTGTTGTCGGTGAATTTACTGAAAAAAACATGTTGTACAGAAACAGTAGCTCTGTATTCTTTTTTTCTATAAGCCGTACGATTTGTATTCTTGTAGGTTCACGTGGATGCTGGACGCTCTTATTTTGTCAAGTGTCCAGCGAGTCAACTGTGTCACTTTGTCAACTCACTCCATTCTAGTCTGGTGAATAACTTAATTCTGGAACAATTGGGTTGCAAAATTCAGATAAATAATAAAATACTAGAGAGATTTTAGAATGAAATTCAGTTTGATTAATTCACACCTACTGTATGTTTAATGCTCAAAATTTATAAATTATTTAATAGCGACGATTCAGTTCAGAAATGTCACTAGCTTCCCTTTTCTAAGAACACAGCCCAAAATTCAAGAAGTTGAACCACTTGTTCGTGAAGCTTTTACCTGGGTTTTATTTTGTCTCCGCACTAAAAAAAATTATAAATGACCGTAGATCTATAACATAGGTATTCAAATGAAACAGACAGAGCCAACTAAGAAATTTATGATGATTTCTAACTAAACTTTTGTCTTTTGTAGTTTATACATTTTGTCTCCATAGTTTATACAATAATATTTCAGCATTGTAAAGGTTGAGAGTCGTAAAGACCACATATATGTTGGCACTTACGAGCCTTGTGTCACGAGTGAACCGCTTGTTCATTGTTAATACCTAGTATGTAAGTTGTCATTGCCTTTCTAGATGACCGTAGAGTAGACCCCTTTACCCTGCAGGTGTTTTAGACCTCATGTCTTGTGGTTTGGTTCACTCATGGTCGTTGGCACCAAATTGACCCAATTAACTCCTGGATAGCAGTAGTGAATTGGTTCAATGCTGGGCCAATGTTTTAGATGCTGGGCCAGCCTTTTGCCAGTGTTGGCGCAGATATGGATCTCGTCATAAAGTGCGGGTGATACATTGCATTACCATCTTTCATGTCGCTCAGATATGTCAGCCCTTTCTACATAATATAAAATGTAAATTTGAATCCAGTGAGTAGTAGGGCGCTTGCGAGCTGCTCACACACAAGCCGTGTGGCTGTGGAGATGGGGATTGCTCGTTCACTTTGTTATGTTGATTGCTAAGCCCTCGCACCAATGTCACGCGTGTAGCTATGTAGGTATATTGTCACTAAACCCCCGCTCTATCTCTCTCTATGTGTCTATATCGTCGTAGCAATGCTCAATTTTCCCACTAAAAAGGCCACAGATATTGCTATGGTTTTTTTTAATCGTACACGCTGTGGACACTTGAATCGTCATTTACTTGTACAGGTAAACACAAACTGAATGTTTAGTCAGTGTATAAAAAGTATAGGTAAGATCGTAGGTTAGCCAAGTGTTGACTGAATGATGGGCCTACATATTAGACGTTGGCCTAACATTGATCCAACCGTGGTCCAACGCATTTGATAATGTTATGTGAAATCACCGTGTTAATTATGTCTCCTAATCATATACATTTTGTGGAAATGACAGAATAACTGTCCTCATTCATCATAATGTGTTTTAAGCATAATATCAGTTACAAATATACAGTATGCTACAAATGTGAGGATAAGCAACATTTGTTTATCACTGACTTGCAAAATCTAGCCATAATAATGATAATTGTGTATATTAGGCCAAGCAAAGCATCTGAAAATTTATTTACACCAGTTTGTTTCGAAACAGGCATTTAGTTTTTCTGCAGAAGAAATAATAAATCATTTAGCGCATCCATCTGAAACTCAAAATGCATAGGACGACCAAACAAATGATTTTGTTTTGCTAATTATAGCTATAGACAAGTCATAATTAGTGGGATGTCTTGTTGTTCGCTTTTTGGTAGGGGTCAGTCGTCTATCCTCTGTACTTATTTTCAATTATTCAAAATTACTACATGTGTCAGTCAAATTGAACCCAAGAAAAGGCTATGCATGTATATTGTTTCGAAATAGATCTGTAAAATGTGCACTGTTGCAAATTATGCACTTTCTAAATTATTTTATAATAATCACGGTTACATTCTAATAGACCAATTAAGTTTTATTTCCAGATATGTTTTTCTAATTTTAAACTGAATCCCAGTATGGTTTCACTATGAAACCCTATAAAACCCCTTGAGATCAAAGTGTCACATCTGATTTCACTTTGATGTCAAGGGGCATGATTTACTGTCATTTGAAAGCGGCCGCATGTCTTATCACCGCACACAGCTGTACTTACGGTTCTGTTGATAAACCTGATGATGATATGTTATCATTTTAATTATTTATTATATTATACCATCCATGTCAAGTGGTTATATAGAGTAAATTAATGGCAGAAAGGTGTACATGTTTTTTCCAGAGAACTGCACCTGGAAGCGAGTCTTGGCTTAATCTCTGACACTGCCGTGCTACATCTTAGAACACTATCCCTCATACATTTCTCATCTATTCTTGAGTTGAATTTCTGTGAAGTTTATAGCAACACAATCTCCCCGCAAAAAGACTTGATGACCTGTTTGAAATTTTATCTGTGTATCAAGATGCACATGTCCATGATATTTAATGGATTTGAAAATCCTGTGAATGAAGTGTGTTTTCCATTCGCGCGTGAATCCTTCGTGACCTAGAGGTACCATACTTTACTTCATCGCGTATTTCCTATATATGCATAAAATATATTTACGTTTTCCATCTTCACTATATAGTGTTCTTTTTAAGGTAAAATATGTGTCACTTCCAAAAGGAAAGAGATATAACAAAGTCAGAGAGAGATGTAAAATCAAAGATTTATGAAATATCATATCAACACATCAATTCCTGAGCCAACGTTCCAGACGAGGTCCAAAAATCTACTTTAGGTCAACGTTTTTATGTCTGGTAAATTTTAGAGCAGTATATCTGCTACATCTCATTGCTTTATGCACCATAATATAGTTATCAAAGAAATGATTATACAAAATTTAATTGATCAACGTAGAGTTGAAAGTGCAGCCCAGAAAGTTATTGCGTAGATGGATAATGTTTTTAGATGTCGCATGGTAGTGTACATGTAGCCGTAGCTCCTCCACCAGTGCCATGCACAAGCAATAATGTACGTGCCAGCAACAGCCCTGTTGTGATAATGTGTATTATATTGCTGTACAGTAGAAATGATGAGCTGTAGGACTACTTTT
The DNA here is from genome assembly GCA_964017125.1 of Flabesymbios commensalis. Classification (NCBI taxonomy): domain Eukaryota; kingdom Metazoa; phylum Annelida; class Polychaeta; order Terebellida; family Flabelligeridae; genus Flabesymbios; species Flabesymbios commensalis. The sequence continues at coordinate 26,496,913 of OZ024914.1, forward strand.
GCTTGTGTTTTACTGTATGTTTACGAGCGTACACATGTACAGACACGTGTGGGGTCTCCTGTGGTGTGGTCAGTGGTGGCCGCACCAACTGACAGAACACAATGACATCTAGTCAGCGCAGAGCAGGTGGAAGAGAAACAAAAAGCACAATATTCATATAGTCGTTTACTAATCCATTCAAGATAATTTACTAACTCCTGATGTGTAAGAAAGTATGGTGACAAGATAAGGTTCCCATAGAGAAGTCTGAAGCTGTGCAACTGTACTGCCCGAATTGAACAAGAATGGCCGTCAACTTGTTAGATGTAATAGGTGTTTCCTTAGCACATTGATTACCAGTATGCATGCTTTGAATTAACCCTTAGAGCACTTATGTGGACTACAGTAGACATTCTGTGTTTTCATTAGCACCTGTATAATTCAGTTGTTAAAAATTAAGTATGCTTTCAATCTTGAAGGACAGATATATGTTGGGACTTAAATTTCACAAATAACACCAATTTTCAGTCACTTGAAGTTGTGGATCGCGGTAGCAAGACACAACCTCAATGGCTGAAAATTTAAATTTCTTAGCTCGGTGCTCTAAGGGTTAAACATTTACCCAAACAATGAATTGTTAAAAGGATTTTAAAGTTGAGAAACCGAAATAAGGAGATACATTGTATTCAGGTTTCAAAGTGTTTGTACACATTGAAGTTTATTATTTTACCACTTTTTGTTGTGGTGAAAATTTAAGATGATTTGATAATTAAACGTGCAATATATTTCACTTTTCTACAATCGCACATGGAGAATTCCTGATAAAATAGCTTTATTTAACAGGGCCTCGAGCCGTTATCTATAGATCACTATTTCATTTATGGTGCTAACACCACATCATGCATGATAAATTGATACTTGTGTTTTTCTAGTATAGTTTTAATATATATTATCTCTTTTGATACGAAATGATAGTATATGACTTTAGATGCCATACAAGATGAGAAAAAGGTATGGAACTAACATGTATGAAACTTTTCTATATATTATGGGTAATTATTCACATTCATCTGTTATGATACCTTTCTATCTGATAAGTTGAGCTAGCAGGTCACGGAAGTACAGCTATACAACATTTTGATAGCTAGCATTAATATTAGTAGGCCCTATGTTGAACAAATTTATTAGCAACTGCAATATCCAGAGTGACTGTTCTTAAAAATGACTTGTCAAAAGCGAGAGTGAAAGGAAGTCTGTTTGTATGTGTTGTGTATATAAGCTGTAAAAACTCTTTCGACTCCTTGATCTTTTTAAGTGTTAACACTCAGCAAGCTACATCATTGTGTTTAAACCTTTTTCATTTTTGTTGCAATTTTCTCTGCCAAAACTAACAGTTTAGTTAACGTATTTTATTTTTTTATTTCTATAGTATAATGTACGTCATGTAGATGTACCACATTAATAAAATATGTTCGCATATGTGAAACATGAAAGATAAACAAAATGGAAGTAGTTAATTCTTTCAGGGCGGGGATCGACTCTGGACATCAGAATCTGAAGTCAGATTCTGATGTCTAGCGTTGATCCCCGCACTGAAAGAATTAAAATATTTATAATGGCCGTAGACCCATAACATAGGTATTCAAATGAAGCAGAAAAAACTAAGACATTGATGATTTCAAATTAAAAAAAACAACTTTTGGTCGCTATGGTTTGTATAAAAATATTACAGCGCTTCAAAGGTTTTTACGTCAATGTGAATTGAAATGCTTTTACTGAACAAATATCCCGCAAAATCAGTTTATATAACTTGCTGATGCTCAAGCTGACTTATACCGCTGAATGTGTAAATCATTGTAACGCAAGATTAAAAACAACGTAAAATATATGTGCGCATCCAATGACATACATCCCTAACAGCCAAAGTGTTGTATGTACCTCTCAAATGCACATACAACACTTTTCACTGCTAGGATACGTATCTGAATGGAAGAATCTCAGCAATTTCACAATGTAATACTTGCCCGCTGGTGAGCCAATCCTTGTCAAAGCATATTCACCAAAACTGGTACAATAAGATCAAAATATTTTATAACACTTCCGCTTTGACTTATTTCAGTTTTTTTCTTGATAAGAATTGCTGAACTGCGGCAAATTAGCTAGCTATATTTAATTGTGATGTATTATACATAATGTTCCTTTCAGGAATGGATGTTCTCTCGAGACCGGAGAAGGCATCCACAATAGAAATCACAGATATGTTGAGTGATCAGCATTCCTACTTATTAACCTTCCCTTAACCCTTGCAGTCCTCACGATGCATTAAAGCATCATTTTACATCCCTGAAAACAGACCTAATGTTCCTACAATTAGGGGTTTTAGAATGAATATTTCTATGAAACTGGTTTACCAATACATGGCAATTTTCTTTACTTTTTCACCCACATCAAATCATCTTCATCCACTACAAGTCGAGAATTGCGACAGCAATTCGCGGCTTGTAGTGGATGAAGATGACAATGTAAAGTCAGGCTTGAAAGGGTTAAATAGGTAGAAAATACCACAGAATAATTGCATACTTTGTTTTCGAGACAGTTGTATTATATATCTTGGTGCTGATGAACTCGCTGGTATTACAACTCAACTATATTAACTACACAGAGTACTTGCTTTAATTGTGTTCATATTTTCTGTGTCAACCGATACTTAATGAAAATTATGTTATTTGAAAAATGCACTACTTTGATTGGTTTTTAAAATATGATTAGCTAGTAGTATATTCTAAATCATAACCGGAACGCTCCATTTTAGACAAACTTATTTTCGAAGTGCCATTTCTATATACATATTCACGTTGGTCATAAAAAAAACATATTTATACGATAGAAATGCAGTGTGTCATATAATGATATTATACACAGCGTTTAAATCTCAATATTGTACATAAGTCAAATCGTCCCTCGGAGCTAAGGTGTCTTATTCTACAATGTGTGGCAAATGGACATTGTGGCACCGAGGGGGCGAAATATAACCCTGTGAAACAACGGTTTCCAAGATAATTTCTACCTCGTTAACTAGGCTGTATATTCTAAACACTGATTATCCCAACAGGTTACGAAGACTTGTTCTAACGGTAGCTGAATGCTAGGCCTGTGTCACATACATTGGTCTAACATCTAGTCGCTTTGAGCTAGTATCTTACTTGCTCTGATAAATGCACCGTGGTATCATTACACAGCTCACCTCAGAATCTGTATATGTATTCGGCCACTTTTGCACTTGCGAAAGAGCACAAGAAAGTTGTTATAACTCGTACTTAAGTTTGAATTGAAAATAAGACATGGCCATGCATAAAAATTATTTCATATATCTGTCTTAGACGAGACAAAATTTGATAACAGTACCAGTATATTACATTACACTAAAGAATCGTTCTCGTATCACTTAAATAATAATTAATCATGAAAGTCGTGAAAGCTAATTTATTGGTTTTACTTATCCCTTTTCAAACATATTTCGCCTTCAATTGAAATATTAAAGGAAGGATAAACAGCCTTTAATTTAGTTGTTTCTTTTGACCTCCAGAATGTTAATGTAAATTCATCTAAGTTTATTTAAAATTCATTATGAGACAAATATAGATAATAATTGATGGAGGTAAGCGCTGTCACAAGACTATAGGAGGTATTTATTCCCGAGTGTTGAATGGTAGTGTAATATTGCAGCAGGAAAAAAACATGAGTATCGTATGGTGAATTGTTTTTTATTTCTATCTGTGTTATAAATTGTATTATGTGTACGTTTTCCTGAAAAAATGAGTTGTCAGTCGCTTTGAATGGAGCATTCACCTGTTGGCGTCAAGACAGAATCTGTACAGAATGCATGTTTTACAGTGACAAGAAGAGTGTACACAGTAAGAAGGACTAGCTTGTATTGCATATATATCGACCCACCTGATTAGGAGCAGGCACTATTGTACCCACAGCGTATAACTCTAGGAACTACTTTGTATATAGGCATTCTGTGTAATAGCTTGTAATATAGAGATTCCAGCAGCGTGGCCGCCTGGAAGCCGACACGTCAATTTCACTTACGCACGTTGTTATATATATTATATGATTACAGCCCGACACGCTCAATAGCGGCCCGACATCTCCCCCGGGAGATGTCGGTCTGCTATGGAGCGTGTATCGTGACAGAGGGCGTGGTTTGGTGTACAATCATGGCGGTACGTGTACAGTCATAGTGCATACAGTGGTCGAATGCCAAGCACTCAGTAAGAACGCCCTCAGAGGCGTTCATTTCCATGCAATTCCACCGGACCCACCTGCTACTATGACTGATTTATACATAAATCTCTCTAACTTGAAAATAAATCCAGTAATTTATTTGATAATAATGGCGTTTGTTTTTCTTCCTTATAGTCTGAGAGCCGCAAATGATCACAGAAAGTGCTGGCAAGATAAATGTATAATTTGCTACGCAAGCTATTAACCTGAGTTTTGATGAACATGTCTTGTCGTTAATGTTCTGCTCTCTTTTCTCTGCCTGGGGGCATCTTCATCTATGAAGTTGTCTGCTACCGACAGACTCCCTGACATCACGCATATGTGCTATTGAGTATACGACCCCCTTCCTCCCTGGCCAACTCAGGCAACCCAGACAAGTTGACCTGAGTGTGACCTTCCACACTGCAGATAGTAAACCGGTGACGTCATAATGTATAATTCATGTTGCTCGCACCCCTCATTTTCATACAGCTTTCACACACACCTCTTGTCAAGGTCAGACCAGTGGTCTGACCGTCAGACCGGATGCGGCAAAGTGGCCTGGGGGTGGGTTTCGGATATCTCAATTCCTGTATTTCAAAGACTACATTACTTTCATTTATTTGAAGATGCTATTACTGATGCCATTGCCAGAAAAAATTAAATGAAATACATGTAGCCTATATTCATACAGGTCTACGTGTAAAAACCATACCTGTACAATAACGGATTTATTTGAGATCAGTAATTGTGTATTTGCCAAAGTTACGTCAAAATTGTAATAAAAAATCATTTTTGAAATGCATCGAAATGATGGGCATTAAACAGGGTAGGAATCATCCTCGAATAAAAGGCGGGTTTTCATACGGCCCGGCCTTTAAAAAGGGCCGGTGCCGTGTATTAATTTGTGGACGCATTTATTTTAATGAACGACAGCATGAGCTGATGTTCAATGAATAAATAAGGTTATAGAAATAATTCTATCACAGTTATGACTATAAAAACTGAATAATTAATTACTGAGACTGAATTACAATATATAATATACTTTTTAGTGATCGCATTTATTTTCAATTCATCTAAATGTGATGTAATAATATATTGTAGCTATGACCCCCCACCTTAACTGCTCGTCATGCGTAATTAATGACACAACAGAAAAAAGGATGTATACATGTTCAATGGAGCTCGACAAATATATATAAATAACTTAGCCGCATCATTAAGACATCGGTCGTAGCAATAATATCTAAAATGACAAAAATATCGTTTAAATATACCTCTTTTGACCCTCGTGATTAGGTAGGTAAAATAATACGCCATAGTTGAATATCTTATTACTGAATTAAATCAGTTAAAACATTTTTTTTATAAAAAACATATTTTTCTGAGCATAATTACGATGATCACCATCTTGGATTCTGTTGTTTATTACGTTATAAGTGAAATATTTCTATTCATTCATTAAAATATAAGATTATAGGCCCACATCAAAACCGTGCTAATGAGATGACTATCGGGCAAACCATGTTGAATAATGCATTTCGTCAATGATTAATTGCTAGACAAATCAAGAATAATTTAATCACCTGGTTTTTACTTAATGAATGTTACTGAACCAAATAATAACGCTCACAAAGGTTTTCGTACAGAACATAACGTGTGCTCATAAACTATTCAAAAGGTTTCGAAAATATTATTTGCCATTCACATTTCAGGAGAACTCATTGATTTCACGGCGACCATTTTGAAATTGGTCATAACGATTAATTACTTGACAAATCAAGAATTAATCACCTGATCTAGACTTAAAGCGACACAATCAGGCTAAAATCATCAAAAAATCTGTATTTTTACTTTGGCTGCTTAATAAGTTTAACATGTTTACATCATATGGCCATATTAAGAAGCCAAAATAAAAAAATACCGATTTTTTTGATGATTTTAGCCTGATTGTGTCGCCTCAATGGATGTGATAGAGTGATAACGATGTGAAAATCACACTTTAGCGAATATATTATATAAAAATTGGATTGGTGTATAAAAATCAGTGATATTTGTTTCTTTTAACATGCTACCATGGTAACAGTCTCTAATGATTGGTAAATATTCATGCAATGCAAACATTCTGCCTATCAAAACACCACTGCCCGTATTCTCGTACAGGTCACGATATATCGAGAAGGCCATTTGAGAATCATAAATTAGTTATTGATAAATTGGGGTTTAAATTAAAAAAAAAAAAAATTAAACATATTTTTTTCGTAGAATGTATAAATTGCCTTTTTCAACTGTAAAGGCCATTTTCTCGAAATCATGCAATTTCACACCTCACATTTCTTTGAGTTTGTAAAACCTTATTTTTTTATACTAAACACACTAGAAAATAGTGCCTACTGTTTTAAATCTAATTCTGTGTAGATGTCGGGTATGTTTATATCTCTAATATTAAAATCTGCGACTTACCACTCATTTTGCCAGATCGGGTCACACATACGCAATTGTCATTGTTTTTTAGACATACATAAGAATATATTTGAGATAACCGTAAGCCCTAATATAAATTAGGCAGTTCAATACCGTATGAAAATAATGTGATTTTCATATGTAGATGAAAACACCGGAACTTATTAAGCTAAAAATAGTCATTAAGAAGTCGACGTATAGACTCTTTACTGTTATCAATTTTCTCTTCACCAAAACTGGTACCATTCTTTGACTGCAAAGGTGGGCAAGGGCGACAGAAGCAAAATATCTGTAATGTAAATATTTAAAAATGACCATTCAGAGCACCTAAAAGTAGCCATTTGTGGCAACAGGACTCATTTCAGCTGCCCACCACATTACTCTTTTCAAAAATGTCTCCATTTTGCTTATTTCTGTACGTCACGTTGTAGTTTATGGTTGTGACATGTTATCTTTAATTAAGTGGACGTGGAATAAACCTGCATATTCAGAGCGGCGTGACAGGTGGTAGATCTACACCAGATCCCCGCCTCATTTTAGGAGAGTAGGCCTATTGTTGTGGTTATTTGTACATGATTTCTATTTTGATACCCGGTACCTACTAGCCTAATTGGTTTTCAAAAAACCCAGATGGATGTCAAGCTTCTTAAACATGCGTTTTGACTGTTTAATAATCATTATGATAAAATAAATCGGGAATATGTTTGGTGCAATTACATTGTTCTATATATGCCTAATTATGCGGATGATGCGATTTCCCCTTAAAAAGTAGAACACGGGAGAAATAAAACAAGTTAAAAAATCATGTGAATACACAGGCCTACATTAAGACAATTAAATTACATTAGGCTTTGACATCGTTGATGTTATTCTGCCATAATTGACTCTTTCAATGGTTCTAAATCAATAATGTTAGGGTTTTTTTTTAAAATTGCCCTAATAATTTCCTAACGACGGTCATATATCACTGTTCAAGTTCATCAGCCATTCATATTGGTTGTATTTTATTTTTTAAATGTCCGTTTATTTTAATCCAAGTACGTTATCTGTGCTTTGATAGTGCAGGCCCATTAGCTATTGGATCTAAGTAGCACATGACCATATGTCAAGGTCATGGTTAACGGTCATCTTTAATATGACAATATATAGAGCAGGCTCTATCCATGTTTTGAAAACATAGTATAGCAGCTCCCACAATTTGTTCGTCAAATAATTATATATTTATGATGGTACTGGATCGGCTTCTCATATTTCCGTAGCTGTTCAATATAAAGTTTACGCAGACGCGTGTTAGGGGCCTACAGGTCAAGGTCGAATCATCTGCCTATGGTTTGAGCCAGTATATCGATTGACATTCTTTGTACAATTTTCCCATCAAAAGTACAGGTTGAAGCGATTGGTAATCTTTTTCTGGAGATCGAGATCACAGATATGGCAAATGTGAAGATAAGCGGACATTTTGAATAATAATAACAATATGACAGAGCACGATGTGCACTTGTTGATAAAATACCAAGGATTATAATGAAATATGTAGGAAATATATGTAGGCCTATACATATCGAAATGTATTTCGATTCTCCATAACTTCGTTAATAACGTCACTTCTCGTTTCGTTGTGTTTTTGTATAGGGACCGAATTTGCCTGTTGGTTCACTTATCTGCAAGAAAACGTGGGACATTGAAACAGTGCTACACTGAACTAATGCTTAGGCTACATAATGTTGGGCCACCGTCTGCGACGCTGGCCCAACATTAGTTCAGCATTAGGTGCATATCTTGTTTGCTGCGGTCGGAACGAAACCACCTGCCGCTGAATCCAGGTAATATCCCGCATAAATGTTCCACTTAGGTACGGCCTGATATATCTCTGATAGAATTTCTATCAATATCTGCCCCGAGCCTTGCATGCGCCTCACATTTATAGGGAATTCTCACGGCCATCACAGCTTCCTATTGTGAGAGTCCCAAACAATGACAATCATCAGATTCAATGAATTCGCATTTATTCACGTTTACATATAGTTCAGGCGCACTATAACTGCATTTTTTGTGGACCCTGTATGATTCTGCTCATGTCATCAGCTCCGACTGTCAAGCTGACCCTGATATAGACATCCTACAGGGACATCTCGTCTATGTACAGTTTTTTATTATATTACAAGAACTAGTCCATGGGCCAGATAGGGTTAGCGTGCCCCCCCCCCCTCCAGGATAGTCTGAGACCAAGTTTTTTTTTGCTTCCTATACCTCCCTCCAAAATCAAAAGTGGATGCCATCAAAAAAATGTTTGGATGGACTACCATTTTCACGGATTGGGCCATAACTTTAGTTCTAGAGCAGCTAGAGCCACGATTTTGGTTTAAATACCCATGTTTTTAAGTATGAGGACTTCAATGGTGCTCACAAAAAATCTGCATGTCTTGTTGATATTTTTAAAATCAACGATAAGACATTTTTTCACGCGTTTTTGATCATTTTTTTGTCGCGAATACGAAAAACCCCTAAATTCAAACAATTCTTTCTCATAACATTTTTTAAGGCTGTCTGATGATAAACATTATATTGTAGAAGGCTTCTGAATTATGAATGTTTCATTGATAATTTGCATTGATAAATATTCCACAAAAAGGCGATTAGCGTCGAAACTGAGCAACCTTATAGAGGTCTTTCATACATACTTGATTTGCAAATGAACGTTTTACAGCACCCACAGAGGAAAATCGTTAAAGGTAAAGTGTCTTGAACAAAGAAAATGTAATTTTTGAGAAGTGGGTAAGAGGGGGTAGGCCATAAAATATTTTTTAAATAAACCAGAAAGGGAGTTCCCGAACTCCGAGGCCCGGCTTTAGTCTGCTTGAGTGATATAGACAAAAATCAGTGTATTGGTCTTCCTCATGGGCCAGAATCCTAAATTTCTTCGACATGTATTGTTTCAACCACCATCGCCGGTGCTGGCCAACATTCATTCAATACTTGCCTACGATGTACCTGATACAGAGGATGTAGGCCTACCCACCAAATTCCGCTTCAATGTTGGGCCAGCGTTGCAGCCCATTGCTAGTTCAATGCCGGTCAATTGTCTACGACGCAGACACAGCACTAATCTATCACCGGTCTGTTGTATACTTTGCGCAAACACGTGGTATTAAACCAATGTTGTTTCAATGTTTACTCACAGTCTTCGACGTTGGCCCGTCATTGAAACAGCATTGGGTGATTGGACTGTATTTTCTGACTGCTGCATTATGCTGTTGACCTTTAAAATTCCGGCGCCAGAAACACCAGATATAACACGATACATTGGCCAATGCTGATGTAATGCTGGGCCACCGTCTGCGACGCTGGGCCAACATTATTCCAACCAAAACATTTTAAGCTCTTAACCACAAATATAATCGTGAATATTATTATTTCTGAACACTTGTTAAAGACAAAATTACTTACCCCAAGGACCTGAAACGTTATATTCGACATGTTCATAAGGACTGCTGTACAGAAATTTCAACCGTTTCCCACACACAGCACCCCTCTTTCCCCTAAATAGGACACAAGCTCAGGCAAAATAAACTTAATAGTGCCGGCATCCGGCTTGTCCTAAAAATGGTACATAGGCCTAAATTGTGTGTTTCAGCAATGTTTCATATGGAGTGCTGCCTAGCAGATGATGAGGAAAAATCATGGTGGGTGGTTGTGTTCTATCTTTTTTTTCTGTACGAACCTTAAATTCTGCACAAGCACAAGAGAAATATACCTGTGTATTATATATTCCGGCTATACTTGCAGAGGGACAAGGCTATTACCACAGCTGGTATTTACGAGGGTCAGAGAAAACATGTTATACTCTGATGCAGCAGAAACAAGCAGCTACAACCACAGAGCAGTTTAGCCAGATATAAGACAATCTGTTTTAATCTATATTGCACATTGAGTGGGTGAGGAAGGCAAAAGAAACGTGAAACATGGTTACAACTGGACAACAGAATCAACAGAAACCGACACATATCCGGCTTTTTAAAACAATAATATCTGGCTAGATATTTGCAGTAGGCCTACTGCCAGGGATGTTTGATGGGAATTTTCGCAGTATTTTTTTGTGTATGGCTGACGACCATATTTGGACATCGTAAAGTGTCCCAAGATCCATTATAAGAAGTGTAGTTTTAGTCTCTTCAGCGCTGGTTACTTTTCTGAATGATGTGTCTGAGCTACAAGTTAACCCCTCTTAATCACCCAGGGCCCAGTCCAGGCATCAGTGTTTCATTCAGATTTCACAATTTTTTTCATAATATAGCCTACTCACGGCACTCATGGGATAATGTACCAGAAGTATTCAACAAAGGGACTAATACTAGTAATTATGTTGTATGGATGTGCTTGTATGTGCTTCTCTAAGGACAGTTGAAATGCTTTTCTTTCCAAACAGTACACACTATTAGAAGCTCGAATCCAAAACGGGTGTACACTGGACCAGGTTATGGATTCTGGTGAAATACTGGCAGATTCTGAATCAAATACTGATTCATTAACTGGGTGCTGGGTGATTTGGAAAATAAGTAGATCAGATAGTTCTGAAAAATGGTAGTCGGGCTGTATTTTTAAATGCCACAACGTCTTACACAACAGAATATGCAATCTAAGGCAATCTCCATTTACCTTAAGTGGTACCTTGGCAAATATATCCATCTATTGAGCATTCAGATATGCCTCTTAAAACGTTGCTGGTCGGCGATGACTTGTGTATCTTTGTTCCACCACGATGAAGCATCGCGTGTGTAATTTATCCTAACTGATCTGTGGTACTGGGCTGAGTGGGCTCCACAATTAAATCGACACAGTCAGGCTAAAATTATCAAAAAATCGGTATTTTTATTTTGTCTTTTTACGTGTTTAATATGGCCATATGATGTAAACATGTCCATTCACATCGTATGGCCATATTAGTAAAAAGAGAAAATAAAAAAATGATTTTTCGATGATTTTAGCATGATTGTGTCGCTTTGAAATGGCGCTAAGCCACCCACCATGCTGTAACATTATGTATTATTCGTTTAATATCTCCATTTTTTTATCCCAAGAGGATCTCGACCCTTCCACCAAAAATGTTAGGCTCTGTTCAAGACCAATTGCCGTCAATATTCTAGTAGATTTGGGTAAAATCGTTCACATTGTGATAAAAGCACCAAATTTTGTACAGATGCCCTAGAGCATACTGATCCATATTGGGAGGGGGTTCACCTTGCAGTTTTAAGGGGTTTTTTCAATCCGCCCCTTATTTTTTTGAGAAAAATTGAAGTTATTAGTATTCGAAAAATGTTTTTCACCAAATAAGTATATCTACAAAACTGTTTAGTGATGTTAGTAATTTAATAAAACTAATCAAGGGCAGATCCATGAAGCGTCAGGGGTCCACACCCCCTTTCTCGACAAATTATTATAATAAATGCACTGAATGAGAGTGATAAATCACCAAATTTGGTAGAAAATTACACAAAGGTATACTAATCCATATCGGGAGGGGAACTACCTTGTTTCTGTAGCGTAAGGGCTTCGTTCGGGACATTTCAATCCCATTATTTAAAAAAATCGAGTATGATAAAAATATTAAAAATATATTTCATCAAAAAAAAAGCCTTTTTTTAAATGACAAGAGCTGTAGCCTAAATCAAAATTAAAAAAATTGATCCATGAAGGAACAATCTGCCAGTGCTGGTTCAATGTTGAACCAGCGTCGTAGACGCTGGTCCAACATTAAACCAACACTGGCTCCCCGTCGGAGCTAGAGGGCTCGCCCCCTCTTTGTATTGGCATTTGGGTTTTAAAGAGCTCTAATTTAGAACCCTGTGTCTGGAGGGCAGTATCATCTGATTCAGGGTCCAATAATACAGGCGACGGAAAGGGTCTCCTAAACTTCAAACAATCAAACGAGCCCTAAACTCAAGGAAATATTTCCTGGTGAAACATTTAATATACGCCGATGCACGGTGTATGATCATGAAAATAGGCAGTTGCAGTAAGTCTATGTTTTAAGGCATAATAACTGATATTCAATGATTATTTTAAAGATAGCTAGAGATACTTTTATTAATGATATAGTACATTTTCTTGTTCTCGTACACTCTCTGTAAAGCGGCCTATGCAAATTATC
>OZ024914.1:26512274-26542274 GCA_964017125.1 Flabesymbios commensalis
ATAGCCGGGTAGGTAAATAAACTAATTCCGAAATTATCATTAATATTATGTGCGATAAGAAGTAGCTGATTAGCGAAACCACACTGGCGTACAGGATTATATACGACATCGAGAGTAGAGATGGCCAAAACACTAGTCACTAAATACACGCAGGACTATATATAATACAAGTGATAACATTTTGCAACCTCTTCCCGTCAAGTACATATGGCAAGAAGAGGGGAGAAGAAAGTTTACTGAACTAATTACTAATTTATCTGATAATTTAGCTGCCCACTTAGAAACCACAGTTATATCCGGCGAAGACCTAATATCATTGGTATCTGATAACTTAATAAATGCAGCAGATGGCAGCCTACGAGTAAACAGTTATACAAACAAAGCTGTGAACAAAAATCATATAATATATTCCAATGAAATGGCCGATGCTGACAATACACAAGAGACACAACGAATATTGAAAGACGCATTGCTTTTCTAAGGAAGAAAAGAGCATATAAAAAAATTATTTATGCAGCTAGAAATAAGCTGGAAGAGCAAGAAATAAACCATCTAGTCTCTATATCTAAGGGTAATCCAAGTAAATTTTGGAAGGGCATAAAACGATTAACTTATAAGAAAACGTACGTTAAAGATATTATAAGTTCAAATGAATGGGTACATTATTTTAAATCCTTGTTTAATCCTGATGACGAAGAGTATTATGATAATAATTTTCTCCAATATGTGAAAGCTGCATTACCTTCTATTGAAAAACAAATGAAAATATGTGGCCCACTAGATAATGAATTTTCGATCGAAGAAATCATTTATGCCACTAAACAGTTGAAATCAAATAAAAGCTGTGGAATAGACTCCATATCTAATGAAATGTTTAAAAATGTCCCACCCGTATTTTTCGAAATTATACGCTCCGCATTTAATGATATACTATGTAAGGGGATATATCCCAAAATGTGGAATACAGCTATCATCACACCGATTCATAAGTGTGGTGATAAAGCTGATACTAATAACTATAGAGGGATATCAATATCAAGCTGTTTTAGCAAATTGTTCAACTTAATAAATAAACAAACGGATCCAGCATTTTTTAACATGCAATGATATTATTGTTAAAAACCAATGTGGTTTCAGAAATGACCACCGTACAGAAGATAATCTTTTTATACCGGTAATAAATACTAATCACCAAAAGTATGTTCACAAAGAAGGAAAACGTTCATATATGGCATTTGTGGATTTTCGAAAATACTTCGATACTATTAACCCTTTAACCGCCGGTGTCGCATATACTCGTTTTTTCACTTAATTATTACCACATTCAGTACCGCCTTTTAAACAAGGTAAAGCCATAATGTGACATCAATCAGCACGATTTGAAAAGAGTTGACCTCAATTTTGTCAAATCTGAATAATTTTCACTCACTTTCACCTAGATTAAACATGTCTGTTTTTGATAAACAGATAATTCCAATTTTATCGTACGGTTGTCCTATATAGGGTTCATATAACAAAGTTGATATACATTACGATAAACATTTATTTGAAAAAGTCCAAACAGATTTCTGTAAAAGAACTGTAACATTTTGGTGATGTTCTGTAACATCACCAAAAGATGTAGCAATGTTATTGCAAGAGGAGAATTTGGTAGATATCCTCTTTGTAATATTATTTATAGCCTCATGATTAAGTATTGGTGTAGACTGGAATCAGGCACTAATAATATTATGGTAAATGCAGCCTATAAAGAATCGAAAATTGTAGGAACTGATTGGATTAATAAGATATCTTCATTATTATGTCGTAATGGTTATGCGATTGTGTTTGAAAATCCACAGTCAGTTAATTTGAATACTTTTTCAAAGTATTTTCAACAGCGAGTAAATGATCAATATGAGTAATACTATCAATCTTATATAAAAGAATCCCTGAAATTTGATATTGTGAAACTGGTTTTCAAAAAATATAAATTTTGCAATTATCTAGACGTAATAAAATCTAGTAAGATTAGATGTATATTTTTGAGGTTAAGAACAGATAACAGCTTACTAGAGGTAACTAGAGGTCGATTCAGAAATGTTCCCAGAGAAGATCGATTATGTATATGTGAGAAGAGTGTAGAAGATCCGATACACTTTATCATACATTGTGAAAGATATAAAGATTACTGTGATTTATTTATAAAAAATATGACAAATCTGAACATGAAAATTGAAAAGAACTATCTTAATAAAATTATACAATTATTGTTGATGAGGTTTCGCGGCACTGTCTAAATTTTATCAAAGATATTTAAGCCTCACGAAGTGAGGTGTAAGAATTACAGTTTTCCAGTTAATATTATTATATTTTTACATTGCTTTACCTAGCGATGATATCAGTATAATTTAAATCTGTCTATGAGTTTGATGGGTACACGTGTGTGTACTAACTTCAGTATTATGATGTCCTGGCATTGTATTGGCTGAATAAACTTGTCTTGTCTTGTCTAATAAATTTCAAGTTGTAGAACATCCCTGCTCCCAGGATATTGAACAAGTTAAGATATCAATCTCAGTCCCCATTTACGTTTTAATATTCGTCAAGTTATATTATTTCTGCGCCAGTGTCGCCCAAATGTTCTGTGTCGAAGTACTCTCGGAATCATTAAGAGTTTATACCCAGAAAACGCGAGACGTTGACCCAATATGATGGCACGCCGTATTCGACGTCGGGCCAACATCGGGTCAACGTCTCGTGTTTGCTGGGTTTATTGTTGCTATAAATAGTTAGCATAACTTAGGACGCTTGCATATTTAATCCCAGGATCTCACAGATACATCCGTAGATTGGGTTGAGGTGGAATGAATATGTAATGTTGCGGGTGCTGCTTATGATATTGTGGCACGCTATTCCGCTAAGAGCAAACAATAAGTCTGCACTGACTTAGCGTTGGTCTAACTTCTCTTACGTCAGTTCAACTTTGTGTCGTAATTTTTCTAATTATTTCGCTCTTCTTCGGATTATTGTTAATTGTTTTCAAACTTCGGAATCCAATGCCATCATTTAATTTTAATTTGGGTTAGAGTCGGTGAAAGTTGAATCAACGTTTGATGCACCGGTTCACCGTCAATGAAACAGTAAATAGTATTTAAAGCGGTCACTTTACAGCGGTAATTGAAAAAAAAACAAATCAAGCTCTAATTGAAAGCAACCTAAAAAATGTTCTGCTACTAATTTAACGGAAGAATGTGTTTATCCCGTGACTTGGTTAATTGTGTTTAAATTGGTCATGTCAACTCAGGAGTCTAGAACTAGACCCCAGTTGTTCTTTGCCCATTGCCGAAATATCTTCTTTCTTGTAATTGCAAAAAGCTGACTAATAATCAGCAAAATGTTTGTCGGGCTTATAAATGCATTTTTTCATGGCTAGAGGATGAGCGCGGTTTGCGTTTTGTATAGTTTCAAGCGCTGATGTAAACTATGTCACAGACAATATCTGTTCTCTTTCAATCACTTTATGTGGTAGACATGCCGGTCCAAGTATTCCACCCCCGACCAATCGAAGAGTGGTTCAGCCAGTCACATGACGACATCGGCCAATCACCGCCGTCATTCAGTTGTTATTTAAATTAGGTGGTAGAATACGAGACTTGCGCCCTATAATAAAATAATCTAAATCACTGGATGGATTAATGTAAATCTTTCACTTTATTGCACAATTCCTTACACATGGCACACTTCTATCTACAGCTGACAATACTTAGTACAGCAACCACGCAAGTCACTTTCCAGGGGCCGTGTTCTGAGACGATTTTAATAAATAATATAATAGCTCAGTCCATCTGAACAAATACATGCATTTAGTAACAGTTTATCTCATTTTGAGATCGTCTCAGAAACGGCCCCTGGAGTCAAAATTGATCGACACACAATTATAATAAATAATATTTAAAAAAATAACAATGACTGCATTTCACAGACTTTCTGTATTTACAATTAATTATTTCATAATTATTCTCGAATAGAGATATATAATAGTAATAATATTATGTCATTATGTGAAGATAGAAACTATTTTCCTCGTTGTTTTAAACAGTAAAATAATAGAGGTAGAGCGCGCGCCCAGCAAACACGACACATCTAGCTAATGTTTGACCAATGTTGGGCCAACGTCGTAGACGGTAGGCCAACATTGGTCTAGCATTGGCTAGATGTGTCGTGTTTGCTGGGGCGCCGCACTAAAACATAGTGTGACATTTCCTCAAACCAGACTAAATATTATTATAAATAGATTTTGAAAAATATTTTCCAAAGATTTTTAAACATTTTTTTTGATGTTGCCATATGAACAAAGTAAATATTTGCCCATGCTATTGTATAGTCACTAAAATGCTACACCAAGCATCATATAATCCAAATTACTAGAACAAATATTCATTATCATCTAGCATTTAATTTTCCATAAGAAACATAGATAAACCTCCCAACAGACGTAATATAAATACTGCTTATTTAAATTACACATCCCCAAAAAATAAACAATATGTATCGATACTGAAATTTAATTTTACACCTTTTTTAAATTTAGAAAATAATAATAACCTCATTGTCATCTCCAACTGTCATGGCTATATATGTGTGTGATGTAGCTTTATTATACAAGCAATTGAAATACAAATCGGTCAGTATGACACGGAGATTAAGTTATTATCGGAAAATATGAAGATATTAGAAGTACTCAGGTTAATATGTGTGAGACTACAACCTTAATAAAAGCTTTTAATAAAAACAACTATATCTCAAATCACAGGAATTACTTATGTACAAATAGTGAATATAGAAAGAGATAACTACATGTATAATTTTCACGAGCAATGTAAAATATACAAAGTACTCAAAGTAAGCGGAATATACATGTATGTATTAGTACATACGTATTTGTATGGGATTGAGAAATACA
This sequence comes from Flabesymbios commensalis, assembly GCA_964017125.1. Classification (NCBI taxonomy): domain Eukaryota; kingdom Metazoa; phylum Annelida; class Polychaeta; order Terebellida; family Flabelligeridae; genus Flabesymbios; species Flabesymbios commensalis. Next base: position 26,517,220 of record OZ024914.1, read on the forward strand.
TTGTGCACATAAGATTTTTTTCAGATAATAAATGTACTTAGTTTTGATTAAATCGGAATTGTTTGTTTATCGATAGTGGATGACATGAGAGGAGAATTCGTGTACATCCCTGCATGATTTTCCACATAGATTACACTGCCAAGGGTTGTTTAGATTATGCAGGCCCATGTGGAGGTAGTAGATGGTTTTATCAGTGTATATAATGTGACAGTATTTGCACATGGCGAGACTGTGAGACTGTGACAAAACATAATCCACCACATCAATGTCCTCTTGCTCATCTTCAGGGAGTTGTCCACACGTAGTGGAAGGTCTCATGGAGGCACCCACTGAACTTGAAGGATCACCTGCACCACCACCTTCAGAACGATTCATGCCATGGAGGTTCAACTCACCATCCTCCAGGGCTGCTTTTCGTTCCTTCATTTGTTGCATGTTTATATGGTTATCAGTGGTAGTGACCACTCCATGATGAAAGTGAGAACCTCTATTCTCAGGAGTGGTACAACCATGCTCATCAACCGCCTTTGTGGATCCCAATCGATAACTCTGGTCATCAGACCATTCATCTATCACACTTCCGGGTGATGCTGACATGCGCACCGCACGAGACGAGGTTTGAGGTTTCCTCTTGGATCTCCTGATGGCGAAATCTGTGTGGGTTGTACTGTCAGAATCCATCATCCTGTCTGCAGTTGGTGATATATGATCACCAGATGTTCTGCTGTAATGGTTGTCAAGTACACCATCTTGCAGACTGCTATCAGGTCTACCGTCTACACTACAAGTGTCTGCCAGCATGTGCTGCCTCATGTGCTGGAGGTATTGTCCCACGATCAAGGTGGTCCAACCACATATCTGACAGCCCAACATAGTACGTGTCTTCTTCAATTGCTTCTTGCTGTTCTGCTGCGATTGAATTGCAGTCTTGCTGGCTACTGTCATGTGCCAATCCGCACAACTATTTTGTGTGCAGCGAACCTGGTGTATTGACAAAGTAGCCATGTTAGTGAATGACTCCAAACAGTTAGGACATTGTATGGTGCCCTGGTTATCGTCAGAGACTTGTAATTTGCTTCTTTTAAGACCATCGTGACCCCTCAAGTCCTCCATTGATGCGCTCCTCTTTATTCTAACGTGGTCAAGTGATTTCGTGCTCGTACAGTCAATGTCGTCTCTACTCATCTGATCTCTGACAATGGAGTTTTTTGTTTCTGATGCATCCTTATTTTGTTTCTCTTGTTCACCATGCTCTTCGGCCATGTGAATTTTCATTGCAGTGCTTGAGCTGAGGCTAACAGAGCATATATGACATGACCACTGATTTCTACTCGCCGTGGGCATGGTGCTAACAGGTGCTGAGCTGGCTCTGGTAGGCATTGAAGAGGAGCTTGGTGTGGTACAGCTTGGTGACCTTGATACCTCGACGGGTATTGGCTTGAGGAAGGCAGTGGGCACCTGTATTCTCCTGCTGTCTCGTGTGTGTAATAACGCATGCATGGCGTACGTATCCTGGCTGAGGAACACATCCCCACACTGCTCACAACGAAACCCTCCACCAGGCTTCAGCATCCTGTGCTCCATCAGAATAGATTCAAAAGTAGGCCTCGATTTAGTCAAGTTCAAAGGCGTGGTACCTTCTTCTCTATGCTCACGAGAGATATCCACTACATCAGCCGGCCCTTCGGTATCTATTCGCACCAGAGGTGGAATTGTCTTTTCATGCGGCTGTACAATACCAGTCGGGGGAGGTGTTTCGCCGTTATTGTTCAACGTGGGGCTTGAAAAAACAGGCTGCATCTTGTTGGTTGAAGCGGCTATGTTCCTGCAGACAGCTTTTACAAGCTCATTAGACTCTTCAGGTGTCATAGTTTCTTTGATTTTGCTCACAACGCCATTTTCCATCAAGCTGTTAGTGATGAGTGGTGCATGGTGTGCTGAGGTTGGAGTGGTCAACTCAGGTGTACTGTCGTCATCGAGTTTCTCACACGTCTCACTCTGTGCTCGCATCATCATGTGCATGGCATAGGAATCCCGAGTAGGGAAGATGGCACGACAGTCCACACATATAAAAATGCCTTGAAGTTTAACCTTCATGTCCTTGTGCCTTGGGCTGTTAAGATGAGCTATCACAGCTCTATAGCCAACAAAGTCCAACGCACATACCTTACAGCCATAGCTGACGTCCTTTCTAGCGTGGATTGACTGATGTTTTGTTAGCATCTTATTTGACGAGAACCTTTGAAGGCAGACGGTACAGGAAAATGCCCTCTCAGTCTCCCCTTTGTAGTTCTGGGATGACACTGTCAGGTTTCTGTGGATGGTGGCCATGTGCAGTACCATAGTGTCTGTGTGCATGAAATAAGAATCACACACGTAACACACGTGGTTAGTATTAAAGTGGCACAGTTTGTGCATCAGTAGCATAGTGGGGTGGAGGAACTCTCCTTGACAGACCTCACAGACTGCAGTGTCTGGAGAGGAGGACTGCTTTAGTCTGGGGTAAGATCGCGTACGTTGATGTTCCCAGCCAGACGAGGGGGGCCGCTCCACGGGGCTGGCTGACATGGGCTGATCAATGCTGCATTGCTGGTCTGGAGGTTCCTGCTTGATTTTCACCAGAATCTCTTGAGCTAGATCTGTGGGCCCTGCAGAGTTACTCCTGCTTGAGCCATGATACATCTCACTACCATGGGAAGACATCTCTGCGTCTCAGGTCACGGAGCACAGTAACTGCAAAGAGAAAACACGTATTATGATCGACTTCAAAGCGTACGAATTATATTGTATCTGTACTGAAAAGTATCAAGGAAATTAACAATTGATATTTGGATTTAAGATAAAATGGGATTTTCTTGGTTTGCCTCTATTCTGATATAATATTCTATATATTACAATGTGTGGATTGTGGGAACATGACGTTTTATATATTTATGGCATATATGTATATTTTGTATATTGCATATTTATGTGAGTTTTCAAGGAAGGAGGGCAGACATAATAATCTGGGCTAATAATATATTCTGGCTTTTTTGTATTCAATCTTCAGCGTTCAATAATTGAATACATTTGACAAGAACCACCAGCGGCTAATGCTGGCTAATTATGGCTAATGCTGGCCAGTGAAAAACGTTCCAGTTATGTCGAGCTTAAATAAACTTCGAATGAATTGATCCAACAACTTAGACGTTTACTCCACATTGCCCGGCCAACAAACACAAAACATTTGTATAACATTTAGGCCTATACAAATTGACCCGAAGTCTTTGACGTTGATCCAAAATTGTATAAATGCATACAAATGTTTTGTGTTTCGTGGGCGTACACCGGTACAAGTTTAAGCGGCATAATCAGGCTAAAATCATAAAAAAAATCGGTATTTATATTTTGGCTTCTTAATATGACCATATATGATGTAAACATGTCCATAGACTAGAACAGTGTAAGTTTTAAATTTTTGTGTTGTGCACCAGAATAAAAATATTGATTTTTTAATGATTTCAGCCTGATTGTGTCGCTTTGAGCCTTTTATTCATACACATCACTGATTATTGTCCACGTGTACACGACACCTGGCGAGCAGGTGAATCACTAGTTGCCGCCCCGCGCGTTGAGGTGTCGTCTGCTCGCACACATCAACACACGAGACACGGCGGAAAGTCACGGCGAACCGTAGCCACAGCTAAACAGGCCAAAATGGAGATGAAAATAGCTAAAACATTTAATGAAAGGGTAAGAAAACTAAACACACAATATAGTGGTGGTGGTTTTGAATAGATGCGGTTTCTGTTGGGTTGACAAATGATACGCCTAAATGCGTTAGATAATTGTCAGCTTTTGTTAGCTGGTGAAATTAGGGAGACATGTATGCCTACGTCTTGAAGCTGCTTGCAACAGCTGGTGTTATTACCCTCTCAGTACTAAAACGCTACCATATTCGCCACGGGACATTTAGTCAATATAAGGCAAATGTGGCACCTGTGCTATTGTCATTCATCTGTGCTATACAAATGTAAAATGTGTCAACATTATATCCTTGAAAACACAAGATATTCACCCAATGTTGTTTTAATGTTGGTCCATCGTCTACGACGCTGGCCCAACATTAAAACAAATTCCTCTGTTCTAGTGGGATAGCGTACATGCATGTACATCTCATTATAAATGGTTGTGGATCCGCTGAACATATCTAGCTAACGCCACAACATAGTGCTGGCTATACAAAGAGGCCGAATCTTATTAACTGTATACGATGTACAATATCTATAATATAGATATTGATTTAAAATATATAAACATACATATTATATAATACAATACAACTATATCATAGTTGAATCAATTTCTCAACAGTTGCGTTTTTATGTCAAGTTACTTGTATGTAGTGCGCCCAGACCTAGCTATATTTTGAAATATCACATTTACTGTACTATTGTAGGCCTACATTGGTTATATTATCGAATCATTTGCCAGAAAACGTCAATATGTCACGTGTCTGTCTTTTTGCACTTGCTATTAACATGATTAACAGCAATAAAGTCAATAGCTTGTTTTACCTTTTTATCTGTTTATGTAGCGTATATATCCCGCATGCTCTGGTGATTATCGCCGATTATGAATAAATATAAAGACTAGTATAATGCCAAGCAATTTGTGTATTTAACATAAACAATGAACACGTGATGTCCAATGATCTAAGAAGATATATTCATAATTTACAAGGTTTTTTTTCTTAAAAATTAATCGCGTCATTTTAAATTATATATATGTCATAATAACTGATATAGGCCTACTATATGTCCATGAGAGCAGCGATATCTATGTGTATATTCAAGGATAAATAGTTACCATAATTTATTTGCAAGAAATAATTGGGCATAAATAATGTAAAAGCCGACATAGGCGCGCGATCAAAGGAAATTTGTACGATCACATTTTTTCAATACAATTGATAATTTGAAGTCATGTCCTCCATTATAACACTGACAGTATTGGCTGGTGTTATAACTGCTGAGTATTTATCGTGGAGGTTTATAGCCAAGCATTTGGCAGGATCTACACGTCATAAATACTTGATGCCCTCATACCTGCTAAGATAAGGTGATGTCTAAGCGAGATAAAGCATGTAAAACGCCAGTACTTCAAACATCACCTTCCAATGTCAAACCTCAACGAAAACATTATTTACCTAAACGTATAATAAACACAGTAAGCCTCACATACATTGAGATATCATGTGATCGATGGTTATTATAACATCATAACAACCACAGCATCCCAGCAAACACAAAGCATTTGTATGACATGTGTACAACGTCGGCCCAACGTCTTCGACGTTGGTCCAACATTTTTCAAATGTTATACAATATTTTGTGCTTGCTGGGATATGACATACTCCTGGCTGCTATAAAATATGTGTGGTAAAATCTGATATGGGCACCTTTATGAACAGACAACCTACCCAGCAAAAACGATACATTGGCCCAATGCTGGGTTAATGTTGGCCCGCCATCTCCGACGTCGCCCAACATCAACCCAGCTTTGGGTCAATGTGCTGGTTTGCTGGGTTTGTATAATAAAAAAGCATTAGTAGACTATTTATCAGTCGATGGCTGCTGCAATGACACGTGTCTAAAGGTCATAGGCCTACCTTGTAAATATTCCCTGCTAATGTAACATGTGGTCACAGATATCCAATAATAATCCGCCTGTCTGAGAGGAATACTGAATCCTGACCAAGTAATCAGGGGTTATCACAACTAAGTATTAGAGGTGTAGAGATGGTGAGATGAGGAGCCGCATCAGCAGCTACCTGTCTCTTCTCTTGCAGACCAGAACGACTGATTCTCAGAATGCTGGGAGTCCATGTGCCGCTTTTGGGGAGAAGTCCGCCCGTTTTATCAAGTTATACCTTGCATGCACCGTGCTGAATAACCAATGTGGCCGGCCAGTCCTGGCTGTTATGTGTGTCGTCGCCTAATAAATTTATAATGAAGCCTAGTTAATTCTGAAATAAATTATTCCCCGATGGCAGCTGCGCGAATGGCGCCGCATGAATAAATGACGAGATGTCAGAATGTAGCGGGGAGAAAGACTAGGGGGTGTCTAAATAATTAATTGGACATGCAGGCGTACCCGTGTGTATTAGTTATTCAGCGCATCTGGGCCCGGTCAACCCCCTCCCATAGTTTCCTGAAGAGAAAACCAAGCTACTCCTGAAAAGGTTGCCACACGAGTCGAACAGGAAACATCGGCCCAGTGTCGGGTATATATCGGGCCGACGTCAATGACTCCGTCCCAGCAGTCATACAGCACTGCCTAGCTTCTCATGTGTTGAGAGAACGTAGTGAGGAAGCTTGCGCATGCAATATGCATTTGGCGAAGCCACCCCGCTATTTATGGTCAACACTTGGACTATCTTTCTCTTTGTCCATGCATGTGTTATGCAAAATTTATGATCACTCAGCGTTGAAACGTACTAATGAGCGGACGAACGAAAGTATGGATGTATGGATTAATATTGTGTATAATCATGATAATATGTATGGATATAGTTAATGTAATAAATCATACAGTGGTCATGCAAGCCTACATATTACTTGCGCATATGTATTACAATACCGTCTGGCTATCCCATCAAACTAGACTTACACCCAATGTTGGTTTAATGTTGGTCCAGCGTCGTAGACGGTGGGCCAACATTAAACCAACATTGGTTTAACGTCTTCTGCTTACTAGGTATCCATTATAATATGATAGTGTATATGTACGTGTTTCTCTCCGTGGTTTATGAATTCATAGACTCGTATTTTTAGCCTGTTGGACAATAACACACCAACCTACAAATAATTGGCGATGAATAATGAATAATAACAAATGCATATTTTATCATGTTTATAACTGGATGTGAAAGCGCACACATAACTGTAGGCCTATATTAGTTTTTTAGCTCATCGAATTATACAGGAAAAAATCCCAGACACGCGGCAAATAGTGAAATTCGACAGTACGAAAATATAACTTAGCTTTTAAGGTCACGCGATGCCCATGTTAAGGTTATTTTAAAGTACAAACTAGTAAAAGCTGTATTTTATCAAATTATTACCAAAAATGTTGTGTGATACACGCGCAAGTTGAGAGTTGAAATATCGGTCAGAAAATATCCAAACCTAGGACACATAAGCTCAATGATTGGTTGAGACTTGATCACGTGTTGATAGTTGAGACCACATTTTCACTTAAATCAGTTGTTGATACCAGAGGCTACCATCAGATAGTCTATGGTTGATAACGGGCCCTGGTCACAATGGGCTTTAGGGCGATGTCAGCATTGGTCGGTATAAAGGGGCGTACTTATTTCCCTTCCTCTTCAGTGAAAATGACAAAATTAGATAATTGTAACAATTGTGGGAACCAGGTACATTATCTTAAAATAAATTCAAACCGAAGAATCTATTGTTCACACTAAAGGCCCAGTCACACATACCATCACGCACGTCCAGCGCACAAAAAAATGAAGAATTTTGGTCAGTGCGTTGTGATTCGCTGGGCGTGCTTTAGAATTCGTTGATGTGAGCGTTTTTCCACGTGTAAATGTAGACACCAGAAGAACGTCAGACCAGCGCCAGTCTAACGTTAAGCACAAGTAGAGCACACGCTCGAAATTCGTTGTGTTTTCGTGGGGTTTTCGTTGACCGAGGTTTATCCCAGTCAGACATAAATGACGCACAGTACACGCATGACAAAATAAAAAATAACATTTTGAGTCCGGATTGTGAAAAACGTCACAAGCTAGAAGCGAATGCACAGCGTGTTTTCAACGCAAAGGGCGAATGAACAGCGCTTTACTAACGCGTTGACGCATACAGTGCGTATTAAACCCTAGAATGCTAATGTCGACGATTATAGTAATTTTTATCAGTTTGTTTTGTACATATGTAACCATTTTTCAAAGAAAAAATGTGTCTTAAATTTATGATCACATTATATGTTTGGACTTAATTTCGACAAATTAAAAAATAACATAGTCGCAGCCTGTTTCTCGAGCGCTGGGCGAACCGCCGGCGTGTACCCAGCGCCTACTTCGAGCGCTCATGTAGCGCAGGGCAGGCGCGTTGTCCAAGACTGCCCTGTGTCCTCAACGGGCAGCCATGTGATACAAAGCAAACGTATTTGGTGTTGATATAACGTTGTTCTAGCGCGCCCTACATGTTTCTAGCGGTCTTCTGGCTTGAACATTTATGCGTTCATGTGCGTTCAATATTTTGAACACACCCAGCTTCCTTTGGCGATTACTGTGCGCACAAAAATATGCGTAGCGTTAGTGCAGCGCGCTCCACGAACCAGTAACGAGTGCTGACGCACGACCGACGCGTGGCGACACTCTGGCAAAAAATAATCAACTGAGCCTTACACCTAGAAAAAAACTCAAAAATGCCGGCACTGAGCGCGCATATAGCGCCTATTCAACGTGTTCTTAACGCATGTCCAGCGAGCATATAACGTATATGTGGCGTGCTAAATGCTTTCTAACTCATTCTTATTTATTTATTCGCCATACACAGTACATGTACATATGAATACATTGGAGTTCATAAACAGATAGTACAATATGGCAGGTTATCTGAGAACAGGCAATATACCTATACAGGCTCAGAAACCATCGTTATAAAATTGAGATTATGTTAAAAAGTAATACAATAAATAAAAAGAGCGTTTTAACGTGGAGCACCACGATTACACACACAGGAGTGACACCTACATGCCCCTGACCAGGTACATACATTATCTGTATCGAAATATGTTAAAAGGTTGTCATAATGCATTACAAGGTCACGTTTAAAAGAATATATAGTATCGGCGTCCCTCAATTGCCGCGGGAGGGCGTTCCACATTTGAACAATTCTATCAAAGAAACTTCTTCGGTCGTATTTAATTCCCGGATAATTAAGAATATAACGAGTAGCTGTATTGACTCAATAGCTTTTGTATCTGAAACCGTACTGGGGGACTTGAACAATGACTTGAACAATATTCTAAATTACTCCGTACCAATGTACGGTACAGAGAGGTCGTGACGTTAACAGGAGCATTAAAACCAACTGCTCGCTTAATCATACCCATCGTTCTATTACATTTATTAATCAATCCCCTACAATGTGTGCCCCATGTGAGATTGGTGTTTATCAGAACTCCCAAATCTAGCATGTGCTGTACTCGTTGTAGGGGCTTGTCTAAAATTTTATATTCAAATATAAATGGCAAATTATTTCTGGTGATGGATAATACATTGCATTTGTCAATGTTAAAATCCACTCCCCAGATATAACTCCACAATAAAAGACTTTCGATATCCTGCTGTAGCAGAACACAATCATTTAAAGACCTTATTTAAAAAAACACACTTTGCATCATCAGCAAACACCCGCTTTTATCATATCGTTGACCACTTCCCTTATTCTGAGGATTCAGAGCATAGCCTGGCAGGAGGTGTAATCCAATACATATGTTATATTTTCAGTATACTTGTCTCCTCACTTCACGGGCGGGGGCCCTAGGGTAGTGGTTAGCACCGCTGCCTTTCACGCCAGAGTCCGGGGTTCGGTTCCCGGTCTCGGCGGTTTGAAAGAAACAAAATTGTTTCTTCCCCATCCACGTGTGAAAGTTAGTATTGTGGGGAGCCTCCGTGACCGAGAGGTAGCGTGCTCGGCCTCAGACCGCCAGGGCTCGAATTTCGAATCCTGTGTCTGGAGGACAGTGTCATCTCAATCATCTCACCATCCTCAGGAGGTTCTCCTGGCCCAGTTTAGCCTATATGTGCACAAAGGTGGCCTAAAGCCCGATTCATTTCATTTATTTCCTCACTTCACGCTGTGGAGGCCTATATACGACATATACGTGCTGAATTTTATTCTATTTTTTTTTATTATTGTAATTTGTGATTGTTATTTAGAGCTATGCATTCATCTATATGCATATTAACTGTTGCATTCATGCTACCCTGCAAAGGGATAAAATTATGTTTCTCTTAAAAAAATTTATTTTCTATACGAATTTTTCGGCCATCTTGGATATTAGGGGCAGAAATGTGTTTAAATACCAAATTGACGTTAGAAATGGATTCCTTGTGGTCGAATTAGCCAAAAAAAGTGTATTTATTCATATTTGTAGCTTTTATATGTCAAAAGTTATTTTTTCATAATGGCGCAGGCGGCCATTTTGGATTTACGCCTCTAGAAAAAAATGCCGGGATTTTTGCAAGGGACACTGGAGCTAAATATTTTTTAAAAGGTTTAAGGAAGTCAAATCAATCATCAAAACATCTTAGCCAGAAAGTGGTCATGAAAGTTAGGTTTTTCACCCTACTATGTCTATTCGCTGATTTATACACCTTTTTTATTTTATAACACGCTGTATAATCGTCTTTAAACTCGCTGGCTCTTCTCATATCCTGAAATAATTCATGGACGCACAACGACGAACTGTTCTATTTTTTGTCACTTAAGGCGTGGGCTGTGCGTCATGTATGTGTGACTGGGGTATAAAATATATCGGGAACCGCAACATAAGCTTTAAATATGGCAAAGAATGGACATGCATGGTGGTGGTACATCCATATACACACTACTGCAGGCGTCTGGGCGCTCAGAGTGTTACTATACCTGTATACCTCCTCATAAACATATCAATTTAAATCGGAGTACGATATTGAGTCTCGATAGTGAGTTTCTATCCCCTTTGAACGTGATTATATGATTGTATTAACATGATTAACACCCCGCCAAGGCAACAATCAATATGATCTACCTGTTCTCACGTGAGCAAGTATAGATATCATTTAATTCCCAATAATGGTCTCGCCCCTGAGAGATTTAGAAGTCTTCACCAGATCTGACTACAGCATGTCAGTGGCCATATCACCCCACTGTCATTCAATGTGATAGGTGAGGTTGAGTAGGTTCCAGCAAACACGAAACATTGAGCCAATGTTGGTTTATTGTTGGACCAACGTCCTAGACTACCGGTGGGCTAACATTAATCCAACATTGGTTCAACGTCTCGTGTTTGCTGGGTACGAATGCAATAGACCCCCACATATCAATTAAAAAAACAATAAATATTTCCGTAAAAATCTGATTACGTTAATTTGCCATCTATTACATTAACAGCAATGTTTAGACAACATTCACCCGTCATTGGGTTACCGCCTCGTGTTAGGGGTTTTGTCAAGTTAAAAAAAATCCAAAAATCCGAGAAAAACTCGGAAGTGGGTGGGTGGGTCATGCCCTAACTCGGATTTTTTTTTTTTTTTAATTTTGTGTCTTTTTGTGTTTTTTGTGTTGTTTTCATGTTTCGAAATGTTTCCAAAAAAATAAAAAAAAATGGTTAAGGGAGTTGGTGGGTGTGGTCTGACCAATCCGAGTTTTTCTCGGATTTTTGTATTTTTTTAACTTGACAAAACCCCTTAGCTGGGAGCTATCACTGTATTCTGAGAAACTCAATAGCCTTTAATGTTTTCACCGAGCTAGCTAATGAAGTATAGTGGTTATATAACATTGTTTTCACCGAGTAGCCATTCAAAAGGGTTTCCGGTGACGTCACTGCATTTCACAGAATTGCACACGTCGGTCTCCTTCCCAATGTATATCATGGAATATCCTACATATTTTTTGCTGTGATGAGTGTGAATCAACCCAAATTAAGAAACAAAAACATCTAGCAGGAAATTTAGCACGTTCTCGAGATTTATTGTTACTGTTGTGTGGAAGGTATATATTGGATTGCCGGAGACAGCGATTTGACTGACTTAACTGGCGCGAACGTTCAACATTAAAACTCCTTATTTTATAATATAGCAGGCCTATAGATAAATCAAGTCCAAAATCGTGGTAATGATTCAGAATTTTGGTGTGAAAGACTAGTGCGGGGGTGCGCCAGAACACGAATACGATGTTGAGTTTTTATTATTTAGTAGTATCCCAGCAAGCACCGGACATGGATCCGGTGCTGCATGGTTCAATATTGGTCCACCGTCTGCGATGCTGGTCCAACATTGAACCAACACCGAATCCACTCTCTGATGTCACAATTGTCAGTGTAAGAATGTATAGCCATGAGTGCGCACAAAACATGTACATCAAACTTTTTGCATACAGACAAGATGTTCATTTTGTCTAAATCTATGCCCGAATTTAATTAACAACGGAATGACAGGTGAGGGTTAGTCGATTGTTTTCGCGTGGCCGCAGTTGAGACTGACACTGGTTGACAATCGATGATGAGTTTAGACCTTAATGATGTATAGTGTGGTGCAAATGTTTTGTTTTGAATAAAAAAAACATTACGTAATGCTTCACACAGCATTATCTCATGTGCATTGCAAGATGTTCCTAATATTCCACTTTTTGTTACTGGAGAAAGATGATTGTATATGCGCATCACGTTTTTATTCTTTATAATCTCAAATATTTCAGTCTTTCAAGTTCTCTTGACCCTTATACTACTAAGTTAATTTATTTAAATTTTCAACAACTTGAAGTTGTGTCTCGCTACCGCGATCCCCAACCTCAAGTGGCTGAAAATTACTCATATTTGTTTAATGTGAGCACAAATATTTGCAAATCTTGATGTTTAAGCACACATTTCATTCTCAATAACAGCGATTTTGTCGACTAATAAAAAAGATTATAACGACAATAGTCGTGATCAGCAGGATAAGGGCTAGGCCTAAGTCGCATTGATGACATTGATGACGTCCCTAGTCTGTCAAGTAAAACGGTGTATTATTTAACAATCATGATGATTTACGATATCATTAAGATCAACACGTCAAACAGTCTGCATGATAAATGAATTTAGACAAATTATCCCTAGTGACAATGGTTACGGAATCATATGAAAGCTTCATCCAGAAACTGAATAAGCGTCTTATACTGGCGCCGACGATACTCATTGTAAACCCTGCCAGAGTGTGTTTGGCTCATCGCGGATTTATCGCTTCTTCACGATTTGCGATAGCTATCATCCTTCGATTATCATATTTCTACTGAGAAACATAATTATTCCAACTTGAGAGAATTTCAGAGAAACTGTTTTCTCAACAATAAATCTGATTACGTTAATGGCGACCTATTCGTGATTTATAAAGTGTTGTATTTAAGTTGCTCATCAATACATATTTTTAAACTGTCAATCAGTGGCGATCACAACAAGAAAATAGAATTAGATATCCCTTTTATTATCATCATTGGATGGATTGTCGCTTTCTGATAAAACATTACCCAACAAACACAAAACATTTGTATAACATTTGTACAACGTCGACGTTGGTCCAACATTGTACAAATGTTAAACAAATGTTTTGTGTTTCCTGGGTAGTAATCGACGTACATTGATTCCCAGCAAATACTCCACACAATTACATTTAGTACGACTTCGATTTATAGAACGTTCCACTTTAGTTGGACATGTGACCACGCCGCCCACGCACACTGTCGCAGCTGTACCACGTTGGTAAAAGGTTTCTGCTTCTGTCACCAGATGTCCCAACGGTGTTGTGGTGGCGCTGATAAAATGGACATCAATCTGTGAATTCCCCAGCAAACACGATACGTTCAGCTAATGTTGGTTTAATGTTGGGCCAGCGTCGTAAACGTTGGCCCAACACTGCACCAACGTTCGTTCAACTCCTCGTGTAGCCGCTCCTCTAGTAGCCTATTCCTAGCTCCTCCAGTAGCATATTCCCAGCAAAGTTGGGTTGGCCCAACGTTGAGGTAATCTGGGTTTTTTCAAGTATTGTTTGTTATCACAATATCAGTCACCAATAATGTGTACACATATGTGTGTACCAATGTAAGGGACGGACATTTTGATATCGGGTAGGAGGGCCCAGAGTTTGACTTCAAGTAATGCATTTTGTTCGCGTAAACTTTGAAAACAACTTTTTTGTTCCTGCCTTTTTCTAGATGAAAATTACCTTAGCTATATTTTCCCTCGAACTATCTATTCAACTTTTTTTTTAATTATTAATTTGTGAGTATACTATAACACACTACGCTTAACAACATTTTCGCTGGATCATTCAACAAATTGTTTGCATACCCAAATCCTCAATATCTTTTTATTTTAACTAGACAACAAATGTTTTGAAAAAAATAGTCTTTCCCAGATACCAAATGGTGGTGTGTCTCTAAGCTGACCGGATGACGAAATAGGAAGAGAATAGGGTCGAATTTCTCCATTCACTTTGAGATATCATATAATTATATTCATTCTTTTATTTCTAGGTTTCACAATTACTACCTGGGACATCTGATAGAGACCAGCTCTATCAGGCTCTTCGCCAGTATCAGAGGTAAATCAATCCACTACCCACTGGGCACACGATGTTGTTGCGACGTTGAATCAACGTCATTGACGTTGATTCAACGTCGCAGCAACGTCGTGTGCCCAGTGGGTAGGAATAGTAGGAAGAAAGGTTATATTTTTTATGAACAATGTTCTAATTTGTAAAACCATTTAATGTGATATAGCTCGTGACTGCATAAAATGATATAAAATAAAAAATGTCCACGATGATGAATAATCAATGTGTATCACACAAGCTTAGATAGGGTCAGTTATGGCTCAGATATTTTGATGTGAATAAGTCAAAACCTGATTAATAAAATTAATGGTAATTTAATGTAATTCTATGAAAAAATATCTATTATGTATGGTAAAATACATACATCTGTATATGTTAATTTTCGCAGTGGGTATGATCTCAAGCAGTTGGTGTGTTTCCTGAAGAAAATAGTCAACCAACCGGTGAGAGTTGACCTTTATGAAGACCTAAGGTATTTGATTATTTTTATATTTATTCAGAAAACCATAACGGCCCAAGTATATTATCCTACTCCGGACCACGCCCACTCTGTTATTTCATTATACGGTTAATGTGACTAAATTACGCCTGTGATTGTTGGGGTGGAGTACTATACTTCAGCCATAAGAGCCATATTTTTGTCACATATAAATTTGAAAATTTTTTAAAATCAATTATGCATATAAATTTCAAATATTTATATGAGCATTCTGAGTGCTTGAAATAGCTTTTAAAGGTAAAACTTTCGATTATGGTGAGAAAACGTCAATTATGATTGTATTCCCACCTGCTGGGGTTCATAATCTTGGCATCTACTATGATAATTTGCTAGTCAATAATTCACATATCAAATGCTAGCGAGTCTATAAAATTGTTTATTCATGCCTCGGCTGATAAAATATGTTGGATCAACGCTGGGCCAACGTCATATGACGTTGGCCCAGCGTTGATTCAGCATATTTTACTGGCATATGAGCGGCACACCTATCAACAAAGCAACGTAGTCGGTATCAGGCCTGGCAGCCCAGCAAACATGATACATTCACCCAATGCTGGTTTATTGTTGGGCCAACGGCGTAGACGGTGGACCAACATTAAACCAGCATTGGGTCAGTTTATCTGGCCTGGCAGTCTGCGCGGAAAGCTGTTTACCTGAATCATTAATTAGCCACGTGGAAACTTTAAATGTCACTCACTTATTATTGTCTTATTACACGAAGCCCCCAACGACCTCATTGAATTAGCAACATTTACAATGCATATATCATGCTCATTTATTCTGATGATACTATTTCCCGGGACATCGCGCTGCACTGGTGAGCCGTACCTTTTCACAAAATTAATTTTACAAACCTATTGTACAAAATTAAATAAGTTACAGGAATAGAGCGTCGTGTTTTCTACAATGATATTTCGCTGGCATGATTGTAGTGATATTTATTTTAAAAATATTATATTGTGAGACATCTTTCAGAATAATTCAAACACGTGTGTACATTCTTCACTCTCTTCTTGGCCGCTCGTCCAAGTATGGTATTCTACCCCCGACCAATGGAAGAATGGCTCAGCCTGTCACATCACCCAGTTACGACCGTCATTCAGTTGTTATTTATAATTGGGAGTAGAACAACACACTTGGGCCCGTATCTCTATGAATTTTATATAATTTTTCCAAGTTTTTAAAATAATATATGTTAAAAAGTTTATTTATGGGTTTTTATAAAATAATAAAAGCAAAATAATAAAAGCATAAAGGCCCCGTAATTTTGCTTTTTTGATTCAAAAATCTAGTAGTTTTTTCACAGAAAAATGTTTTCATTCGAGAGCTGGGACGTTCGTTGAGCACTGTTATCTGCGTACAGTTGTAGGCCCATCCGTAGAGGGAAAGTTCTAAGAAAAGTAGTTCTTGGTGATGTACATATTATTGTGATTGGTTTGATCAGTGAATCGAGACGATTTAACTCCTTCATATTTCAGTATTTCAGTGGTCATTAAGCACTGGAGCTGTGTCACTTTAATCCTTTAAGCCCTCGCGATGTATTAAAGCATCATTTTAGAATAAATATTTTCATGAAACTGGTTTAGTAATACATGGCAATTTTCTTTAATTTATCACCCTCTTCAAATCATCTTCATCCACTACAAGTCGAGAATTGCGACAGCAATTCGCGGCTTGCAGTGGATGTAGATGACAATGGTAAATTCAGGCTTGAAAGGGTTAGGCGACTGAAAATGACTTGAATTTGTGAAATATAAATTATAATCTATAGCAGTGGCAGAGATTTATGTCATATTTCGCTTTTGATAATAATATTGGTTACTCAGATGTGAGTAAAAACGCAGAAAAATAATAAAAAATATAGTCGACATCAGTAATCTAAAGGTTAAAAGACCATGACTGCAGGTGAAGGTAATATTTTTTTGTTGAAACAGTCCCCAGCTTTTTTGTTCATAACGTGCCGTATGAAATCACAACAAAGTATAGTGTTGCTGATTCAACCGGGTGCCTAGGCTAATCCTACGTTGGTGTAATGTTGGGTCAGTGGCGCAGGCGGTGGCTCAATATTAAAACAACGTAACCCAGTAAACACAACACATTTGTATACCATTTATACAATGTTGGCCCAAATAATATGCCAAAGCTGAATTTTTCAGGAAACCTTCCAAATACCATTATAGAAACAACATACTAAAACTCCCCGTGATTCCCGCTGAAGCCTTTTCCACTATTCAAGATGGCGTCCAAGATGGCCACCAAAATGTTAAAACCGCTATATCTCGGCTTGTAATTATCATAACTTTATGATTTAAAAGTACATATTGATATAAAAATTATGAGGCTAAGTGTTAAAAGGTGGTGGAAACGAGGCAGTATAGGGCGACGATGAAGCGTTAAATGGCAATGGGAAAGCGTTAAATGGCAATGGGAAAGCGCTAAAGTGCGTTGGGGAGGCGTCGAAGAAACCTTTATTCAGTCAAAAATAGCTAATTATTATGATAGCCATAAATATGAGATTTAGTCAACATGGCAAATGAAACAAATATCTTTGATTGATTGATTGATTGATTGATTGATTGATTGATTGATTGATTGATTGATTGATTGATTGATTGATTGATTGATTGATTGATTGATTGATTGATTGATTGATTGATTGATTGATTGATTGATTGATTGATTGATTGATTGATTGATTGATTGATTGATTGATTGATTGATTGATTGATTTATTGATTGATTGATTGATTGATTGATTGATTGATTGATTGATTGATTGATTGATTGATTGATTGATTGATTGATTGATTGATTGATTGATGCATTCATTCATTCATTCATTCATTCATTCATTCATTCATTCATTCATTCATTCATTCATTTATTCATTCATTCATTCATTCATTCATTCATTCATTCATTCATTCATTCATTCATTCATTCATTCATTCATTCATTCATTCATGTATTCATTCATGATTTGGCATCTCATTAGTCTTAACGAGAATATAAGTTCTCCTGTTTTTTTGCTGAATCAATATTGCGCAAATTCAGCTCTTTATAAAACAGCTGGTGACAGCACATTCAAATTTCGATCGTACCAGGCTTAATATCGTGTTCTGCTCGAGCTTGATCAATACCACAGCACCCATAATTACTGTTAATAATTATACCAGATAACTGCATAATTATAAAATCATACAACAAAATATTTTTTATAGAAAATTATATATTTACCTCTGCCCAGAAAAGAGGTTAGGTTTTTGATCGTGTTAGTATGTTTGTTTGTTTTTTGTTTGTTTTTGTCTGTCAGCAGGCAGGATTAGGTAATAAACGGATTTACATGCAACCTTAACTAGATGTGTGTCTCGGGCCAAGGAACAATCCATTAAATTTTGGGGATGATCCGGATTACGATCCAGATCGATCGATTGATTGATTGATTATTTGATTGATTGATTGATTGATTGATTGATTGATTTATTGATTGATTGATTGATTGATTGATTGATTGATTGATTGATTGATTGATTGATTGATTGATTGATTGATTGATTGATTGATTGATTGATTGATTGATTGATTGATTGATTGATTGATTGATTGATTGATGCATTCATTCATTCATTCATTCATTCATTCATTCATTCATTCATTCATTCATTTATTCATTCATTCATTCATTCATTCATTCATTCATTCATTCATTCATTCATTCATTCATTCATTCATTCATTCATTCATTCATTCATTCATTCATTCATTCATTCATTCATTCATGATTTGGCATCTCACTAGCCTTAACGAGAATATAAGTTCTCCTGTTTTTTTGCTGAATCAATATTGCGCAGATTCAGCTCATTTATAAAACAGCTGGTGACACACATTCACATTTCGATCGTACCAGGCTTAATATCGTGTTCTGCTCAAACTTGATCAATACCACAGCACCCTTAATCACTGTTAATAATTATACCAGATAACTGCAAAATTATAGAAACAAACAACAAAATATTTTTTGTAGAAAATCATATATTTACCTCTGCCCAGGAAGGAGGTTAGGTTTTTGATCGTGTTAGTATGTTTGTTTGTTTTTTGTTTGTTTTTGTCTGTCAGCAGGCAGGATTAGGTAATAAACGGATTACATGCAACCTTAACTAGATGTGTGTCTCGGGCCAAGGAACAATCCATTAAATTTTGGGGATGATCCGGATCAGCATCCGGATTTAATACACAATCACTCAGTAGGCTAAAGGAGGATTATGTCGCGTCAGTGGAACATTCTGGATCCGAATCGTAATCCGAATTCAGAATTGTTTACAGTTGCGCGGCGAAGTTTGTAAATGTTGTCTATAGACAAACTGCATGGGGTACAATACCGAAACTTCCTTATTAAAAAATATAATCGGAGTAAACACTTTACCAATGATTGTGTAATTCAGGATCAGCGATGCATACAGTGAACCAACATTACATCAACGGTGTGTCAATGTGCCGTATTTACTGCCTAATCGATTTCAAAACTTTTCAGTGCACCTTATAACAGTAGTAGCAACAAAC
Source organism: Flabesymbios commensalis (assembly GCA_964017125.1). NCBI lineage: Eukaryota > Metazoa > Annelida > Polychaeta > Terebellida > Flabelligeridae > Flabesymbios > Flabesymbios commensalis. The sequence continues at coordinate 26,536,644 of OZ024914.1, forward strand.
CAAAGTTGGTTTAATGTTGGTTCACCGTCTACAACGCTAGCCCAACATTAATCCAACATTGGTTCAATGTCTCGTGTTTTCTGGGAGGCCTATTGCGTATTCAATATCGCTGTTTTCAAATAATTTACCTTGTCATATAATTCATTATTTTTCTCATTAGTTTGCGAAAAATATATCTGAGAATAACATTAGTCAGGTGATAAGGTGATAACAACGTCATTATCACGAGAATCATCGCTAAGTTTACCTTCGCCCAGAGACATGCACTCAATGTTGCATGGATTATTGTTATAGACGGTGGCACAGCAATAAACCAGCATATTAGGTGTTAAATAACATTTGTTTTTACTATCATGATTCTGATAAATTATTAACTTTCTAAACTGCATATAATCCCACGATTATTGGAGAATAGCGTTTGAGACAACACTGACCCAACGCCGCAGATAATTTATCAGTCACTGGAGATGTTCGTCCATCACTCACTAGATGGTGCTGCTCACAGATACACCTGAACTATCGAGTATTCAGATGGAGACTTGGAAGTTCTGTATACCTCAAAAGTTTCAACAAGTATTTGCTGTATATTGAAACAAAACAAAACGTAGTTTTTTCGACAGTTGTTATTCGCAGTTTTGTAGAAATGGGATAGATGGAAGAGGGGAGCAAGCAACAAAACGTGTGAAAAACGCATGGAAAAAAAAGAGTATACTAATCTATTAATTCTATATCTCTAATTTATGAAACCATATAATGGGAGGAAAATGGGACACAAATTCATCCCGGCAAACCGGCAAACACAAATTCATCCCGGCCCAACGTCTTCGACGTTGGTCCAACATTGTCCAAATGTTATATCTGTGAAACGCAGTGACGTCACTCGGTGAAAACAAAGTTTTATAACACCCCTCCCCCATACTTTATTTTGTGAAACGCAGTAAAGTTACTGGGTGAAAACAAGGTTATATAAGAACCCTCCCCCATACTTCATTGTATCAGCCAGCTCGGTGAAAACAAAGGAGGTCGAGGTCATTGAGTTTCACAGAATTTTGTGCTTGCTGGGAGAGTGTGTCCGGACAGGGCAATTTCGCTCTTGCGTCCTGGATGAAGGAGCGCGCAGCGCGTGACCTGGGCGAGACAGTCGAGCGCTCTATCAATGCCCCACACCCCTCTCTCCTCTTTCATCCTTTCGTGGATTCGCCGTTTTGTAATGTCGCTGTTTCGAAGAGACTAGAAGAGGCGCGATGTGAAAAGAACGAAAGCGTGACAAATCAAAACTGCAAAAAGGAACCATGCGAAACTGCGAAGCAACGAGATTGAGAGAACACGAACTCGAGAAACAACTAAAAAGATATGCAAAACGAGGAAGAGGCAAAGCGAATCAATGAAACTGAAACAATTGAGCGTGGAAGATCGAAAGAGCAAAGCAAAACAACAAAATAAAGATGCAGAAGGGTGAGATCGATGGCTTTGTCCAGACACCATATCTTGTTTTCTCTACACACATAAAATACATGTATAGTAAAGAAGCATAGATAATCGAACAGTGTAGACCCAAATTCCTTGTATCGGTTGTGGTGCTAACAGGATTTTGGTGGCAGGTTGACTTATATAGGAATCAATGATAGGCCTACGTGAACAAGTCTACCTGATAATGTCCATGTGGCGGCTCAACATGTAAGTGATCGTAAGTGAAAGGTGTCTTGCCTTACGCAGTCATACTGGGGAAGTAATAATATTATTACTGTTTGGACAATTTTAAAAAAATACCAAGGGTGCCCCAGGGGGCGGGGGTCAATAGACCTGTACAATACAACGACCCGGGGCATATACAGAGGTGGTACTTTACTGTACAGAGTGGTTATTTTTTAAATGTTATTTTATCCTACATGTGGCATTTAATTTTTTTCTATTCCAGCATGGGGACATGCCCCGGTAAGCTCATGCAGACAACTTATCAGCTCATGGCGGCATGTTATTTTCCAAGCAGCTGATAAGACTATAGAATGACCCCCCCCCCCCTTAACTGTTTTCTAGGAACACCGCTGACAACCGAACACAAAATATGGTTTTCTAGGAATCCGGGTTGTTTTCCCCATTGTACACTATATTGTGTCCCTGAAGGGATTCATTTCATTTCCGTTCGCCATTCACCTGCCGCAATTGCTACACAGAATGATAATCGTCAGATTAAAAAAATGCCTAAATGTAATAATTCAATAATTACAACTATGTCATGTGGCATATTGACCACTCATCCGTTAAATGATGGTAGTCTTTTATTTATACCAATGTATATGAACCTATTACGCGGACACGTGTGCATTGCTGTGTAATGGTCATTATGCGAGTGCATTTCAAAAGCTAATAACTTGACCAATTTTGTTCTCTTAGTTTCTTAGGCCTACTATTTAATTTCTATGAAGGAACACTTTTATTTGACAGAATACATTTTTTATCTGATAATATAATACCAAAAGTAGATATAGCATTTGATCGAAGTATCCCTTGTGGTATAGCCAGGTTTTCACAGCTATATAACACAATAACGCGTGGGACTGCTTTGGGCTATCCCAGCATCGGAAAGGAATGATATATTATTTAGAAATAGTCATGTTATTTAGAAGTGATGTCCAGAGATACTCGTATAATATACACCGTTGCAGAACGAGTCTGATGAGAGGGGGCATATTCCCTCCCGCACCAAAATGATGCAGCAAACGTTGGCTCAATTGGCCCAGCATTGGACCATTACTAGATGGTGGTCTTGTGCGTTGTTAGCAGAGCCGCGACTGGATCGTGTGCATGGAGGTGAACATTTGTCCCGCAGCACAGCTGCCAAATGTCAGCCTAGATCACCGCCAGGCAGCCAACCTGAATCATTTATAACCGGCTGCATATCGCATGCGGCCACCCTTTGCGCGCGCACCCCTAACCGTCACGTGATAAGTTTCAAACCAATTACGTGCAATGTGAAGTAGCACGTGATGTGACGCGTTCACCACGCGTGAGAGAATGATACGAACAATTGACAGGTACTCACTACGGGACCTCAATGTGATCCAGATTTTTGTCTGGGATTACGTGACTGCTTGTTGCGAACAATTATAGAGGAAACCCTTAGTTCCTGGCGGTGGAAGGCCGGAGACGGGGATATTTGATTTCAAGCAACACTATGAATATTTCATTGCGCTTCCCAGCTATATGGGGTGGCCAGGCACTTTTCATAATGGAGTGTTGCCCCCGCTTCTGATGAATTTTTTATACCTCTCAGACCCGTGTGGACTTGTGAAATTCATGTTAGCCTGAAATGGCGTATTGTGTACACCATTTTATATTGGCAAACTACATTAGCCTCTATATAATTAATAACATGTAAAAAAGTGACATTTCGTAGGTTTATATGAAGTGTGCGTCTGTGTCCAGTGTAATGAGCATGAGGGTGCGAGCAACCAATTTTCTATTACAAGCGATCGATCTTAGTCAACTTGTTCAAATTGTTGATATTAAATATGTATTTGTCAGAAGTAGTTGAGCTATTTAAGGGATGTAGATGTTTTCAGCCCGGCCTGTCCCTCCAAATGTAAGCAAATTTGGCTGATTGTATTTTATCATATTATTCTCTCATGGTACGAGCGGCATGCATTTTGCTTATTAATTGTGAAATACCACATCCCCTTGAATTTTGTGCATCTATTAAACGTTTTATATACACCTTTGTGAAAAACTGCTCACAATTAAGGAGTTGCTACACATTTCTCATCTGTGTACATTTTTTCGTGTCTTTTTCGCGCTTACGCGTAATTCGGGAAAATAAAAATACATCGTGAAAAATATCACATCAGGAACTACCCAGCAAACATGAGACGTTGGCCCAACGTCCCATGTTTGCTGAGTAGGGGCAGAACGACGCTCTCAATCATTGAGAAAGTGTCAATTATTCACGACATAGTGGCAGGATTGTATAATGTAGGTGCCTGCATGTATAATACATATGATATAATCTTCTCGGCGTTATGGTCATGTTATGACTTATTAATTGTCGTCCTAGTCTATATACCTCATGTGGGTGTTAGATGGTAGAAAGAGCCAGAGATATCAATAACACACACGTGCGTGTATGACGTCATTTCAAGATTTATCCTCCCAATGCTACTAACATATTCAAAATTATTGACACAGATATTCTATGTATTCGTATCCAGACATAACCTTATTCGATTGTCATCCAGTCCGATACGCCTCGTTCTGTGGTCACTCAATGCGCCACATTAATTACATAGCGTCACCATATACAAAAAACTATAAATCTCCTAAATCTCAGATTTTTAATTATGTCTCCCCTATGTACAAAGAGGTGGGGACATGTTGATTTACCTCTGTCCGATCAGTGTTTCTGTCGCGTTCTGTGAGTGTGTCCCATTCATTTCGGTCCAGCGCTTTCTATAGTGCAGGCGGTCAAACACGAGACGTTGACCCAATGCTGGGCTAATGTTGGCCCACCGTCTACGCCGCTAAGCCAACATTAGCTCAGTATTGGCTTATCGTGTTGTGTTTGTCGCCACGCTGAATGTGGGCCAGCGTCACAGACGGCGGGCCAACATTAACCCAGCTTTGGTTCAAAGCATCGTGCCGGTACCGCCTGCAAGCTGGTACCGCCCGCATGAAGTACTGACTAGGGCTGAATGGGTACTGGCTAGCACCGGGGACGCTGGCCCAACATTTAACAGCCATCGGGTCGGTGTCGGCTTGTACTCGCCGCCAGCAGTAAGCACTACCAAGGGGGCTATATAAGCACTACCAGACCGAACGCAGCCCCAGCAAACACGAGGTGTTGAACCAGTGCTGGTTTGATGCTGGGCCAGCGTCGCAGACGGTGAGCCATTATTGGACCAGCATTGGGTCAACGTATCGTGTTTGCTGGGAGTGTTGACAAGCCACATTGTGTTTCGCACATTTGCTGGTTCCAAAACGGAATAATAAATTCCGCTTAATACATAGTCTCTACTGTCCACAGGAGCCATTTAATAACTTTAATTACAAAAGCCATCGACACTACATGTATTAGCTATCAACCTTTATGGTTATGCTGCTGGAGGGGGGACATCATCAGTTTTTTTGTTTACAAAAAACTAGACCCTTCTATAGTTTCTGATGATTTTTGTCCCCAGATGTTTGTCTCAAGAATTATTCTTCGTGTGTGTGTGTCCGTGTCTATGTGTGTCCGTATGTCTGTGTAGTGTAAGCGCGTACGATCGTGAATATTCACTAAATTTAAAAACAATACACATGGGCTTAACCACCCCCCTCCTCCACATAGCTTGGTCATGTTCGAATATGTTTGAATATGTCACCACGACCACTTTTAAAATATAGCACGATTCACTCCTTAATATTTATTACCGATTCCTTTAAAAAATTGATCCATCTCCCCATATCTCAGTCAAGTTCGAAGATGATTATTGGGGGAGGGGGCTGAAAGATGTATACTTTCTTGAAAATATATTTTGGTCTGGGTTTTTAAACCGCTTTTTAAAATATTTTTAGGAGGGAGAGGGTGCGAAGGGGCTAGTGCAATCTTTTTGAAAAAAATGATAAAAAACATTATTGCTCTATTTTTCTTCCATGTTT